>VWZF01001525.1:1660385-1855449 GCA_013396755.1 Sclerurus mexicanus | reverse complement strand
GGCTGCCTGGCCCCTCGCCTCGGCTCGGCGCAAGGCTGGTGTCGCCGGTCGGGGACAGCCCGGGAACGGGGGGACCCTCGGGGGATGCCCGGTGCGCGCCCAGCGCCGGGCGGGCAACTTTCACGGGAAGGCGAAGCAGCAGTGCGGCTGCCGGGCTCACGCACCAGTGACCTATATTTAATGAAGTGCCTTCCCCCCACCCGCCCCTCCCTCCCGAAAAAAAAAAAGGAAAAGTTTATTACCAGAAGTCTTAGCTTTGCCTGCTTGTATCAGACGGCTGCCTAAATTGTTTGCGTTGCATACGTGCATCCCGAATTTCTGAATGGTGTGCCAGGTTTTCCATCATGTAGGTGGGTAGGTAGTTATGCGTAGGCTGTGGTTTGATGCTTGCTGAAGAGGCAAACACCGTTGTGTGTAGGTTTAAGTTCACTAAAGAACAAACAGGAAACAGGCAAAATGGAAAAGTAAGTTCTGCTTTCTTAGAGATCTTAACACCTAGAATGATAGAGATTTTAGTGGCATTCAGGACCTTTTCAGAATAGCAAATGATGGTGGTGCAAGAGAGCAGAAACGTGGTGAATAGTTTTATGTGGTGTTAGAAATAGCGTTTGGTGTTAAAAAAGTTTGCTGATCTAAGACATGGACATTTTGTCAGGATGAAAAGCTCCTTTAAGAGGAAAATAAAAAAATAAAAAAAAAAAATCCTGCATTGAAGTGTTAGTGGACTGGAAAGGTGCACCACTTAGCATGAAGAGAGAAATGTCTGCAGCATTGTACGTCTGAGACTAGCCAAAAAGGAAGAGAGTTTTTGCCAGTAAGAAAGCCCGAGGGGCAATTACTGATAGTCATAGATGAGGTAAGAACATAGATGCTGCATAAGTATGGGCAATGTTCCTTGCTGGTCCTTTGACCCCTGGTTTTGTTGGTTAGCCAGAACTTCTATTCTGCATTCCAATTTCATTTCTAGGATAATGTTTTGGGAAACGTATTCTTTGCAATGATCCAGAGTTGTTTAGATAACATATGATGTACTGTTGAGTAGAATTAAATTACTGTGTGTGGTGCACACGTGTTTGGTTCCACTAATGAGCATATAAATATTATGGCTTTGTGGCTGTAAATGAAAAGGGAAGTTTTGCTGGAAAACCAGTGCCCTGGTGGGAAGCAGCCTAATCATCCCCTCGGCCACACTAGCTGAGATAGTGATGATACGCTGAACGTCTATATCTGTACTGGTGTTTTAGTGCCAGGTGTTAAGTTACTGTGATACATAAAGTGACCTGCATGAGGAGAACTCAAATTGGAATGTGTCAATATGTGCAGTTACGTATAGAAGTAGAAACGCATATGTTTATATAATCTGTGTTTATAGCAGCATATTTAGTTCTGACTCAGGAATGCGAAAATCATTGTTGCATACACATAAGGCATATCAATATTCTCCAGTAAAGTCAGGTGCTAGTGTAGGCCTAAATGGTCATCAGTGTGTAACGCAGAATGAGTGAACAATGTGAGACAGTATATTTCAGACCACTGGTTTTTGTTAACTGAAACATTGCAGGCACTAGGCATCATTTGACTGATGAAGTTTGAATTCAGTCTTCAGCATCTTAGACTGGTTACAAGAAAACTTGTGGAAGTAGAAGGAATTTGAGCCTCAAGATTGAGATGCAGGTATATTAGATTTGGTAAGATTAAAACTGTTGCTGAATTTAGAACTAAACTGTCCCTTTATTATTTTTAAATAGATAAAATGCTATTTGCTTAGGACATTAAGGTGAGACTTGAAAAGATGAGTTGTTAGTTTTCTCTGCATTGAAAGTGCACTTTTGCAAGGAGGGTGGGAAGAGGGGAAGAGAACTTTTCTGATTTTCTTGACCAAAATCTCGTTCTCTTTTTCACATCTGCCCTGCAGTACTCTGTCTAGTGGCTGCTGCCCTTCTAATAAGAACTAGTTGCATGTCAGTGACACCATCTGAAATAATTTGGAACACTTTCAGGATATGATGTGCCAGAAAGAATAGAGAAGTACCTTGAAAGTAATTTAATTCAATATAATCTCCAAGAGAAATGAAGTGTTAAAAAGTGCATGCCTGTCCACCAGCTCTTGCATCAGGAGTCATGGTTGTTGCACTCAACTTGTGAGTGGTCTTGGAAAAGTTTTGGATTTTTTTCTTTCCTGTCTGGTTTCTAGTGGTTCAAAACAGCTCCCTGCAAGTGAATTGCCAGTTATGGAATGCAAATACTTCTAGGAGTTTAGAGATGAATTTTTCTGCAGATTGGTTCTGTGGTAACCGTGAAATTCTTCAATGGCACCAAGCTAGTATCAGCTGCTCGTTAAAGGCACTGATGCCAGAACAGTGGTGCATCAGTTGCTGGGAATCCAACCCTGTAGTGAAATGATTCATACATATACATTTTCTTTTCTCAGTTGACAGCTATTTTTAAGAATAGCCGTCTTGCCCAGAAGGTTGATATCTAAGCAAAGGCAGCCTAGATAGCTAAAAATTTCTTTCACACCAAACATAATCTTAGTACACTAAAACATTTAAATGGAATTGATTTTAATTGATTCTTGCTGAATCTCTGGTGCTAATTGGCCACTATAAAGGGATTGTGGCATTTTGTATCTGATGTCAGGAAGTCAGCAATTTTTTGCACAAACAAAGATTATGAGGTTGAAGTTAATGTCAGTTTGAAGCAATTTATGGTAATAATGAATAGTGATACCTATATGATAGCAGATTACCTGACTAACTTCTTGAAATGGATTGGATTCTCTGGGTGTACAAGCCTGTAGAAACAGTCTCAAAATGACGCATTTGTCCAGTGCACTTTTGACTTCCTCTATGTGCTGCACGGGCAGAATATTCCAGTGAAGCAAAACTATGGACCTTTATTTTTTTCCATTATGTTCTTCTGAAGCTCATATTTGAAAAATAAATTTGATTTCTTTCTTTTAGGGAGGAGTTTTATTTGCTTATTTCCGAGGCTGTCAGTTGAGTAATAGTTACCGTAAGGGGATGGCAGCAGAAAGAATGCTTGCAGGTGAATAAGAGTGAGCACAACATTACAGTGTGTTCTGTATTTCATGCTGGCAAAATGTCTCTGTATTCATCATCTATATTTATTTAATATATGCATTTCAGTAGCGTATGCCTTGATTTAGCGTATTTGGAATATGCTAAATGTAGATGCATTTTACTAAATGCTTTTTCTCATTGTTTAGTTAGGCAATGGAAATTTTGAAGCACCCATATCATCATTCATTATCACTCAGCATAATAACGGGTAAATTTAATCTTCCTGATTAAGATAATTTTGGTCACAAGAGACAAGGGACTGAAAATGAATTATTTTCTTGATGTTGTGCTGTGTCTGTGTTGTTTGTATCTGCTGGTTTTTTCACTCAAGTCCGACTACAGACAACACTGACCCTTTAAACTGTGTTTGAATGATCTTGCTCTACATCAAACTTTTCTTTCAGGTAGGAGACAGAAATTAAGAAGAATCTAAATGCATTTTTTCTTCTTATTGCCAATGGAGAGCTTACCTAGATTTGAAGTAAGTTTTCTTTGTGCCAAATGGTTGACTTTTCTGGAATAAAATCTCTCTAGGGTATGCAAAAAGTCCTCTGGTTAATATATTGGCATTCCCAGAACCCACTAAAACTTAGGCAGGTTGCCAGACACCACTTAATGAGGATGCCGAATGTCTGGCACAAATCTGCATGAAAACCAGCAAAAAAGCTGGGGGTGGAAGTGCATGCTATGGGGAGAGGGCTGGGAAGGCGACACATCCACACCCATAATTTATTTTTAATGTCTGCATTTTGCAGAGAAACTGCTCACAAATCCTTGCCACAGGATTTGGAAAACTTACTGAGGGTAGGAGTCTGGATGCTTCAAATTGGGGGAGCTGTGTTCTCATAGAAAAAGTTTTATTAGAACAGCAGTTTAAGAGTTTGGGAAGTTAGTTTTTGAGGAGAGCGTCAAAGAGGATGGGAAATGATAGTGACCTTATGTTTTATTATCTGCTAAAACCGAAAAGCATTTGAAAATGTTGTTAGACACTTTGGGGGACAATGGAAGTCAGTGATTGCCAGAATCTACACAGAAAGGCTGTTAAAAGTTACATGGCAGGGATGGATAAACTGCTGCTGCTAGAATGCTTCTGCTCTGTCTAAACCTGTGGTGTGGGCTCTGCCTGATGTCATTGTGCTTATGTTTTGCTACATGTTAAGTAGAATTGCAGGTGTGATAGACTCTCTGATGGCTAGATAGCTGTTAAAAGAATCAGTCATACACCAAGGTGAGGCATTTTTCCATAACAGTGCCAATAAAACCAGACTGTATTGGTTTGTGTTGAATCAGATGTCTGGTCTTAAAGGTTGTAACTGACTGAATAAACTTAGTTATGTTCTGAACTGAACATTATTCCAGACATTTAAAGCACAAACATTTTCAGCATTTTTCCCAGGCTTTAGTCTCTCTCTTACCCAGCCAAAAAAAATTAGTCCTCTGTAGACAAATTTATAAATAGACATTTGGTTGGTAGGCATGACTGAAAATATTTTTTTTTAATCCAAAATAATTCTAATAGGAGTTTTTTTGCACATGGCTGAATTTGGAAATGTTTATGCTTATTACTTGATTTTCTGTACAGGTTTCAGTTCTGTGTTTTACCATTTCGGAGAACTGTTCCTCTGTAGAGAAATTTTACTCACTAGAATAGTGGCACCTACCTGATGAGTACTGTTGGGTAGTACTGCATTGAAACCCAGATGCTCCTATTTGGTTTTGTTTGGTTTCACTAAGGTGAATTGAAAAATGAAAATATTAGAGGCATTGGACTTCAGTGCTGGTTGCAGCGGATAAAAGGACAAGTGTATTTTGCCAGTCATATGGGGATCCTTCCAAAGTTTTACCTGTATTGACATTGACTCTTGGCTGTCCGTAGGACCAGGAAAGCAAGTGATGAGAGTGGTGGACTTTGTACCCACGTTTCTAAATTAGCATGTGTTTAGGATTAGTTCTAAAAGGCAGGACAGTATTGCATAGAAAAGATATACTGCTCAAATGTTGCACATGAGAATGGAGTGAGTTGATGAAGTGTCTTTAGGAATATCATTGTGTTTCCATCTCCTGGTCTTCTTGATTTCTTCCATGCTAAATACATTTTTTTGTTGAAAACTGATAATAAATCTGCTTTTCACAAAGGATAGTCATGGTAGCAAACTTACATTGCCTGTAAGAGATGTGTTTGGAGATTTCAAGTAGTTTTGAATTCAGTATTTCATTTAGTTCCTATGTTCTGAAATTGTAAAAGATGCACTGACCTTTGGGGAAGACATGCTTTTTTGCATGTTTAGATGATAAATGTCTCGAGGTTTGTATGATTCTGTCATAACCTTTGACCACTGAGTATTTAAGTCATGATTTTAGAGGACAGTACAAAATTCTAATTAGAGTTTCTGTTAAGAACAAGTGTTAATGCTTAATAAGATCTAGAATCTCTCCCACATTGAGAAGAGACTGGAAAACAGTGTTTTCTTTGGATAAGCCCTGAAATTTACTCAGAATTCTAAAATAAGTGTTGACTCATATGCCTAGTATTATCTAGCATATGCCACTGTAAGGCTACTGAGTTTTGTCTTTAATTTTCAGCACCAGTACTTGCAAACATCTTCAAACAATACTCTGGTTTTTTAACACAAGTTCCACTCTTCAAAGATTATTGTAAGGAAAGCGTGTGATTCTTTTTTAAGTACCTCTTTATGTTGTGTGGCTGAGCCTGTTTATTTTGGTTTCTCACACCTGTAACCTACTTGGTCTCCGTTTCATAGAGGCAAAGGAGGGGGCAGTCTGTGACTGAGATATGAAGCAATCTCTTTAACAGCCGCCTTCTTCCACTGAGACTTTCATGAAATTTTTACTGTGCATTAATTAAGAGTGATCCATTATTACTCTGGACTTGTAAACACCTTTAAACATTCCATTAGGTGTTAATGACACATGAAGCAGGAATTAATATGAGTTTGTTAGTCCTGTATCTGGTAGGGATGTACTTAGTATATGTAATTGCCTCAGTGTAACAGTGTTTCTTAAACTGTTGGGTGTAAATGGTATTGCTTCATTTTCTGCTTTTGCTTAACCATTAGTTACTGAGTCAAGTGATGCTAATTTGTAGAGCGTATTTTGGCCTGTATTATATAGAATGTCAGCTGGATGTTTGCCATGGTTTGCTTGGGATTTTTGTAAGACAAAAGTGAGTTGCCTGGCTCCTGCCCTATGGGCCAGAGTTACAGAGCACGGCAGAAGGTGTGGGAGAGAAAATATGAAGAACACTTATAAATAACCTAACTTAATCTCCATAGCTGTTGAACTGGCGCCTTGTGTGAAATACCAAATTGGTGTGTCTTCTTCCCTTACAATTTAACCTCAACGGATGACTGGTTTTGTAGGCTTTGCTTAAATTGTTAAGCAAAATTAAATTGAACGTTTCTAAAAATGCATGCAGATAAGATTCAGTACTGCTAAATTAAAGATTGCACCTGGTCATATAAAAGCTAGACTTGGGCTGACTCATGGCCTCCGTTGGCTAGTGCAGTTCATGTGTAGATGTTTTGTTTTACAAAAGGTTTGTGTTGACTATAATTCCTCACCAAACTTACAGGGGTACTGGAAGTGAAGAGGAAGGGGGTCTATGAATATTTCCAACACAGATGTTTTCTGGTTTTGTGACCCTTTCACATTCCTCTTACTGTTTCAATAACCCTTCTAGCAGGTTTTTAGAAACAGTTCATTTGAGAGTAATGTTTTGCAAGTACCCCATTTTCACTTAAAATGTCTTACGGTATAAGTTATCCTTATTTAATTGGGAAGCCTCTAACATGTGAACCATCTATCCAATTAAAGCAGCTTGCATAATGTTGCATACAGGTACTGTTTGGTGGCTACTTTTACATAGCTTATAATAATAATTTTTTTTAAAAAAGTTGCCATCTGTTGATGAACAGAAATACTGCCAGTGTTTGTCAAATGTGTACTTTATCTGACCTGTTCTACTTAGCACCTTATGGCAAAGCTTTCTCATAAAAGCATTTTACAAATATTTTTATTCTTACGGTGCCTTATTAGATGGGTAACAACAGTGGTATAACTGTTTAGTGTAGGGATTAACATACCAAGGATTAGGGAGATAAACCTCTCTTTAGTTGCAAGAAGAAGTCACCTGCAGTGAATAGAGAGATGAGGATTCTAACTTGCAGCTGTAGGTGAAAATCACTGTGCTGTTCTAATGATCTTTACAGTGTTTTGATGAAAACAGCTGGAATAATGTAACTTTTCTACAACAAAAAGGCTTCAGTAGTCTATGCAGCCTGGTCTCCTTTTTCTCATGGATGGTGACTGGGCAAGTAGGTAAATTTCAGGAAAGAAATATCACAGTGCTGATGTGTGTTATTGCTGATAATGCATAGTAATGAGTTAAAAAGCATTTGGCTAATGAGTCTTAATTTTCATTGAAATTACCTAAAAGCATAGCAAACCAAAAGCAATTAAAAGAAGTACGGAGAGGAATAAGAGGGCCTCTGTAGTTTGTAGAGTGGGAGTTAGGTGTGTAAGGTATTCTGAAAGTGTCTTTTGAAATGTTGAGTTCTATCTTCAGTTGAATATGCAACCAGCAACAAACTCTACCTTTTCTCATTCCATGTTTTCCCCTGGGTATTATTAGAAGTTGGAGATAAAAGCCTTTAATCGTGTCTAGATGGAGACACCAGAGCAAATCACTTGAAGTGTTGAGTCAGGATCTATATGTTAAAGTATGTTAAACTTGTGTGTGAATGCTCTGTTCAATATAGAACAGCCTTATATATTTAACATGAATCAGTCAAAGGTCATTTTACATCTGATGGAGAACATAATTTAGAACATAAGTTAAATTACAGTGATCTAAAACCATCTGTGAATGAATGAGAGGCTCCTGACATAGATGTTTACCATGCTGTAACTTCAGGGTTTTATCCTGTACTTGATTTATCGCAACTTTCCTCCATGTCACTTGTTATTGATCAGTGTTCATGATGCTGCCATTAAGAGGCATCTTAGATGGAGCTAATTGCAAACTTTCAAGTGAAAGTAATTTATTCAGAAAATGGCAGTTCATTGAAATTGGGAAGTTTCTTTGCAAATGTTTTAGATCCGACAAACTTTGAAACCTTTTTGATTCCTGGTAAACTTGTTTTGGCCAGAGGCCTGGTGTTTTCAGAGTCCTTGTCACAGAGCTAAACTGCCAAGGATCCCACTTTGTGACCAAGGATGCCGTGTTTCTAGGAACATGTGGTTTCACTGGGTAGCCTGCAAGAGAAGTCTGCTGCAAAGTCAAGAGCTGAAGAAATCCCTGTGGACTTGGCTCTTATTCGGGGACCTGCAGTGATCCTCTATCTACCTTTTGAAACTGGCAACCTTTTAAAGATTAAAACTAAGAAAAAAACAAAGTTCTATTTGACAGTTGTAAAACTGAAACCTTTAGTTGGTAGGAAATTATAAGTTTTATAGGGTTTGGCTGCTTTGAGACAGTTTAATAATATTTGAAAATACCTTGCAGCCCAGAAACTGTCTGGCTCTAGTCAGAGCTGTGTTTTATTATGCTTTCATGGATGCAAATTAATATCTCTCTTCCTCTCTCTTTTCAATCTGGAGTTCATCTGCTGGAGTACCTCAGGAGAACCCAAACCTCTGTTGCCTAAAGTCTTTAATGTACCCTTTGTCATGTCAGCCCTCACCACAGAGGGTTGCAAGTTGCAGTTCCCTTTGTCTTGCATAGGAAGACTTACGTAAAGGAAAGAATATCCTGAAGCTTTTATATTCCAATACATTAAAATGAACAGTTGAAGCATATATTCCTCAGGGTTCTGAGAAAGAAGGGAGATAGTTTTTGTCTGTCTGTCTGTCGTTGTCCAGCTGAACTCCCAGAGGGAGTTGTGTTGCAGAGACGAGGAACTGTCCAGTTGCAGTAGTCGCAGATGCAGTGTACATAGCTGGAAATTCTGTTCTACCTACTCTTTTGTAAGTGACCCTTACAAAATTAAGACTTCCTGGACATTCTGCTTGAGCTCCGTGATGTGATGGAGGTAGAGATTAGGAAAAGGCTATCCTTGTATCTTTTCTTATAGATGTTCTGTTTTATAAGATGATTCAAGGATTTCTGTATTCTCCCTGCAACAAAAGCCTTCTGAACATTCAATTGGTCAAGAAGATAAAAGCCACACTAAAAGCTGTGAAGGAATACTTAGGAGAAACTCTGATTTCAATACATTGAAATTATTTCATGGCTGAAGATACTGAAAGCACAGTTGCCCATTTAAAAAAGTAAGAGGCAAAAGAGTTATGCTGTATTAGCTGTTGTACATTCAGCTGATTCTTCCAAGATGTTTGCATGCTTGTTAAGGTTATGGCCACTGCAGTGGAAGCAGATAAATTTTAGCAGCTTAAGTATCTTCCCAGCTCATGGATGTAGAGATTTCCTGATGTATTCCCAGAGTCAACAAGTTGATTTAGTTTTGAAATTGAGAAATTTTGTCCCAGAGTTACAGTAGTCTCAAAGATGTAACTTCCTTGGTTTACATGGTATAGCAGATATTAGACATGAGAAAATATGTAGCAAGTCCTCTTCCTGACACCTTGCGTCTTACATTTGGGTGCGTTGAAGAGTAAAATTCTTACTGGATGTTAAGGATAGTCTCTTTTCACAGTGTGAAAGTGTCAAAAGAGTATTTTTTTCCTGCTTCTGACCCTGATGGGTAAAATACACCAGAGTACCCTTATGTACTTGAGATGTTCTCAGGCGTCCCTAACACCTACAAAAACCCCAAATGCTGTATGCAGCTGGTTCTGTTATCTGCCAGTCTCTCACGTATTTCTGCTAATTTTCCTGTTGCTAGACTTTTTTTTTTTTTTCTTCCCTTTTGGTGTAGTCCTTTAGGATACAGACATATCTGTAATGTCTAAATGTCTTCCTCTTCTTGCCCTTCACTTCTACCTCAATCAAGAAATTCCAGATGGAAGCTCTTTGGTGTCAGTAACAGCTGTACAGCAGATAATCTTTTGCATCCTTAGAGCTGTAATATTTGTAACTCCATATATGTAGTTGTGATATACATTTACATTAAGGATGCTCTGGTCTTGTAAGTTTCCTCAGGGCTCTTCTAACCATTCTTGATACAGCATTTTGCCCTATTTTCTGCTCCTGGTTAGAAATAGCTTCTTTTAACATAAAGAAGTTAAGATATTCTGTTGTGAATTTGATTTTTAGGAAGCCTGAATATTTTAGAGTCCTGTGTTGTGATTCAAAAATTGTGCTCCGTTCTTTCATCTCTAGGATTTATAATAAGGTGTCAGCAATGATCTAGTCCATCTGGGAGCTTGCATCAATGCTTGGGAGAGCCATATGTGTCTGCCTCAAACAAGGCTATAGAAAAGTGTTCCACTAGCAACCAAGATGTCATCCATCTGGTAGACAATCCTGTAGCTAGTTAGCTTAATGACGTATTTATTTGAGGAGATGTTTCTGCGTAGCAGACTCCAGCTTTCCTCCCTGTTCAAATTAATACCAAAACCTCCGTGCTTTGGAGAACAAAAACCTGCCCACTCTAGAGAATGTCAGGAAGTTCGTGGCTTGATGGATTTGATCTATTTATCTACCTCAGGATGTTGCACTCCCAAATTCTGAGAGAGCACATTGTTAGGAGATGGCTCCAGCCTTCCTGTGTGGGGAGCCCATGCGGCGGAGGTGTTTGGTGGCAGAGGGATCAGCAGACTAGATGCGAGGCCTGGGTGACCTTAGATGTGTGTAGAAATCCAATCATGCTGCTACTACTTTAGAGTATTATTTTAGCACACGGAGCTGGGTGAGGATTTCCTCCTGTGGCAGTCAGAGCTGGAATTGTCGTAGTGTACATTTTGCCCAGCTACACAGAATAAACCCGGTGATTATTTCACTTGGTGACTTTAACAGAAATGTTTATTCAAGATTAAGGGCTTCACAATCTTCAACATACATGTTCTAGATATTTGTATTCTCATACGGCACCCGCAAAGTCAGAGCTCCAGGAATTGTGCTGGAAATATAATGGGGGAAGACCAGCTCTGTAATTTCAGATACTCCACCTTCTTACTGTGGTAAAACAGAGCACATTGGGTCTGACTGTCATTAATTTCTTATTTTTCCAGACACTCTATCCTACTGTTTTATTTTTTTTTTTGTAGTCCAAGGAGGCCAAGTCACTGTTGCAAATTCTAGTCTGCTTTCTAATCTGTTTGTGAGTCAGAGTTGAGTTGAGAAGGGGACAAAACAACCTGAGGAATGCAAATTTAGATGAAAAGAATGTTTTATGTTAATGGCAATTATATTAATCTGTGTTGAGACAGTCTGGTGAATTTAATGTAGAAAAATGTATATGTGTAGTCAGACCACTATACAATCTGCTCCATCAATAAATCTGCATCCGTATCTTGTAAGGGAGTTTACATGCAGCTTCACATTGATTTCAGTGGGAATAGAGAGACCGTCACAGCTTTTTCTGAATATGGCTGTTTGTATGATTGAAGCCAACACGATGCTGTCTACTGAGTTTGGTAAATTTTACCTGACAGTTGTTGTTTAAAAAATAGCAGGCATGGAGACAAAGACTTAGTGATCTTCAAGGGAAAAAAAAATCAGTAGTCAATGACAGTCCTAAATAAGGCTGAGAAACAGATCCTAAATAAGGCACAGAAAAGAATTTGCTTTTTTGGCTGTACACTAGAGGCCTCTCTTCTTACAGGTGTAAAACTTTTTTTTTTTGGTGAGCATAATAGCAGTTCTAAATTGAAAAAGTAGGTGAAAGTAAAATCAGGACAATTCCATGGAGGAGTGTAGAGACTGAAGAGGTGAACTGTACTCACTCTTGCTTCATCTTCTTAATGCTGCAAAGAAAATTGTAGAATAATTCAGGCCAGAAGCAGAAGGAACCTTCTGGAGTTCTAGTCCAACATGCAGTGATAGGACTAAGGCTTTTCTGGAGAAATGCTTTTGAATCTAGAAACTGTTATTTAGATCTTAATATTCAAAACTCGGTGGTTTTTTCATATGCTTTGAATTGCTTGCGTTTGGACAGAAATGCAGTAAAGGTCAAGTGGCAGAAAATAAAGTATAAAACAAGAGAATGTGAATTCTAAAGATACTAAGGAAGTGCTGAAAAAGAGCAAAGTTGAGACAAACTCTAGCTGCAAGTGGGAGCAAGTGACCATCTCATGAATATCTGAAAGCTGTTGCATGTGTATAAAGTAAGCAACACTTTTATTTCCTTGAGATGTTCTAAGTAATGAGTAAAGCATGTTGCAGTTTACCTTCTGAGAAGGGAAAGATGTCAATTCTTCAATGATATGAACTCGTGTACACTTATGTGTATTCCTTTTGTCACAGGGCTACTATCCATTGTTAAATAAAGTAAAATCAAACCATCTTTTTCACATAACCTTATAAAAACATAGGAATCCTCTCAGAGGTAACTCTGGTGGATCAAAATAACTTTGACTAAGCTTTTGGAGAGAAAGGGATTTTATATCTTGCTAGAAAGCTTACAGGATCAAAACTTGATTGTTTTAAAACACAGTGAAAAAAGCATTTTTGGACTTTCCACCAAAATTACATTTGTATTGGATCGATATGTTCTTTAGTCTTGTATCATATTATGCAAAATAGAATAAAAAAAATTGGAAATAATAAAGCTATGAAATTTTGTAGAGTTTGTGCCATATAAAGTGCCTGTTTCAGTTTTTAGCGTTGGTGTCATCAAAAGGGTACATTACAGGAAGTATTTCTGGTTTGATGCATTGGATTTTCTGATGGAAAACAGATCTGCAGGAATATTATGACAAGAACTGAAAATTTATTGTTTAGGAGCTTGACTTTGTATTATTTAATTTGTTTGTTTTGGGTTTGGATTTTTAAAAATTCCTTTACTTTCTTTCAATTTCCACTACAAATTTGGAACTTAATTAAGAAGATTGCTAAAACTCTTGTTTTGAAGCTTCATTCTGTTGTTGCTTCATTCCTCTTCGTATTTGTTTCACTATGCAAGAGAATGTATTAACGTATAGAATAAGATAGGACATCTTCCTGGTTGATCTCAGCTATTGGGTATGTTTTGTCTGACTCAACAGCTAACAATATTAATCTTCTTTTCTTCATTTCTTACATGTGCAGATACTGTGCAAGACCTTAATTATTTTTTTTTATATCTCCTACTGCCGATTTCCCAGTCCTGTTTGCCTGCTGCTACTCCTGTGTAGTTTAACACTTCGTAAAAACGGAAGGAGGTTTATATGGAATCATTTTGAACCCCATTTATGTTTCTGTTCACTTGGAATTGAGGCTAATAGTAAACCAAATGAGGTTTTGCTTCCGAAGTGCATAGCACTGGCTGCGGCAGTTCTTCGTCCCTTTAGTAAGTGTTTTCCTTCTTCCAGCGCTTCATATGTGTGCGTGAGCGTGCTCTTCCTGTCGTTGTGTGTTCCTGTCCAGCGACACAGAAGTGCTGTCTTACAAAAGATTGTGTGCGTGACATCAACTGAAGCAATTAACATAAAACTGCACTGTCATATCCAATTTAGTTTATGTATACTAAGATAGCATTTTAACACATAGTGATAAAAAATAAAGGGGATGCAGGATGGTGGTATGTCTTCCTGGAATAATCTCTGGAATGCTTGTTGCTTGGATCTCAGTCATAGAGTTTTAAGTTCTTGTCTTTTTATGTGGACACTCAGAATAAACAGGGGGGATAAAGAAAAAAAAAGGTATGTATGATACTTAACTTGGGAAAGTCTTTTTTCCTTATGCTGAGTTGTTTCTCTTCGGCACTGTTTTGTGTTAGAGCCTTTATGCTACTTAAATTAAAAGAAAAAGGTTTAGAAAATAAGTGAAAAAGAGTGTCTTTGACTTTTGCCTTGAGAGTCTCTTTGGTGAACTTGAACATGTGATAGGCCTGAATGTTGTAACAGCCAACAGAGTCATTACAACATTGGTCATTGGGGCTAAACCTCGAACACCCAATTAAGGATGAACACAGTGTCTAACCTTAGTAGAGGAACAATCTGTAGTGAGTTATCACATCAAACTTTGACCTGCTAGAAATGGTAGATGATACCAAAACACTGACTTTATTTTCAAGTGCCTACTATTTAGGTCTGCCAAAGTAATTAGCCATCTTTTAAATTTCTTTTTAGCTGTCTGATTGCTGGCACAGTATAATTTCTTGTTCAAAGTTTTTCATATCAAAGTAAATTACTTGCTAC
This sequence comes from Sclerurus mexicanus, assembly GCA_013396755.1. Lineage (NCBI taxonomy): Eukaryota > Metazoa > Chordata > Aves > Passeriformes > Furnariidae > Sclerurus > Sclerurus mexicanus. Next base: position 1,841,110 of record VWZF01001525.1, on the reverse strand, counting down.
AGGGTGCATTTGTTTAGTGAATGTCAGTTTTACAGTCAAAACCTTATATGCTGCTGGATGAACAAGTCATGTTGTAATTAAGTATGTCTGTGTTCGCCAAAACTATGTCAGAATGTAAAACCATCAGATTAATTAGAGTTTGATTAAAGTGGCATGAGTACCATTGTGCAGTCTTCTTTGTACTGGTTTCATGCCTGTGCTGTGAACACTGTATTCCCTTTGTAGTGTCAAATGGTCCTGCAAAGAGCTGCCCATGAAATACTGTTTTGCATTTTTTGTAATTTAGAATGATTGTTGGGCAGTTATTTATGTTGCTACCTGTCTTAAAACATTGTTTTAGTCGTTAATGCTAAATAAAAAAGTTGTGGATGTTATTCATGTTTTCCATCTTCTTTCTGGATAGTGTGTAAAAGGTAAATGGTACAAATGCAATATCCTATATAATTGAAAGTTACTGATAAAATGGAGTAAAATAATACAGTTAAAGCAAAACCCAAACATGCTTATAATGCATACAAATATGTTAATTGGCATATACAAAGTTTGAAATGAAAGTTCATGAGCATTTGAAATCCAGTATGAACTGCAGCAAGGATGTAAAAAAACCTCAACAACATTACAGAGGCTTCTAATAATTTTACAAAAAAAAAATGGGTTGCTCTTCTCCTTTTTGCATGAGCAGCTGTTAGATCATCCTATCTCAAATGTTTAAGGAAGGAATAAGACCCATTTCCTGTTCATGCATTATTTAATTAAACTGGCTGGTGTAGAATATCATCTGCGATCCCGAACCACCACAATGACTTCTAGATCTTTTTGTCACTGTTACGTCAATTTTCCTCTCAATCTGCTGTTGAGACTATTTCTCAATCCATTTCCACATATTTTGGGAATCTTAGCTTAGTAAGAGTTTCCTGGATGCCAGGTCTGGATTTGATTTTGTGAATATTCTAGTAGCCTTCTTCAAGAGGTCACTTATGGACTCTGTATGGGATGTAGAGCTCATGTCATCCTCCCAGTGCAAGAAACTTTGCCACGATGGCAGAAAAGTGGCAGACTTTGCCACCTGTTTGCCACCAACTTTGCTCTCATTAAAAACTGTAAAAGGGGTCAGACATGAATTGTTAACAGACAATACTGCTTATTTCACTGTAAGAGAATAGTTTGGTCCTGTGGTTTGAATTCTGCGTTAAAAAAACCAAAACAACAAGCCAACAAAAAAACCCCATAAAACTTCCCAATGGCCTCTTCCTGTCCCTAACTCCAGGTTAACAGTTGTCATGAAAACGGGGAAAGTAGAAGAAATGGAGATTTGATTATCCACCAATACACAGTGAAATGTTTCCCCTGATCAGTACTTTTTGGGTATTTAATTTTAGTTTTTTATAAAACATGATCTTCCTCCCTCCCCAGTTCTTTTCAACTGACCAGATGATTGAGTTTAAATGAAGTGTTTCCTAGGTATGACTTTCAGGAAAGCCAGTTTCCTGGTCCTAACTCTGCAGGAGTCCTGTGCTGATATTGATGGCTGGCTGTGTTCGTTGGCAAGAGTACTGTTCTCAAGTGAGATTATAACCAAGAAAATGTGTTGACTACTCTCAATACGGATTCTCCTTTTATACCCAAGTCTGTGTTTGTAACTGAAAGTGTGGGATATATTCAAATTTGAACTTCTGTTCATGTCTGTGAGGGGGGGAAATATCCTTATGTTTTAAGTGATTGCATATTGTGTCTGTGCAAATATAGGTCCTCTTGATGTGAGAAGAGTTATTGAACACATCAAGATTTGCTCTGTATAAATCTTTAGGAATTATCATCTTTGTATTTTATGACTTGGGGTGTGTGTAAGGAAAAAAAAATCTGCTTTAACTTAAAAGTTAGTAGACTGTGTAGAAGGATCCTGGCAGCTAGATAGTATTTTGATTGTGGCTATTTGAAAGGGAAAAGTTAGCAGTGTCATTTTAGCAGTGCTCACAGATCTGTGGTGATTTTCTTATATTTTATGCCAGATACAGAAAAAGATGATTAACTTGCTTTCAGGAGGAAAGAGTCTTCTCTTGTAAAAGCAGGACCACAGGGACATTAATACAATGTGACAATATTGCTTATTGCTCAAGCTTAGGAATCAGTATATTGTGAGCATCCAAAGATCTTGTTTTATTCTTAGGCATCAAAAAGTGCAATGTCAAAAGTTGAAATTTTGAATGTTTGTATGATGTTCACAATGTATTTATTAAAGATAATGAAAGAAGTAATGACTTTTAACAATAAAAAAGGGAAAAAATGCATTAATTCTTAATATGAAATGGTAATTAAAAACAACAATCCAGGCAACAGTAACCATCCTTCATGATGTGTAGGGTTCAACCCGTGTTTGGAAGTAAATATAGGAACTTAAACATTTCTGAATAGATTATCACTGTCCCTGTTTAATGCAAAGAAGTGATTGGTTCAGAAATTAGGTTACTTTGCCACGTGTTGAAAATAACCTGTGAGATAAAAATAAAAGCACAGTGCTTAAAGAATAGAGGCTAGAAGATTTAATCCAGAAGATTTAAATCTGACAAATGAGTGTCTGATGCCTTCACTGAGCTGAGGAGCTGTTCCAACGTAGGTATGCAGGTGACAATATTCTCGTATCCCTGGAAATGCAAATTTGACAAAAATGCCTGTTGTCCAAGAGGACTGTTTCCAATTTGCCAGACAGCTTCCCCATGTATCCCTCAGGATGGCATACTGAGGAGGTTATTTGTGCACTGAGGTTCTGTTCTTCCCTTCTCTTCTCTACTTGCCTTTCCTTCTCCACTGAGTTTTGCTGACAGTGAGCTATTTTGGTTCCTGGCAAAATGAGTTAACAAGAGCTAATATTGATACTTTCAGGTAGTTTAGTCCCATCTGTGTTCTGATTAAATGTTCTGATTAAATAATCTGAGTATTTATGAAGCATTCCATCAGAGGGGAAAGATTGAATCTGAGGTTGGGGTTTGGTGTGCAGTTGCTTTCTCTTAAGTTAAAGCAAGTGTCTATTTAGAGAGACGAGATAAAAGGCAGAAGATGACTGCGTAGGGGAGCTGTATACGCATGGATACATTATATATAAAGAAAAAAATTAGTCACATGGATCTTTAAAGTCAAGTGACTAATGCTGTTTGACTAAATGCTTTTGAGTATTCTGTGCACAGTTACCCTTGAATATCCTTATCTCGGTACTCTTCTGTTCTCCTGTGCTGAATCCTGCGTTCCCAGCAGTCAGGTGGGAAAAATGCTTTGGGCAGATTGTTACACTGTTGTTTCAGCCTATGGCTCATCTAAACCTGAAGGTGATTAGTAAAAGGGAGCACATTACATCTGCCTTCCAAGAAGCTGTAGGTTGTTTTGTCTGTATACATGCAAACCGTCACACAGTGAAGAGTCCGAGTCTGGGACTAATAAGAGGATATCACATTATTTCATTATGTTGATTTACCGTGGTTGCTTGTTTGTTTTTCTTAATAGGAAACAATTATTTAGAGGGAAAAGTAGAGTATAACAAAAATTCAGGTAATAGCAAGGTATTTGGTTTTACAAAAACTAACCCGCATGTTGGCAGGCTTTCTCAGTGATGACTTGTGGACATAGAGGAGGCTTGTGAGTTATAGATCTTAGGTGTGACTCATGTTGCAATATGTTTACTGCTATCATGCTTACATTACATAGTCAAAAAAAAAAAGTCTGTCTATTCACTTTATTTATCCCCTGATTATCAGGCTTGACCTAATTTTGGGAGCATGTTCCTTTTTTCCTTAGACTTCTTCACGGAATATGTTCAGTATGTAACTTCTGTTCTCTTTTGACTTCCATTTCTCTGGTAACACAAATTCATTGCATTGATGTTTGTGGGGTGTTTTTGCAATATCCTAAGATATCTCTGATATGTAAAATCCAGTTTTTCTCTATTGGAACATGTTCTTTCATCAGTTATGTTACACATACTATGCTGTACTTTCAAGTAGCCATTGTAGTAAGGTGATTGCGCAGAAGCCCAATTGGGCAGCAGATTTTGTGTGAGCTCCTTGAATCCTTCCTAGTTTCTACTAGGCGAATCATTCAGAAATATCCAGTCTCCTTGCTTTGATTGCCATTGTTCTGGTGGCAGCCTGACCCTGCCCTCAGGAAATACTCTCGTTTCCTGGCTATAGACATGACGAATCCGGTGAACTTCTGATATTGACTGTGACATTTTGCTGACAGTTAAAGCATTTTGTAGAAGGGGAAACTGTTGTCTTGACAACTAAACTCCAGTTAATAATAGATAACTAAAGAAACCAAAAGTCCAAATATATCATAATTCTTACAAAATTCAAACTAATTTTTGAGTCTGAGAGCTGATCTCAACACAAACATGCTTGTGTTTTAGATCAGTAGCATGAAGACCTCAGGCTTCACTGTGGCATAATAGTTTATAGTAGAGTCCCTTTGTATCTGTTTTAGATGCTCATTTTTTCTGTGATAAAATATATTTTCTATGCTACTTTGCTGCAAAGAAGACTATTTGCATTGCAATGGTTCTTGCATTTCAGTGATTTAAAATTTCAGAGGTGTGTTGCAGTTTGGTTGGGAATCATCATGTCAATCCAATGTACTGTAAGTGCTTCAGAAGAACCCTGTCTTTTACTTGGAGGACCAAGGGTATAGACTCATTGTGATTTTTATCCTCCGCTAGAGGATTAATAATTTCCTTTTCCTCCCTCACTTGCTCTGTACAATTTTGAAGTTCAATTTCCAATATGATTTTTTTTGTTGTTGAAAGTTAATAGAGTAAAAACAATGGGTGTATAACAGTTGCAAACATTGGAAAAACTGTTTGTATGTTACATTTTGCTATTTCACTCCTTTTTTTTCCCTCAGCAGGCCCATTCCAGTTATTTTTAGGATGAAAGGCACTTGCCCAATTTTCATTAGTTGGCACTTTGTGTGTAGTGACAAGTGCTTATATGTGACAGTAATATAAACTATATACAAACTTTTATTAAATAGAATATTAGATTTTTATCTATATTTTTCCTTTCTTCTTTTTAATTCTTTTTTTTTTCCCCTAGAAGAGACAGAGAACTCCCCAGAATTTCTGCTGTGCTAATGCTTCTTGCCAGAGCAGGGTGTGAATATAGCTCAAAACATGGAACTTAAGTTCTGATCCTCATTCTGAGGAGAAACAGCAGTTCTGGCTCAGCATTAAGTTGTTCCTCTGCCTGTAGGGTGCTTTAGAGGAGGTAGTGTGAAGAATTTATAGCAGAAATCACATGTAAACACACGTTCAGTTAAGGCACAAAAACCCAGGAAGACTCTTAAGTTACCTGCAGAACTTAACTGGAGTGGAGAGAAAGAACTGTTAAACAGCAGTGAAGACATCCTCTGTGGGACTGCATTTTGGAGTGGGAGTTAGTGTAAATGAGTTTGGACAAGCTTGCTTCTTATGGTTCCATCTATGGTTTTAAAAGAAATATTTCATAGTGGGATCTACTTTTTTAACTGTTTGTGAAAGAACGGACGTATTTAAAATCACTTATGCTGGTAACATTACTACTTTGCTGAAACTGTGAAAAATGAACTCTGAGAGTTCCCTTTATTGCCAAATACCTTTGCTCAGAAACACATCATTCATCTACCACCTAACACTGGAGGTGATCAGGGTGTGATCTGACACTGTACTGGTGTTCGCCTCAGACTAGAAGGTCCCCCCCTTGCTGTCCATCCCCGTTTGCATTGTGTTGTTGAATAGTTGATTTAAGCCTTGAATACAAGCTGAAAAACCCTTTGTTTGTGGTGCGCTCTGTTGAACCTGGAAGGGAAGACTCTTCTGCAAAACTACTGTTGTCCAGAGAAGTTGTCTAAAAGCATATTAGTGTCAGCTTTCTAATAGCAATATGAATTATCAATGCAAATTATTTTGCATAAATTGTCAGGGATGGGAGGTGCTTTGGGGATGTGCTGCTTAGACCGTGATGTCCTCGTATTTAAATTCATGGTAGAAAGATAACAGCTTTTCTTGTATTTTTTTGAAATGTCTATTTTAGATGTGGTGATGTTATGAAGAGAAAGCCAGTGAGCTGATGGTAAGAGGTGGGACTTTTGAGTTTCCATGCTTTTATTTCTGGAGGACAGCTGTAGTGCTATTTATTTTCCCTCCAAAAGATTTGGAATTAACCAGGAAAGATTTGTATGGTTGCTTTCCCTTTTGTTTGAACAGCTGGAAAAGTGTGCATTCAACAGGAGTTCTCATCTTTTGTTTTTGTAGGTGCTTCTTTGGACTCTCATGATACATAGGACCTTAGTGTCTCAATAAAAATAACTAGGGTTTATGGAAACAGAACTGAAGTCTTCTGGGTTATGCTTAATGCTTTAGTTTATATGCCTTTAAGACTAGTATCAACCAGTCTGAGAGAATACTTTTCAGATAAAGGGTGTCTATAATATTAACCTGCACAAAACACTTTCTAGTGATCTTCAGGAGAAAAAAATGCAAAAACCCCCACTTAAGTAAAAATTAGAATAGAGAGGATGAAATACATTCTCAGATTATCACAGACTGAGCATCTGTAGCTGAGGTTGCCTGTTGCTTTTAGTTAGGTAAGAGTGTTCCAATTGTTTGTAACTTTCTCGAATATGAGCCATTGAGTGGAAATTTTCCATGCTGGTTGTCTTCTTTGGACTGATTATTTGGGCTGGAAAGCTGCTGAGATGTAACAAATCAGTAGAAGTATTTCTGAGCATGAATTTAGGAAAGAAGAAGATCATTTGTCTCAACAAGAAGGTCTCACCCGTTCGTGACTGTCTTGGAGGTAAGACTGAACGTTTGGTGGTTGACCATTGCTAGAGCTGTGCTAGGACAGCTGTTGCAGTGCTGTGCTTTAAAGTGGGTTTCTGAAAGGATCTGGATTTAGACTAAACCTCCAAGTAGGAGTGGGAAGGGAGTTACTGTTAATGCAGGTCGTTCCCGCCATCCAATTTGATTGCAACCCTTGTGGAGGCAAAACTGGAGTGGGGAAGGAAGAGGAAGGGTCAGCAATCTGTGGGCTGTGAATGGAGTGGCCAGCTGGGGTGGGAATTTCTCAAGGAAGCTCTGCTGGTGAAGCCACTCTTCCATCTAGCAGGGGTACCATGACATGTTTTACTTGGAAGCATCTTGTTTAAGAGAATAAACTGTACTTAAATGATGATTTCTTGATGGGTTGAATCTCACTGTCAGCACTTTGGGAGCACATATGTATGTGTTCTGTGATCTCTGTCTGCCCCGACATACGCAAACCCAGAGCCCTCATTTGTTGGTGGAAAATCTCTCTCCAAGCGTCCTAAGTCCTGTCTGCATGTAAAAAACTGCAGGAGGTAGCAGGAGGAATTTATAAGAAAAATAACAATAAAAAACCTATTTAGAAACAAGGAGCCTCTACAAATGACCCACTGTGGGACCAGTATTATAAAAATGATTGTTTAATTGTGTTGGCAACTGAAGTACCTGTATTTGGTAGGGAGTTGAGGAAAAGTGGTGTGAAGAATAACTGCAGAAAAATGACTTCGCCTACCATACAGCATGGCAGCAGTGGATGTCATTTTTTTATAAATGACTTAAAACAGATGAAAAAACATCCCCTTTTGTCTGAGTTGATCTACAAAAGTGCTGGTCAGTGAGTTCAGTTAGACCAGGCTTCCATGTAAAGGACTTAGGATGCAGCTGATAAGAGAAAGAGTTTCTAACTCTCTTGCTCCTATATAATTTTTCAACTTTATGCTGCATATTCTTGCAGGGAACTGTGGATTGCCAGTGGGGCTTGAATACCTGCCGAATCCAGAAAAACCTGGATTTCCATTGTTTAACACAGGAAACGGCTAGGCTAGTAGAATTATTTCACTTTAAGTCATCAGGCTAAATGCACAAATAAACATTGCCTGAAAGTTAGACCAAGAAATAAAAAACCCTGCTGTAAAATTAGGCAGTAACCTATGTGATTACTCTCAGTGAATAACAGCAACATATGCTGTCATGTAAAAAGTGGAAATGGATCTGGAGTGGCTGGTTAAAGCAGACTTCTGTGCATCTGTCACATGGGCCAATAAATAATTTGTCTTTGTTCTTTTATTTATTAAGGGTGGCCCCATCAAAATGTCAATCAATACTGTTGAGAATATACACGATCCATGTGGTTTTGGATGGATCAGAGCCACTGACGCATCTCCATCCTCTGTGATTCTAGTGAAGGGAGAAGGAATGCTGAAGTACCATCGGAAAGTTCCAATATGCCTTTTGGGTACTGACTTAAAGTACAGTTTCATGTTAAGATTATGACTTTTTGACGTAAATGCAATTCAAAGAGGAACTGACTGTCTCTGGGTTGCACTGCCTTGGAAAGTGCCTACCCGTCCTGCAGCTCATGTTTGCATCAGCTGCCACTCTTTCAGATTTGTGCAGCTCACCTTTCTGTCTTTAATCGTATTCAGTCACGTGCTGGCCACTTCAAATTTATTTCTTCCAGTAGTAGTAAAGTACACTAATTTTTAAGTGTTAAGACCATGTCTGCTGTAATATAGCCTGTGGTATTTTCTTAGCCCTCTGACATCTAATCCGTATTTCCTCTAGAAACTGTGTCTCCTGTGCATCTATTTTTTGATTCAGCTGCATTCCAGTAGTTGGGTAGCCTTTCCCTAGAAGTGTCTGAAGCACCAGGATTCTTGTTCACACTCTGCTTCCTACGATGAGCTGTGTAAGGCAACATCTGTGCAGCGCAGAGAGAGCCCCCCCAAAAAATACGGGTTGTGTCTGCCTCCCTGCTTATCTCAGCTTGCTTCTCTTCCCCGTCTGCACTCAAGGTCTGTCTCGCTATTACCAGACTGCAGTCTGCTCACGAAACGGGGATCGGTCTCTGAGATACTCCACAGTGACTGGTCCATGACTGGCTAAGAATTAGTCAGGCTCGTTCTGCTGTTAGTAAAACGTAAGCAAGGTGTTGACTCTCCAGAGAGAGAGTGGAGCCGCTGTGTGCAGTGAAGGGCTAGGGAGATGCAGTGAAAGGGAAGAGAGCAGAGCAGGAGGAGATTGACTGAGAGAATGCTGAAAGTCTGAGGTGGATATGGAGAAACCAGTGGATAAACCAGAAGAGAAGAACAGGAAATTATTACTGAAAAAGTGTAGATACTATGAAAAAATATCCAGAAATTAAGGTGGGGGGAATTTCGTTACATTTTAGTTGGTTTTCATTCTCAATTTCCAAGTCAAGAACCTTGTTTATACGTGACTTTCACCTGTAGTTTACTAAGTGACGTCCAGTCCAGGCCTGAAAACTCCCACCTTATGTCTTACGTCTTATGTCTTGCTTTGTTCTGGGGTGAATGTTGTACACTGGTCTTAGTTTGCCAGAGCATCTTGTTCCTTCTGCAGTGAAAATGGAGAATTTAATATCAAAATGGGATCCAGAGTGGTCCGTACTATGGCTATGAAGGAGCAAATAATAAAAGGGGTATTTTCATTTTGACCAGCTAACATTGGGCATTTGCCAAATGCAGTGCTGAAGGCAGCAGTCTTGGTGAGAAGAACCATACTGGGGGGGTCTTCTCCAGCAGTGAGGGTCCTAACAAGCTGCCCCTCCTTTCCTTTGCTTGTGGCTCTTGTGTCAATTTAAACAGGAAAGCTGGAGAGCCCTTCTCTGAGGCTTGTCTTTATATTGTTCATTAAGGTACTTTCCTAAAAGGTATGATTGGACTTCAGGACTTTTATTTTGCAGAACTTTAATTGCCCTTTGATTGAATGGCTCTGGTCATTAGTGCACTTGTAATGGGTTAATGTTCTTTGAGGCTAAAAGTGAATGGCTGTGGTGGGAGAACAGTCATCTTTCCCCTGTGTCATGCTGAAGACAGACTGCTACTTCTCTTGTCAGTCTCTGATGTAACTTAATTAATTGTAGTGGAATTACTCCTGATCTATAATTAAGTGAGAAGGAAATTAAACTGGACAGTGTGAGAAGTTCCCTGTGTTGTTGCCTGCAATTTTGAAGAGAAATGAAGAGTTCACATTTTATTAGTGCCAGTCTGTCACCTTGAACATGAAATCCTTCTAACTAAGCACTCTTTCAGAAAAAACGGTTACTGGGTGTGCTGCGTAGGTTCAAGGTTACTCCTCCTTTAGCCACTTAAGTAGTGTTATAGTTTTAGGAGGCTACCAAAAATTGAGTTGCAGAGTTGAGTTCCTTTTTTTTTTTTAACGTACTGTGCTAATATCCTGCAGTATCACCATACAAACCTGCAGTTAATCACCACACACAGGTGGCTGGAAAGAAATTACAGAATATCTGTCATTCCTCAGGGCTTGCATGGAGCTTGTTGTCATCAAGAGTATGCCAAAGGTAGTATTTCTCTGATTACTCATTTTTCATGGACACTCCCCGCATTAGTTTTACTGTTCTTCTTGGGCATCTGGATTAATTTTCCAAGTTCTTTTGTAGATCTTGTTTTGGGAGTCTTCTTTTTCAGTAGTATTGAGGTAAATTTTAGTACTCCTTCTCACCAGCCTGAGAACTGTAATGAGAATAATTTGTTATCTCTGTGAGGAAAGAAAGTGTATTTGGCCAAAGATTAAATGAAAAGGTAACTTTGAGGATATATAGTATGAGTTAGAGCTTGAAGAAAAATAAATATCAGTGACTGAGTCTTTTGTGTGTATCCCAAAATAATCCCCCTGTTCGGTGTGCACTTAGTCACTTTTTTGTTTTTAATTTTCGAAATAATCAAGCTGCAGCCTTACTAATATTTCTCCTTAAGATATCAGCAACACCAATGATTAAATATATGATGTTTTTAATTTTTAAGTTAGTTTCTCTTGAAATTCGATTAGGTAACTTTCTGTGCCATGGCTTCTCAAATTCATCACATTCTCAGTAGCTGATCCTAGCGTTCAAAATAGCAGCACTTTGATTACCAAATACAGTCTTCAAGATTCACACACACGACTTCCTCTTTGCATTTTTTGACTTATCATAACTGTTGGTGTATTTTGTTGGAAATTCCTTAAAATTGAGATTTTTTGCTCAAAGTTTTGCTCAAATCCCCTTTTTTGAAGAGTTGAATCCAGCCTGGATGGGAGAACTACCAGACCAGAGGGGACAGATTGCATGGGGAGGATCAGTTCATGATCTCAGTCAGTTCAGGTACTCCAGTTTCTGGTAAACATAAGATCATTTATTAAATTACTGAGATGAAAATATAAATAGTTTGGTATAAGAGCAATCTTAGTGAGAAAGCAGTTATTTGGAAAACTGTGCGTGTGTATTTATACATATATGTACTCTGCTCTGGTGAGACCTTACCTGGAGTGCTGTGTCCAGCTCTGGGGTCCCCAACATGATAAGGATGTGGACCTGTTGGAGCAAGTTCAGAGGAGGGCCACCAAGATGATCAGAGAGCTGCAACACCTCTCCTTATGGACCTCTGCAGAACCTGGAGAGGGACTTTCTACCAGGGCCTGTAGTGATAGGACAAGGGGAATGGCTTTAGAGTGAAGGAGGGCCAGTTTAGATCAGACATGAGAAAGAAATATTTTGCAATGAGGGTGGTAAAACACTGGCACAGGTTACCAAAAGAGGTGATGGATGCCCCAGCCCTGAAAATATCCAAGGTCAGGTTGGTTGGGACTCTAACAAACCTGATCTAGCTGAAGATGTCCCTGCCCATGACAGCAGAGTTGGACTAGATGACCTTTAAAGGTCCCTTCTAATCCAAACTATCCCATGAGTCTATGATATATCTTTATCGAAAAGCTGTTCCTTTTGACTTGGATAAGCATATTCCTGTCAAAATGATGGAAAAGTGGTACATTTAACAGTTCACTAGGGCCAAATTTTAAAATATGTTTTCCGATAATAAAGTTTATTTTTAGTGGTGTTTATATGCTGTCACAGAACTCTATTCCCTTGTTTCTGTAGCTGTTATCAAATGTTTGAGATTGATATGCTTGGGAAGGTGGTGGGGATGCAATAGAGAGAATTAAACTTGTGATGAAGTATCTGTGTTGGGTGGCTAGAATTTCGTTGAAGCTTTGTAGAATTTCGGAAGTGTGTGCATCATGTCTAGTGGTGTGAGAGAATAAACAAATTTTCAGTTATCTGCAAAGCAGATCCTCAGCTGTTTTAAACCATCACAAAGCAAATTATGCTGATAGACATTTGACTGTATTTCTCTGATTAGTTGAAAATCTCTCCTGTCTGTCTCTTCCCAGAGATGGTGCTGTGGTGTCTGTTGGATTTGACCCTTTTTTATTAAGGAATTCTTGGTGTTTACAAACTGGTAAATGAGCTCCAGATGAGTCTATCCTCTCACTGAAGTAGTGATTCTTAATTTACTTCTATCCTTTCTACCGAAATAGAACTTTTACTCCTGTTTTTTTCCATTGGCTCCATCAGCACCCTTTCAGGTCACACTTCAGCAGACTTAGTCCAGTATTGCCCCTCAAGTTCCATAAAATGAGAGAACAGCTATTGCCTTTTTTTTTTTTTTTGGTAAAAGGGCAATAAAGAACAAAATCACAATTTGACAAATTTAGAAAAAGGATGTGTTTTACGTGTTAGAACATTAGATGCTATGTGTAAATGTGGAACTGTTTTATACGGGTACTTGGTGCTGTCATTTATATTTTGATATATTTTTCAAATTTTTATGTCCAAGGTAATTTGAAACCACTTCTATACAATTAAAATAATTTAGACTGTAGATAAGGCACTGTAGATTAGTACTAGCTAAAGATTCAGTTGTGAAAGTTTATGTAGGTGACCTTATTTTTGTCAGAGTTTTTGGACTGCAAATGCCTAATCTTGAGTTCTACACAATGTCATTTACTGTTAGCTTGTTCTTAGAAAATGATGAAATTACCATTTTGAAATGTTCTTCAAAACAGTATTAAATGCAAGAGTTAAAAGAAGCAAAAAGAGGTATTGTATTAGAGTAATTCTCAGTAAAAATTGAATCGGAACAAAATCATCCTTAATGATAAGTGTCGTTTGAAGATGACCTGTGATTACAACCCACAGCTTTGCTGTCATTTAAGCTAGAGGGGACATGTGTTACTGCTTTGCTCAATTGATGAGATTGGATGGATGATTGAATGATGAGACTGCAAGCCAGGTCTTTAGCTTGTCAACTCATGCCTAATTCACAATGACAGTGTGCATGGAAGGCAAGTGTCTGTATCCTGTCATATTTAAGCTTCTAGTTACAGCCTTCTTTCTGTGTTAGTGCTGTAGATGCTCCAAAACAGACCAGAGGAGGAAAAGGTGGCTCTGGACAGAAATCTCTGTATGTGATGCTTGCCTTCCCCACCCCCCCACCCCCCCGCTGCCCTGCTTTCTTTATTTTAGTGTTTTCATGTAGCAATTATATATTAAGGAACTGTTATCCGTTAACAAAAGTATTTAACTGCCAGAGAAAACAGTCTGTTTTTATAAAATAGTTTTCAGTTCATTGCCTGCCTTTGCAGTTTCCAAAGCTTTTTGAATCTGCTCTTTTCCCTTTTCCTCGGTGTTCTCATGTTTCTTCTGTTCTTGCCACTTCTTCCTCACTTGACTCTCCGTGTCATAGACGTTTCTATCACTGGAAGTTGTGTTGGTACCAGTAACAGCTAATCAGTCCTAACTATTGCACTGAGTGGCTAAATTGCAAGTAGTTTCATATAGTAAAGCTGCTGAAATCTGTCTAGTAATTTATGTTTTAGGATGTTTCCTCTTTGTATTGTACTGATTTTACCCCTGCTGCTTAGCAGAAGCCTAGTGACTGGAAAAGGAAAGTAGCTGTCTGGACTTGTTTGCTAAATGAGCATCAAAAAAATGCAGGTTGTTAAATGAACGTCGTAAATGGCAAACATGAAAATGATGCGATAAAATAGTTTTAAAGAGTTACTAGTATGTTAAAACAATTCAGATGGAACTCTGATCTTCTAGAAAGAGGTATCATTTTTAGATCTTTGGTTTAGATTTTTATAAGATGCTGAAAAATTCGGGCACGGTTACCAGTGAATCACTTCTCATGTTTAGGTGGTTTTTAAAAAGTGAAGCTCTTTATGGTAAAGCTCTTTAAGATGAAGCCACTTAGGAGAAGGTACCTCATGTACATAAAATACTTCTTTTTTCATCCACGTAGTTTGCTTCACTCTCTTCCTAGTGATTGTCACACCTTCATTGTCGCAGGTGACTCTGTAGGATTGGTTCACTCACTGTCTCTCAGCCAACTGGAGTTACCATTCTCCCAGCAGTCAGTGGCAATAGGTGGTAGATTTTTCCCGTGGTAGCATATGCTGTGAGGCAAATACTTGAAAACAGTGTAAATGATGTGACATTAACTAGTTTTGAGCCCTAACAAGTTGAACAGATACCACTTGTGCAGATGCTCTGTCACTGTCTCAGAGGAGCAATCGATCTGTGAGCGCATGTGATGCAAAGCAGCCGACTGGGGACTCAGGCCCCTTGCAGCTTTAGTGTTGCTTGAATTCATTAGACTGGTTCCACAGTTTTATTTTGCAGGGCGTATTATATAAATCATGTATATTATTGGTCCTTTAGGTTATTTGTGTTTTCTCTAGCTGGATGAGTAAGTTTTATGCGGAAGATTTGGGAGGTTGCATAAGCTGCAGGACTTAGAAACGTGGAAATTATCGTGACATATTTGATGAAGTTGTTATACCATGCTGTGCTCTGTGTGTGTGAGGCTGCCTTAATGCAGCTACAAATGGGAAGATCAGGCACATAATTGGTAAATTCTTTTGGTTTTACTTTTTTGGTGCACTGTATAATTTTTCTTCTCTATCTCAAAGAAGAGTCTAGCTCTGGACTCAGCTGTACATACATGTGCCTTTCTTCCTTGAAGAGTGGAAGTTGCAACATGTGACACATAACACAGTCTCCACTAAGTTGTATGTCACATTCTATACGCATGTTTGGCATTATCTATATATTGATTACCATAACAAAAATCATTTGACACGTAGATTTTAAGGAAACATGAGTACACCTGAAATGTTTTAAAGGGATGCATGGAGTCAAATTAGGACACGTACTGTCAAAATTATAGAAGTGTGCACAGTTAAAATGACTACATTTGCTTCTGACTTGATTCACTACAGATTAATAAAATCTACAAGTCATGAAATGGTGGTGTGACTGCCTTATTGGAAAAGGTCTTTGGGAGCAGAGTAGCAGGAAGCATAGAATATATGTGATGTATGCAGAATACATGTAATAGATGTATATAAATTAATACAGTATGTCAGGTGCATTACAGTGCAATGGGAGTATATTTTGATGTACTGAGATGCAGTTGTGTAAAAAATTTGCATAATAGGTGCACATGGGAAAAAATCTAGAGTTATTGCAAATAATTTGACAGGTATATATATATGTGTATTTTCCACAATTTTCTTTAAAAATATTTTTGGTTGAGTATTTTGTCTTTTTTATTTTGGCTTTTTATTTAGCAATATTTACTTTGAGCTGTACATTACATATGTGAAATGATTTGTTGTCAGCGTTTCTATCATAGACTGCATTGTGTAGCTCTTGAACAGAGTCTGATTTCTTTTAGATAAAGTTCGTTCCTGGTAGAACGTGTCAAAACACAGATTCCTACACACCTATAAATAGGACTCTTGGAAGAGACACTTGTTAAACCATAGAATCTTAGAATGGTTTGGATTGGAAGGGACCTTGAAGGTCATTTAGTTCCACCTCCCCTGCCATGGGCAGGGACACCTTTTACTAGAGCAGGCTGCTCAAAACCCCATCCAGCCTGGTCAAGTCACAGGAGAATGTAATTCTCATTAGGGCTGGGCTCAATCTATAGAGTTGAGACCTTGGTTTCTGAAATAATTTAGAACTCTGTGAGGTGGATTGACCCTGGCTGGATGCCAAGTGTCCATGAAAGCTGTTCTATCCCCTTCCTCCTCAGATGGACAGGGGAAAGAAAGTATGATGAAAGGCTTATAGGTTGAGATAAAGGCAGGAAGCCATCATTCAGCAATTACCATCACAGGCAAAAAGGATTTGACTTGGGAAAATCTATTTATTACCAATCAAATCAGAGAAGAGTAATGAGAAATAAAAACTGAATCTTGAAACACCTTCATCCCAATCCCTCCCTTCTATGCTCAACTTCACTCCTGAATTCTCTACCTCCTCCTCTTTCTCCTCTGTGGCACAGGAGGACGGGTTGTGGTCACTTCATCACATGTTGTCTCTGCTGCTCCTTCCTCCTCAGAGGGAGGACTCCTCACATTCTTCCCCTGCTCCAGCCTGGAGTTCCTCCCGTGGGGTGCAGTCCTCCACCAAGTCCTCCAGTCCTACCCACAGACTGCAGTTCTTCGTGAACTGCTCCGATATAGATCCCTTCCATGGGCTGCAGTCCTTCAGGAACAGGTTGCTCCAGTGCGTGTTCCTTGCCAGGGTCACAACTTCTCTGAAGCAAATCTGCTTTAGCATGAGCTCCTCTCTCCACGGGGCCACGGGCCAGCCAGGAGCCTGCTCCAGTGTGGGCATCCCACAGGGTCACAGCCTTCTTTTGGGCATCCACCTGCTCTGGGCTGAGGGCCACCATGAGCTGCAGGTGGATCTCTGCTCCAGTACGGACCTCAATGGGCTGCAGGGGCACAGCTGCCTCTCCATGGCCTGCAGGGTAATCTTTGCTCTGGCACCTGGAACACCTCCTTCCCCTCCTGCAGGGCTGTTTCTCTTACATATTCTCTTTGCTTTCTTTGTCTGAGGTTGCACAGTTTTCTCCCCTTCTTTAATAAATTATCCCAGAGGTGCTGCTGCCATCGCTGCTGGGATTGGGCTTGGCCAGCAGTGGGTCTGTCTTGGAGCCAGCTGGAATGCTGGACATGAGGAAAGCGTCGGGCAGCTTCTCAGAGAAGCCATATCTATAGCCCCTCCACTGCCAAAACCTTGCCATGGGAACCCAATACAGACTTTTAAAAGAATTCAGTAGCTTAAAACCTAATAGGGAACAAAATCACAAACTGGACAGAGAAGAGATTCGGTATATGTGTAAAGAGACCTTATTTATATTCTTCATGTTTTCTTTAGCAAGGATTAAATAATTGTCTGTTTGAAAATCAGTGGTGAGTTGACATGTTTGGTTTCTGTGCCTGTGTCAGTCATAAGACAACACTGGAGTTACTGCTTGCATTATCACTATTCTAAGTGAGCATAATACACACAGAATACTTGAGAGAGTTTGGAAGGCTGGGAATTTTATGTCATCCATATAGTGTAGTGGTGTATTTGCGAAGCAGGAATAATTTTTGCCATCCGTGCATTTCCACCAATGTGCATTCTGTTTGTACAGCACTAGGCCAAAAAAAGGAGTATCAGAAGATTGGTATCTTTAACACACCATCCAGAAGTGGCTATTAATTTCCAGTTTTCATGTATATAAACCACACTGCCCTTTTGGAGGCATTTATTAGCTGTTTCAAGCAATTTGATACAGAATTTTACATTTTTTAAAATGAAACCTGTGCTTTTCACTTAGTATGGCATCAGTTAGCACTCAAAAACATTGTCTTTCTTCCTATGAGCTTGTGTGCCTGGTTCTATTTCTAGACATTAATATCCAGTGCCTTGGTACCTAACACATGAGACTTCAAGGTAATAGGTAGTCACAGCCCCTTTTACCTGACAAATGAGTGCATTTTCCCCTGCTCTGTCCACAGAAGGTTTCTTTTGCCCATCAGGTTCAGGTCTAGCGCTGCAGCTGCATTCAGGTGGGCCAGCAGGCATTGTATGAGGATTTGCTCCCTGTTCTCTTTGCAGGTGCAATGTAGGGCCACTGATAAGATTGGTCAAAACCTATTCAGCCACAAAAAGTTACATGTATGCTGCAGGTCTCTATGCAGCCTGCTCTTATCTTTCTGTCTGTCCCACCCCTATTCCATCATACTTCCTTGCAGGGTTCATTTTCTAGGTTAAAAAACAAGTGCTGTATCTTTTAATCCATTAAATCCCTTTTCTGTTCTTGTTTCATGGATGGGCTTAGCACTATTTTCTACAGATGCAGTGAAACATCCTGTTGCAACCTCCCCCTGTTGGTCACTTGACAGCTCACTGTTTGCATTCAAAACAGTGACTCCTGGTCTTCTCTTGCAGAAACCCTGACTCGATTGCTGTATTAACAGACTGTCTGACTTCTTGTTAACACAAGTGTATCACAGTTTTAAACTATGTGTATGTATTTGAATTACAGGCATTTTTTCTGCAACTCAGGAGTCTCCAAAGGTAATGAAGCAGCTTTCCAAATAAAGCCAGCAACAAAATTGACCGGATGATCCTAGTAGATTAAGTAATTGGTTTGTCTGCTGTTTGAAAAGTCCCACACGAGCTCTACCACCATGCCCTGCCTCCTGATGGTGAAGGCAAAGAGTATTTCCTGCTCAGTCTCTCGGTTGAATCTGCTAAAGAACATGAACCTGATAGTGAGGTTGTGTTACGAGGGCTGCTTGTGGCACATATTTGCCAAGGTTACACAACTGTTTGACGTTTATGTGAAGTATTTAATTAGCACATTTTTAGTTGAAAACATTTCTAAATTGTATAGATAGATTGCAGGTGAAAGCTCTGGTGAATGAAATGCATTACCACTTAGCTCTGCAAATCTTCTTCTAAAATATCTTTTAAGGATGAACCAAGATGGAAGATCCTTTTTGGTTGCCTGGAACAGCCTCCACTGTTCTTCTGCACCTGGACTACCCTTTCCTCACTGCTGTTTCTTTTTTAGCCCCCTTGTTTGAGGATGGTTTCTTTTTCTCTCAGGTTGTGCTGTAAGTGCTTTGTGGTGTACCCTCTTCTGTTTCTCCATAGCTTCCTACGTGTTCTCCATACACTCCTCTCATTCCTCTGTTGGAGTATTCTGGTGGCAGCTCCTACTCATCACAGCTGCTGCCATTTTCCCAATGTACTGCAGGAAAAAGCTGGAAGATACCAGTTTCAGGACTACCTGTGGAGCTTGCAAAGTTTAGTCTCTTATATACAATGAATGAGGTTTGAAGATCAGAGGTGGGGGCCTCTTCTGAAGGAGGTGAAAGATCAGGAGTTGCTGGAAGCAGAACAGTGCATGCCGTGTGGACTGCCCTCTGTGGTCTGCTCTGATGCTCAGCTGACTACCCTTGAGTCTGTGGTGGGATCATGGATGTCAGTGTCCTTTCATTCTGCTTTAGGTAATGGGCCCAGTCACTAGTGATGCTAACATACTGGCCAGTTGTGCAAGCACATCTGGCACTTGCATTCTGAATAAACCATTGTAGGTGCATGGATGGGGACTTGCTTTGGTTGTACTGCATCTGTGCAGCGGTCTGGTGTGTGAAATGATCCAATGCAACTGCTCTTTTGGCATGTGTAAAGCACAGAACGGATAGCTCTGCTTCCCAGGGAGGCAGATACGTGAGTTCTGGGTTATGTGGAATATCAGTCCTTGTGGTGAGAGGAGAGTGTGGAGATCTTGGAGGCCTAGGTGCAACTCACAGTTCCTCTAAGAGGAAATTTACTTTGTGAAGGAAGGTTTCTCTTGCACAGTTTGAGCTTTTCCCAAGCATATGGGTAGGTAGGAAGAGTTTGCCAAATGTGTTATAGTTACATAAAACATGCAACATCTGACAGATACGAAAAGGGTTATAATAAATTATTCCTTTACACTCCCTCTTTGAAAAAGCTAAACAAAATGGTAATACAAAGCCTGTCAGATTTTCTTTCCCATTTATAAGGTTCTTTTTGTTACTGTGGAAATTCTGGCTGTGAGCATGGGCTAACAATGGCTGAATCTGTTTGAGAGATTTCTGCTAGGCAAGTACTGTGCTATTTCGAATTATAGTGTTCATTTTGGTTTGTTTGTCTTTGCTATTAATACCTGTGTATATATGGGATATTATTTCCAATATCTCATCTCCATTTCCAGTCCTGCATTTGCTGTGACCCAGAGATATGAGAGGCTGCTTGAAGTTCTTAGATTTTTTTGGTCTCCTCCCCTCTCTGTCTTTCCCACTTTTAAAGCTGTACTAGTTTTCTGATGGGTAAAGTGAAGTTAAAAAAAGAAGTAGAGTTGTATTTAGGAGTTAGGGATTATTTTGCTTTACTGGAAATATTTAGCCAAGTTAGTGGTTTGGAAATATTTTCATGAGAACTGCTGAGCTAAAAGTTACTGAGACAAAATTCCATAAAAATAACTGTGAACTCCAGTTTATAACAAAGTCATTGTTGGCAGCCTTCTGTTTAAAAATTTTCCATAGCTGGAAGAAAAAAAGACTTATGGATCAAAGTGATCTGATTTTTTCTTAGCAATTAAAAAAAGTTAACATTTGAATTTGAACCCCACTGTAACTAGTTCATTTCCATTAATTTATTACTCTGTATTCTTGATAAGAATGACACCAAGCAACAGAGGATGGGAAGAGACACTTTTTTCTATTTAAAATTGGTTCCGCAGGATGGAAATTTGGCAATAGACATGGAAACTAAGCAAATCTGTTTACAGAGCTCTCTGCCTCTCTGTATAATGAAGCCAACAAAAAAACTCAAATAAGGAGAGATTTTAATGATGAAGCTACAGTTTGCTGAATTTTTCTTTGTGCTGTATTCTTTGTCTTTTTACCTTGATAATAAAGTAGTTATTTGGTGTGAGATGTAATGTAAATTGGTGCCAGCACTCATCTTGTGTCCTGTGCTCTTCAGAGCTTCTGACTGCTGTTCACAGTAATGAGCCAGGTATAAAGAATCTGGAAGTGGTGGTATCCGAGAAGCTGAGGGTGTTACAGATAGTGCTAGGATAAATGTTAGGGGAGAATTTTGGGCAATAGTTTAAGGTCTATGGCTACTGTTAATGCAGGAACACATGGGAGTAACTGGAATCAGTTTCCTGTCACTAATTCCTACAAATCCCCGTCATATCTTTTCAGAATTCAGATGGCTGTACCCGTGCCCTCTGTGGTAGGCTAGCAGGAAACAGGTCGGATGGCAGGCTGGAAGGACGTGATTTCCTGCACCATTAACTTAATGATCAGCAAAAATGAGCCAATAGGGCGATGGATATTAGTGTATCAATCTATTAAAGAATAGTAGCAATTTGAGTAAGATGAAGGAGAAAACTTGGAAGAAGCTGTGACTTGCTGACTCAGGAAATTTTCTGGGGCTATGCAGTTGCTGGCAGTCCTACACATCTGGCAGACAGCAGGAAAATGTTTTAATTTTTTTAAAAATATTGCTTGCTTTCTGATCCTCAGATTAAAAATAGTTACAAAATTGAATAAAATCTTGTCTTCACTGAAGAGTTACTAGGAGAAATTGTTCTTATTCTGCTTCTGCCACTTCTTAGTTATGTATGCAGCCGTATATAAAGGCGAGAGGTTGGTGATACCTTAAATTCCCTGGATGTTTGGCTTCAAAGTAAGCAAATGCTTATGGGATTTCTTTTTAATCAAAAGACAGAAAATGACATTTCTTTGTTCCCTAACATCTTGTCTGCAAAATGCCGAATTTATCTATTATGAGGATAATATCTACTTCATAATGCAGTTTTTACAAATATGTTACTGGAATAAATACAAACTCTGCGGGAGGAGTCAACTTTTCCTTCACAAAGGGAAGTACCACCTTTCAAAGTAACTGAAGCCCTTTGAGGGGGTGAATGTGCAGGTGAAAAAGAAAGATCTGGATGGCCTTCAGAGGTATTTCTGTACCAGAAAGGAGCCAAGCAGCTGTGCATGAAGAAGGAGGGTCATGTCACGGACTAGTATGTGGATAAAAGATGGGAAGAATAAGGTAGGAATAAGTGGTGTCTTCTGACAGTCACCAGATGGTTGATGCATTCAGCATATAAAAAGTGTACTGGAAAGAGACTCATTGTTGAAGTGAGAACGGGTGCTGATGACACTCACTTGCTCATGGTAGTAAGGTTGAAGTGAACCATGAGGAATTGGAGGAGCGCCTGACATGGCTCTGTGACTGTGTGGTGGAAGGGCAGGTAAAATTAAGTGTAGATAAGTGGAAAGTAGTCTATGTGGGGACAAAATAGCTGTAATTTTGCTAAAAAATGGTGTGCTTTGAGCTGACTTACCATGAGTGACTCACTTACCAGATTATGATAAACAGCAGTGTAAAACAGGAGCTCACTACTCTACAAAGATCAGAAAAGCAAATCAAATGCTAGGAAATATTAATAAAGAAACAGAGAATTAAAGAGATGGCATCCTTGTTGCCACTGTGTAAGTTCATGGTTCATCATCATCTTGTATCATGTGCAGTTCAGATCCCCTCAGCTCAAAAACAATACAGTAGAATGAGAAAAATTTGGGAAGAGCAGCAATTTTAAGAGATGCAGAAGGGCTTATGTACACAGAAAACAAGGGTTCTTTATCCTGGGAGGATGAGATATTGGAAGATATTCTGGAGGTCTGCAGTATTGTGAGTGGTGGGGAGACCGTGCACAGGTTCCGTTGTTCATTGTCTCTTTGAACACGAGTCTTAGAGGAGGCATCAAGTAGAATATGAGCACAAAGAAGAGAGGTGGGTCTTCTTAAAACACTGTGCCAAAGAATATTGTGTTTGCTGAAATTTTACATGGATCCCGCTTCTGACACTTAAGGCTCAAAAAATAGTAATTTTTTTTCTGTGATTGTATATATGAGGTAATGGATACATGCACTTTGAAACATTAGTGTTTTCTATGGTCTTTTGCAGTTTTCTGTAGCCTTGTATTTCCCACGTAATTAACTATCACAAGCCTGTAAGGAAAAGTGAGATAAGCTCATTTAGCTGAATTAAAAGGCCTTCCTGTATGTACAAAATTATTTGAGGATTTTTTTAATGTGTGAGGAAGTCTTTTGGGGTTTTCTTATTCAAGTCTCCCAGCTTCCTCAATTACTTCATAGGATATGGTTCCTTTACTTGGATTTTAAAAACTAGTCTTGGATTTAGTTTCTAGTAGTTGTCTCCACCATTCCCTTTGGTTATAGAAAATTAACACTCTCAACATGTTTGAGAACTTCAGTTGTGCATGTAGGAGAAATCCTGTAAATTACAGTGGCGTGGGTGTGTTGGCAGCCCTGGATTCCCACTAATGCATTGTGCCTCTTTAGGCACATACATTGTCATTAAAGAAGGTGACATTATGCTTTATCGCTTGAGCATGTGTAGTTTTTTTTCTCATAACCAGCTTCTTCTGAAATGGTCCTTCTGTAATTACTGTTACTGAAATATGGGGGCCCAGGTTTTGTGCAAAAAAGCAGTTCATGCAGAGAAAGCTAGGGGCTCTCTGCCTCAGTATCCTCATCTTAGCAACAGGGCATGGTTTTCTTGCATATGGCTCTCCTGGTTTTGGAGGTCACACATTGCTGAAAGAGCAGGGCTTCCACTGAAAGCAAGGGCATAATGACAACACCAAGAGCTTTTATCTGCACCTTCCTGGGTCAGGTAAGCTCAATTTCCTTCTTACCAAAGGCACTCCCCTCAGCAGCAGCGTACATCGCACTCTTGTTCTAACTGCATGCACGTGCATGCCTTCTGTGCAGGGTCTGTGTGTTTCATGCCTTCACCCTCTCATCCCCATCACTGTATTCTGAACCTTCACTTGAGCTGTTGCCAATCATCCTTGACAGCCTCATCAGGGAACCATGGGCTGGCCTCTGTTGCTTTGGCTCTCACATCCTTGATCCGTGTACTCTCTCTGGTTTGGGGATTTCCATTTCCTGGACTAGCTGGAGAGTTGGGGTGTGCATGCATGAGCCTCCATTGCTCACTGAATCCTGACAAGAGATGTGTGATTTTACCTGTTGACTCTCCTCACAGCACTAGGAGACCTTAATTTGTTTCTACTCTGATGGAGACTTTCTCTTTTAGGAAGCCTATAGCATTGTTTGTCAGTGAAAAGGGCCAGGACTCCTTTTGGTTACGCAGTGTCTGATATGACACTTGTGTCTGATGGGCTGGTGTGTAATGTTTTGCTTCTGAAATGAGAGACAAATCTGAGCATGGTCTTGAGCACAGTTGCAGAGAAAGCACAAGTATCAAAGTTTAATGGGAACCCAGGTTTCCTGATGGTAACTTGTTGTGCTAACAGCAGATTCATTTGTTTCCTAATTAATCAGAAGGAGTGTTCTTTTTATTTCAGCCATCTGGTGGAGAGCATGTTGTTTAGCTTCTTGCTACTGCAAATTGGAGCTACACAGGAAAAAGGATGTTTCAACTTCTGTGTTTGGCTTGTTTTTCAAGGTTGAGTCAGTAGAGAGCACGTTAAAACATACAGTAATCAGCTGCAAAGTTCAGCTCTCAAGGACTGCAAAAATGTAACTTAAATTGTCCTTCCTGAAAAGATAAGATGGTGATATTGATGATTTAATTGCTTGTTATTACTTGTTTTGTTCCATGTAATCAATTGTCAAGACAAAAGCAAAATTTCCGTAGTGAACCGCAGAACTATTCTAGGATACGGAATTTGTTACCACTTTGTAGAGAACATTCAATGTTGCTTTTACATTTCTTCTTTGGATTAATGTCAAAAGCATATTGCCTGTCAAACAATTTGTCGTTGAGTGTGCCATTAGCTTGCTAACTCCTCACAAGGATTTTAAAACATTGCATTTTTTTTCCTTCCAGAAGTCCCTTTAGCGCAGCCTTTCTTTGGAAGCTATATTGTTCTTGTGGAATATTTTCTGAGGAGCAGTCTGTCCCTATGCGATGTTTACTGTATTTTTGCCTTGCAGCCAGCAGATTTTAGTACAAACTTGCCTGGGGGTGGCCTTGTCCTATTTTCCTCTTAGATGGTTCTGGCATTTATAGAGCTTGGGAGATCGTGCTTCTGAATTTTCCAGTCTGAAGGGCTCGAGCCAAAACAGCAGGGGAGATAGCAAACCTGTACATTGTTTGGCTTACGGCAGCTGGGCCTGTTTTTCCTTTGACCTAAAGCAATGGCAGCTTTTCTTGCGTTTTCTGTGGAGGAGGGGGGAGGTGAAGAAGAGGAAAGCTACGTGAGGAAAACTGCTTTATCTCTGTGCTTGGGAAAAGCAAGCCTTACCCACCTCAACAATCCCTCTTTTTGCAACCCCTAGCAAAAGTAACCCCAGGCTACTTTTACATGGCATATAGAGATTTTATTTGTTTTAGGTAGGTGGGAATACTGATTATACATAAGAAAACAGACGGTGCTTTGTTTTAATATTGCATTGAGATTTTCCCAAAACAAACTCTGTTTGCGTTGCAGTACCATAGCACTTGCAGAGGTATATTAGAGGACTGGCTTCTTCGCAGTTTTTAGTGACGTTTGATAGCTTCCCACCAAACCTGTATTTTCTCCCTTACTTCTTGGTCACTGAAAAAAATACTATGGCAAAGTAGGGCCCCGAGTCTCCACTGGGGAATGAAGTGTGATGAATGATTGTGGGAAAATATGAAATACCCTGCGGATCGGTGGCTCAGAGAACATAACAAGTCTTCGGGTTTGGCCTTGTGCTCAAAGAGCCCTTCTTGCCTGTAAACATTGTCCCTGGAGTTGTTGCCTCTAAATGAGGTTTCCTGTGGAAATACATTTCAGTATGGCTGCCTTTGATATGTCCTAGTCTTATATTTATCAGCAGATGTTTCAGTTAAGTTTTGCATTTATGTAACAGAAATATTTAGTTGTGCCACAGAATGAATTTATTCTTAGAAGAATGGGTTCGCATGTGGTCATTAGAATCCTGAGCTTATGAATTCCAGAAGCATGGAGAGTTCCCTAAAAAGTTTGTGAGAACAACAGAGAGTGCTGAGGTTTAGTAAATGTTTGAAGTAGAACACAAAAGAACACAGCCTGTGTGTGCCAACAATTTCCAAGGAACTCCCAGTGATTAAACCAAATTAAAAAACATTGTATCTCTAAAGATTGATAGGGTTCCTGTTTGTATGTCTGCACTAGCGTGGGACAAACTGGTGGCAGATCCTGAGCTTCTTCAAGCTGAACGTAACGGGAAAGAAAAAATTCCATGTTTCTCTGTGTTTTAATGTTTTCTCCTTTTTATGTTACTGCATAGTTTTTCCTTTCAGGTACGCGTGGATCTTCATGATGCCTATTGTAGGTGAAACCATTGTTTCTGCTGTAGTTCTGGCAAGGGGTGACAGTGCAGAAGCTACACGGCTGCTCCTTTTGTGAGGAAGCTGTTTGCCAGCTTCATAGAGCAAATTCTTATCCAGAATAAGAATTTTCTCAATTGGCAGCATTGACAAATTTCCCTCCTTCCCTCTTGTTTCCCATTTGCAACTCTGAGTTGGTCAGTCATATACCTAAATCGTGTTTCAGCCTAGAGGGAAGATTATTTGAACCTGTAAGTGGATGCGAGAAGCAAGAAGAACGTTAGGGCAGGTGCACATTCGCCTAAAGTTTTCTCATTGGGATAAGGAGGGTTAGCAGAAAGTTGGTGCTGTAGAACCAGCGCCTCCAGTCTCTCTTGGCTGAGCAGTGTGAATGCCTCAGGCTGTCAGAGTGGGACAGGAAGGAGCTGAGCCTTTCAGAAAATATGCTGGCTTCAAAACCATTAGACCTGTTACGTAGGCAAGTAATCCAAATTTGCCCAACTGTTCTATATTTATTTTTCTCTCTTCTTTCCATTCAGGAAGTCCAAGTTGCAGTATGAGGAATTCTTCTCTTTATAGATTAATTTGTTACTGTTCATCCTGACGCTGCACTCTTTGTGCATAGGGAGATGATTTAACTTAGGTACATTAAAAAAAAAATCATAATCCGTTCTGATATGATAATTTACCTAATTTTACTTTAATGATCACCTTTTTTCAGTACTTTTTTTTTGTTAACATGATTTTTTTCTGCTTTTTGTTGCGTTTTGTTCTACAAATCTCAGTGGGCTGTAGCGAGTTGTCTTCTCCTTTTTTCAATGATTGTCCAAATTTTGAAGGCAAAACACAAAGGGCTGTGTTCTCTCTTGGACTTTAGTACAGCTCCTCATCTTACTTTTTTCACTAAATATAATAATTCCTATAATTCATCCTCTGATATTTAATCCTTGTGTTGCCCTTAAGAATAGATTTTCTTTCAGTGTTAAACTTACTGATGGAGGCTGTAGTCACGACTTACTAATTTCTCTCTTCTTTTAATGTTCTCAAGAATGTCTTCCTTAACATTAGGTAGCAGATCTGGTAGATTTTTTGCTGGTATTAATTGCTGCATAACCAAGTGCCCTTGAAAGTCAGTTATGTAAATGAACAGCCTTGAGCTGGCCGTAAGAATGAAGCTGGCTTGAGTTTTAATTTAATAATTGAGGAATTGGAACATAAAATGGTTTCTTTAAATCTAAAATAGGATAGAGTCATAGTCTTTATTAGACAAATTCTGATTGCATGAACTATATCAGCAGTTTAACATTTAGTTTAGGTGATCCCTTTGCATGCAGGTGAGCACTTTAGATGGCTGTTATTAGGAAAAAACCTTGCCTTTAGTTGCCTTAGGTAATTTTAGTTGAGTATTTTGAAAGAAATTACTAGTTTGTTGTGGGTGTAAAATAACAAATAGAGTCTTTCTTGGAATATATTCTTTACAACTGTTTTTTCTTTCCTTTCTTAAGTTAGCAATCATAAAAGTCGCTGTAAAAGTTCCTTTTATTTTTCCTGAGAATGCATCATACTTGAATCTCTTGGCTTATTAAGAAGTACATGAGTGCTGGTCAATGGAGGGCATGTACCTCAGGTCCATTTGGGTAAGGTTATTTATTATTACATACAATATATAAAAAAAAAAGTGGATGTGAAGTTATTTGCAAATACAGGCTTGGCAAACCTCCTCTGGAATTCGGAAAGGGTTTTCCAGCTCGACTTAGTCATTTTTTCCCAAATGTCTTGGCATAACTGATCACTCAGGAGTGACATATGGTAGAAACATGCTCTAAGGGACAAGTCTCCCGGATGGCGCACAGCACCACACAAGATAGACAGATGGTGGCTTATTCAACCTTGGAAAAAGTTTAATCCTACATATTGGCACGTCGGCCTGGGTACTGAGAGAGAGGCACACACATGCCTGTGAAATCTGAGGCAAAGCTTTTGTGAGTTTGCTGTTGCTGAAAGAACTAGAAAGATTGAGCTGATACTATACTGCATGACTATCTGCAAAATTATGGACTCAACGTGCTATCCAGAAAAGGAGATGTTCCCTGGAAAAGTGGAAATCCCACTGCAGAGAATAAAATTTGCTGAACTTTTCACAGCTGTTTCTAGACTAAAACATGTTTATTCAACAAAGCTGTTGAGTCCTTAACTTATTCATCAAAACCTGTTGACTAATGGAAGTGGCTATAGGAGAAAAGGTATTTTATGTTTTTCGTGGTTTTACTTCTTTGTCAGGGCTTGGTACAGGTTTTCTGAAGTATACTGCCACTTCAAGCACAGAAACCATAACCTTTCTGCTAAGCAGGTTGAAAAAAAAAGTTACAAATTCCTCGATAGTAAATTCAAATTTATAGCAGAAAATGAAAACTGTACATTGGACGTTTTTTCTTAAATAAGCAGAGGAAATCAGGCTTTTCTCTCCTATATCTCTGTGTTTAAGACAGTGGAGAGAGAGACAGAATATCTGACATGGTAAGATAAATCAGCTTTGAATTCCTTCTGGAAACCATGTAGTGGTTGATTGATTGGTTGATTGAATGAAATCTTGGGTCAGGGCTGTGTTCAGTAAGGATTTTGAAGATACTGATCCACTGAGCAGATAAAGAATTTCCTGCCAAACTTTCCCCCCCACTTTCTTTTTCTTGTAGATCACACTCAATATTCACGACTAGAAGGAAAAGGAAGACTCTCCTGACTCTCTGGACTTCAAGGATATTGTTACATTGTATTGGATGAGTTTAAACTAGATAAAACTTCTTTCTGAAACACGTTGAAAAAGGTAAATGTAATTCAAACAAACTAATCTTATGCCAGTAGATTAATAGTTTGCTCAAATTAATCACATTCTAGTATATAGCTATAGCTAAACTTTACCGATAATTTTTAGATGTTGGAAGATTTTGATTTTTCAGCCCTGGTGTATTTTGTGGAAATATACTGGTTTCAAGGAATTCCCTTAGGTGAAAGAGGTGTGGAAGGAAGAGAAAAGAGAAGTGAGATGCTCACAGCAGCCAGCATGTTGGTAATTACTGTCATGGATGTGGAAGACCCAGTTAATGTTTCTGTTCTGCCTCATGAGAAGAATGACTTGAAAATGAGATCCTAGCCAGTGAACTATAAAGTCAAATGGCTTAAGCAGCATTGATTGACACATACATTTAAAATACAGTGTGGTTTGAGAGACATAGAGAGCTGCAAAGACAGAGAATAATTCAGTAACCTCTTTAGGTTATGCACTGAAGAAGTAGGAGTTATCAAATTCTTGTATTCAGCTGAGGGTGCTCTTGTGTAATATAAAAGTGCTTACTGTTGGGCTAATATAAACAAAGATTCGCTCTTCCTGTGGATATGAGTGCTCTTCAGGTATTTAATTTTTTGTTACCCTTTTCTTTGTTTTGCTGTGCGTAATTGTGAGAAATGGTGACCACAGCATAGCCAAACCTGAAGGTCCACAACAATTGCTGCAGAACTGGTGTGCTTTTTCCATTTTATCTTTTTTTTATCTACTATAAATAATTATTATAGGGCTTAGTAAATAAAAATTTTAATAATTCTATTTTGTGCCCAAGAGCACGGTCAGATAAATGTGACAATGAGTCTCTGTCTAGACTCTACAAGAGTTTCTTACACACTGCACAGAAGCAGTGAGTGTTTTGGTGGCCTCTGTGACAGAGTCCTGCCTTGGTGTCAGGAAACATGCCTGTGGGCCTTCCAGATATCATATATTTCTGAGAGAGAGAGCTACAATCTGATGAGATGATTAAAATTCTGCAGATCCACAGCTGACACCTTTTTGACCCAGATGTAAAGTTCAGACTTGGAAATACTTCAGTCCCTTGAAATTTTAGGTCATGCTTCATAGAATTGCTGTTTTCATAATTTATAGGCTAAGCGTGATCGTATCATTGTTGAATTGCTGAACGTCAGTGTGTGTGTGAATCAGCCATCTGCTGTCAGGGCTGAGTCTTGTATCTCCCTGGCCAGTGACAGTGAAGGTCATTAAACCATGATGAGACTGTCCGATGGGAATGGTTCAAGGTAACAACACGGCTGTGTCCAAAAAAGCCTCTTCTACTTACTGGTAGTAATGACATTTAGAGGACTGAAATGGAGAAAGAGGAGTTTTAATAGAGGAATGAAGACCGTGAAGACAGATGTGAAAGGCTTCGATGTTGGAAAGGCACAAAGGCTGGCTTTTGTGGCAGGGTTTTGAGTTAATCATGAAACCACATGAGGAACAATGAAACTGTCTACATAGGAGAAAAGCAGACTTCAAGATTTGCAAGAGAAGCTGCACAGAGTCCTTAGGTCACTGACCTAAGAGTGGTAAGATAGCAGAAATAAAATGCATGTAGTCTCATTTTAGTTTGTCTAGGCTTGCATACCTTGTACACTTCCCAAGTGGAGAATGATTTGGTATTTTGGAACTCGTACAAAGCTTGTGCATGTTTTGCTTCAACCAACAAATGTCCTGGAAACCCAGCATACCTGCAAGGTTAGATCCTTGTGTAAAACTTGCTGTGAAATCTGGGCAGGATGTGGGCTAGCGCTAATGATGGGATCCTGTGCCATCTCGCTCTGCCAGGTCCTGTTTCTTTGGAGACAGAGTAATCAATACCAAAGAAAAGCAATGCAGAAACTGAGAAAAATATTTAACGGGAAATAACTGATCCAAACCAATGGAGACCAAAGATGGCTGAGAAAGACCAGACACAACTGTATGTGCACTGGTGGGGATTTTACCATACTAGTTCATGCAAATTGCTGCTGGGCTGCCGAGAGGGGTTCTGAAGTGTAGGCTGAGCTGAAGCTTTAAAAATCAGGACTAAGAAATCTTGTTGCACACCTCATGGAATATATTTAGGCTTTGTTAGTTGCAACTGATTAAAAAAATGTACTCTCAACAGGTGCAGCCAAACAGGAAGAAAAAGCAATTTAAAAATCCTCATGTATGCAGTGGTAGGAAAATATGAAGTGGTAATTGGCTTCTATACTTCCCCCCTTCCTTGTTGGGAGAATTTCTTTAGATACTAATTTTTAATATAGTACTTAGTCTCCTTTCGTTCTCCACCTTCCCCCCAAAAATCCCCTCAGACTCCGATGGTTCAAAAATTATGCCATGCAGAGTTGATGTAACCATGTGTAGGTCGTGCACTGGAGGTGTGATGTACCTCTCTTAAAATCTTAAATTCAGGTATAGCTGAAAATGGCTGCGTTCACTTTTATACTGTCCATCCCCCTTTGTTCTCTCTCCCTCCCCCTTCTGCTTGTGCTCACTTGCTCTCTCTTTAGTATAACACAGTTGAACAGCAGTGAAGTGTAAAATGTGCTTTTGCCAAGGTCAGTTTCTTGTGATTACTCGCCTGTGGCAACTTATGCCAGTTGCAACAGACTGAGTCTCAGCAGTCCACAAAGTCACACTGGTGCTTATGCAGAGGACACCCAGTGTAGGTTATAGTAACCGTAGTCTGGAATAGATTGCAATGCTGCTGAATTTTAGCTGCTTTATTTAACTCTTCCGATCTAGCTTGTGCTTGCTTCACTGGTTTGGAGTCTGTTCCATGAAATACTAGGCTGTCCTGTTCTCTGGAGACTCTGAGAAGGATTTTGGATAGATTAAATTCTTGTTGTTAGAGGTTGTTCCTTTTCTTATAGTGGATTGCTCAAATTTCAGGATTTATTCCTAAACAAAGAGAAGGTAAAATAAAGCATCATGGACACATGCATCTTTTATTTTTGTGATTGGCTTGCTTTTGGAGAAAGTCATATCAAATACTGCCCTGTTGACATTGGCACAAGAGAAACTGTATATGTACATGGTAAGAAGCATTATGGAAAAATATAAGTAGTTTTTAAGCAAAAATTTAAAAGATGGTGACACATAGTCTTGGTACCACCTTTAAAAACGTTGTACATATTTATAAGCATGAAATAATTTTTTGCTGGATCCCATTTTGTTGTGCACACTGGATTGGGTCCTACCATGTGGTACCCAGTGAAAGTGGTAGGGATCTCCACTCTCATTCTCCTTTCTTACATGTGAGCAAAGATATAACTTTATGGAAAAAAATGTCATATTTCAAACAGAAAAGCAAGGACTTCCTGTGTTTGCTTATTTGTACTATCAACAATAGATATTTTATTGTCATTCTGGAAATAATTTTGAAAGAAACATTTAGCTCTGCAGCTGTGTGATAGTGACTTTGAGGTTAGCTGTCCATCACTACTGAGAAGTAGAGAGGCAACTGGAAATCTAGATGATTGAGTGAAGGACTAGAACTTTGGTGACCTCTGAAATTCAGTTAAGTCCAAAATTGCATTGCTTAAAATTGTTTATCTTTTTGATTAATTTTGAAAATACGTGTTGCTGTATTAAGCATTACTCTCTCATGTTTGCTTTGGAGTGATTCCTGAGCACAATAATGGCTCAGCAACTGAGTCTTGATTCTCTGAACATCCCTGCACAAAGCACACAGGAATATTCCTGTTGTGCTCACTGAAACTCCCCACAAAACACGGTGAGGATTCGGAATTCAAGTCATTTGAAGCTCCTCATGAAGAGTTAATCCTGTGTTTTCTATTTAGTCTTGCTTTTGGGTTTACAAGAAGTATTTTTTTATCAAGGATTATGTTACTTGTTGCTTTTTTGCCTACATGGAAGACAGTTAAATTAATATTTTTGTTTCAAGAGTAACATTTGCTTGTTTGGTTTTCATAACCAATATGGTCCTGTTGCTATTCCAGCCCCTATTCCTTTGCTTTGAATAATATTTGTGTTGGCCCAGCTCCTGTGGAAGAATATGCTATGAGAGATGTGTTCAGACTTTGTGAAGACTGATCTCTGTACTGCCCTTTAAATTGGAATTTCAGAGTGGAAATGAGCAGTGTTCTGTGTGTCTGTACTGTGGTACTTGCAGGGGTAAGTGTTGTCTTCCAGTTGTTAGAGCATCAGTGGAAATGAGTGTTCCCCACAGGAGGAGACAGCTGTACTAGAAGAAGCTGGCCATCAGTGAGCTGAGAAATGAGCAAACGGGAGTTCTGGGGTGCGTAGTATAGAAAAGTTGCATTGTCTGTGCTCACCAGAACCTGTCACATTAATTTCCTTTTATGTTAAGGAACTTGAGCAAAGGAGAGAACTATTCAGGCACCAAAGCTTTTTTTTTTTTCGAACATTCCTAATGATGCTCCTTCAGCGGGCTGCTGCTGCTGCATGCTCTAAGGATTTCCTCATCAGTACATTCAGCACAAGCAAGCAGTTGACAATTGAGATGGAAGATGTCTTCACAAAACCCTGAACTCGTTCAAATCTCCATGCAGGGCTCTTAATCGATTTTTAAAAATTCATTAGAACTTCACTATTTCTCAGGTTCTCACCTCCTGGATTCTGGGTGATAACAGAAATGCTTTGCTGCACACAATAAATGTAGATGTGGGTATTTCTGGACATGTGAAATTCCAGAGCCCTTGAAGTTTTTCAAGATTTACAGCCTAATTTATTTATTTATTTTTTAATTCGTGAGTGAAGATCTGAAAGCTTGTTAAGGGAATTATTCATATAATTCCTACTAGTTTAAGGGAAATTCTCTAAGTCAGTATCCTGGTCAGCTTTGAAACGTTTACTAAGCTAACACAGATGAGCTGGAAATATGCATTTTACATATGGATAGAATCCTACTTTTGTAATGCTCCTCCAGTTCATATCACAAAAGGTTTCCCTTTTTGAAGGCAACCACTACACTCTTGCAGAAGTGGAGGAGTGTCTATCTACTCATTGCTTTATTAATTTTATTAGAAGCAAACTAGGGAAATGAGAAGTAAATTTGTGTTGTGCAGCAAAACATTTCTTTTTTTTTTTAACTCAATATTTCTCTTCATTTTATTGGCAACAGTAGTGGTATCTCCTCATAATTATTCTGTTCACATTCCAGGGAGTATCTGAGAACTAGGAGCCAGGTAAAGAGAAGTCAATAAATTTAAAGAAAATGTTCTCAAGTTCCTTATAAAAGATGTTTATTCCAAGTAAAGATCTGTGTTAATCTGAGGGAGCAGTAATTCTGTAGCAGTTGTCACACCTACATCCTTGGAAGATGAAGGGGAAACCAGCTGATAAATCTTGAGGTTTTTTGTTTTCTATTTTAATGGCATGTTTATCTTTAAGCTTCTAACAGCTTTTAATAAATGTTAATTTTGCATTTCAGTTACAATAGGACAGTATCATCCTTATAGTTTTCTTCATCGGATGAGAAAAATTCAGTGATCAGAAAGCAGGATTAGGAGGCAAGGTTTGTTACTTATGGCTTTGACACCTGAATCACTGCATGGACTAGGACAGTCTATAACATGACTTTAACTTCCCCATGGGTAATACTGACTGTAATTTCCTGCCTCTTGGGTGCATAGGAAGATTAACCTCATGGAATGAGTGAAGTATTTATTAATAAATGGCCGTTACTGATATGTCACTTACTTGTTCATAGCAGTGACATTGCTAATATATTACTCCTGAGGGGAATGTAAATGAGCACATAAACCAAAAGACATTCATTCAAGTAATTTTCATCACCCTATTTAAAAGCATGTGTATTCAGTAGTGTCCCTGTTAGCGCTTGCTGTTTTGATGATTTAAAAATACTAAAGAAGAGATGCTACCAAATGCAAAGGGAAAACTCAAGGTCGTGCTCACGTGTTCTGTCTTCACATCACCGTGACTGGAGTGTCTTTGATAATCTTTCTTTGAAGGCCTGTTAACTGGGAATGTGGGGGAAGCAGCATGCATTTAAATCCAGCTACATTTTCGAAGTTTAATCTCGTCGTGTTTTCTGCAGTGCAGGTACGATGCATGATTAAAATGTGAAGTGTCCAACAGCAGCATGGCTTTCTAGTTTTTTTTTAATTTCTCATGTTTTTCATAACCGAGGTTAAGGAGAAAGAAAATATTTTTCCAGTCTGTTTCCAGTGTCAGAGCTGTCATTTGGCCTGTTACAAGAGACATGGAAAAATGAATATTGCTTTACATTTCTTTCAGTGGTCAGTTCGAAGGATGTGATTGAAAAGCAAGGTTGTACAGGGTCTTGAAGGAGGGGTTTTTTTTAGATTCTTTTACTATTTTGTTTGCTCATTAATGAAAAAGGCCCCCAGGTCTTTATTTTTTGTTTCTTTGTAGATTTGGACTTCTGAATTTTTTTTATATATTTTAAATATATACTATACTTTAAATATTAAAAAGAATCTTGTGATAAATGTCCTTTGGGCTTAAAATGGAATTACTTCACAGAGCCTCTGTTTTTTGGGTAGGATTGGAAAGAAAGAGATGAGATAAATATGCCGTGCAGAGGAGGGGGAATGTACTTGAAAACCTGATTTGCTATAAAAGCTGAGGTCCAGAAGTAATTTCTGATGCAGTGCTTAGTATCAGATCTATTGTCTTAAAGTAGCAGTGGTGATCCTACTTGCACCTCTTAGTTCTCTTCCATAATGTCATTGGACTCATATTTTTTTAGTGTTGTAGTCCAACTTACCTAAATACTACATTTGAAAAGAAAATGAAGGGCAAATTAAGCAACTTCACTGAATCTCAGCTCCTTTTATAAATTTGATATTGGCAATGACTGAGTTGTGCCATAATTAGTCTTTTGTTGTGCTCTCTGTCAGAAAGGTCTCATTCCCTTTGCCCGTGTGGTGAACACTGGAGCTTGTGCCCCACAGCTGTGCAGAAGGCAATTTAGGAATGTGCTCCAACATGATCTGCAAGATTTCGCTGCCTTTAGGAGCTGGTCATGGCTTTAAACCCTCATGGTGAACATACATAACAGAATTATTCAGAACTGAAAAAGGCACTGTGAAATTAATATTATATTTTTATAATCAAAGTTTGAGTTTCTGTCTTATGTTATTGATGGAGCTTATTCTCTCTCAAGAATTCAACCTGAAGCAATGACTTATTAATCACACTTTGTGTCTCACTTACAGACTAGCTTGACTCATCAGTGATTTTTCTTCTGGCATGATTTGGGGGAAATGCCAGTTATTTTTTTCATATGTAGTTTTTAATTGTTGTTGACTGCTGAATAAAGATAGAGATGAAGCGGTCCAGATAAACACCTGATTTTATTTAGGTCTGTGCTCCTAAAGAGTCACATCATACAATGAAGTATTGTACAATTGCATGAGAGATAGCGGGGGTGTGGCTTTCTGATTCTTCAGTGTTAATATCAGACAAAGACAGCAACATGTGAGTACTAAGAGCTCATTATTATGCTCATGATTTCTTTGACTTAATAATTTCCAGATGTATAAGATAGATTTAAAAAAGAAAAGTTATGTCTGAAAAATTAATATCTTCTGCAAATAAAGCCCCAAACACAGAGCTTTTGATTTCTAGATTTTCTTTAAGCTACCGATGATCTAATGCATTTGTACACAAATTGCACTGGTCATGTAACTTATGCCATACTTACTAATCCTTATTTTATTGGGTAACATTATTTTTAGTGTTACATTTATCTTGTAGTATAACCAGATGCACAACATTTTCAGTGCTAATTTTGTGGAAACTTGAAAAGCAAAGCTCAACTTCAGCAGTGCTTTCTAAGTTTACAAATTTATAATAATCTAGAATTAACACATCAAAGCATTATAAGAATATTTTCTCTTATTAAGAGCAACCATATAATTTTTTCTATATTAAACTGTTTTGTACTTATTGTTTTCCTATATCTGATATCTAAATACTGTTAATGTCTTTTGTAGAAACTGTAAGAGCTTTTAGTTAGGATTCTGAAGGCCTTTTGGTTTTATTTGCATATATTTGTTAGTCTCAGTGACTGAATTCTTACATATAAACAATAACTACTTTAATCTGTTTGATACTATATAATCTCTCCTCACTACACATTTGTTGTCAGAACTTGACTCAAGGGATTTGTTTCATGTAGCGAAACACTTCTTCCCCAATTATCTGTAAGACGAAGCTATACAAGGCATTTCCTTAAGAAATTAAAGTAGGTATTTTTCTGCTGTATATGAAGACTCCAGATCTCTATCTTCACTCCATGAGCAATCAGTAGATATTTTATCCTGTAACTGAAGTGAAATTCTGAAGTATCTTTAATTGATGATTTAAAAGTTGTTGGAGCAACTAGAGAAGACAGAAATGTGACAGACGTGTAGGATATCCACATACACAGACTGTGGGCAAATGAATATATTATAGGTAAGATGCATGGCTTCTCTCTGCAGGTATGTGAGAACCCAGACTCTTCTGTATCCTGTTGGCACATGGTCATTCATCTGTAGGAAATGAAGCCCACAAGGCTAAATCAGGCTTCTTAAATTATTGGCATTAGTTTGAGCCAAATATTTCTTTTGCATTACACAATGAATGGGAAAACTTTCCTGCCAAGGAGGGAACAGAACTGAATGATAAATGTGACAGTGATATTTACTGTAGAGCTTTTCACTGAAGCACAATCTTCTCTGATACGACCAGCTCTTAATTGCAAGCAACTTTTTCCTCCTTTCAAACTGACCAAACAGCTGTCCTTAATTCAAAAAGTAAAGAAAAACTTGCTCTCAAATTCCCCATTTCTGTTCTCTGCTGGAGGCATCCAGTTTTGTTGATAATGATCTAATCTGTTGCATAACCAGAGAATACTGAGCCTGCTGCCATAGCCTGCTTCTTTCTTGGCACTGTTGGAAGGCTTCAAAGAGAGACTGTATGTGTGAGGCGACTGCTCTACCAGCAAGACCAAGGGGATCAAAGCATACATTTAGAAATGGAAAACAACAAAAAGAGAAGCGGTTACCACAGAGTCGCAGTCCTGAAACTGAAACCAATCTCACAAGAATGAGCTATTTTGAAGTTAAGGATAATTATTACAAATTCAATAGAGGAGGAAAAAATCAAGGATTTGAAAGGAAAATTCATCAAGATTGTGTTTTGTAGTATTTTGATATGGAAAAGATTGTCGTTCAAAAATGAATGTGTTGACAGTTATACGCAATTTCATTGGTTTTGCATGATTTTGTGCTGTATCACATTGCTTCCTTAGCTCTTCTAATGTTTTCAACTAGTAAGTTTTAAAATGAAATCAGCTGAAAAATTATCTCAAGGAAAAAAAAAGTATAGGAAAGTTTCATGTAGGGATATTTTTTTGAAGGGTGGACAGTTATTTCAAGATTGCATTTAATGATCTTGGGAAAAATGTGGTGGTTTGTGGTGTGGGTTTTTTAGGGTTTTGTTTTCAATTGCATAATAAATGGAAAGCATTCCTTTTCATATTATTCCCCAGTGTTTTGGATGAAAATTCCTGATTTTTCAGGAGATATCTAATTTATGAGCACTTAATTTATCTTTTGGTGATATTCATGAATCAAGATTATTATTCCCAGTACTTTAAGTATGGTTTACATTATGATGCAACATTGTCTTAAACTGATCCTTTTTCAGTGTCCGATGTTAATATTTTTTTTTTCACTTGCAGTTCTAAATATTTGTCTTTAATTCTATAGGAAAATCTTAATATTTAC
This sequence comes from Sclerurus mexicanus, assembly GCA_013396755.1. Classification (NCBI taxonomy): domain Eukaryota; kingdom Metazoa; phylum Chordata; class Aves; order Passeriformes; family Furnariidae; genus Sclerurus; species Sclerurus mexicanus. Next base: position 1,802,450 of record VWZF01001525.1, on the reverse strand, counting down.
CTGTGCTAATTTAATAAGGCGTGGTATTGGAAATGTAGGAATCTCAGCTGCATGTTATTAGGAAAACTTGCTATAATAAACACAATATGAAGCAAAAGGAAACCATGAGACTTTCATGCTTTATGGTGCCAGCTTTATGGAGTGTCCTTGCCCATAGTGCATTTGTCCCTATCGTTTACTATGCTAATACTTCATGGGTTTTATGATAGGGAAAATGACAGTAACATGTTTTTCATGCTCACTGACTTCCTATACAAGGGCTTCAAAGGAAAATTGGTGGTACAATAAGCTTACTCTTCCTACTCTGCTTGCTACCACGTAGTCTTCTGTACGATGGGCCAGTGTTAGTGGTCATGATTTTTTCCTGTGATGGTCTGGTGACTGGCACGTGTACACTGTTTCTTATATGCTGTGAATCCCCAGAAAAACTGCAAAGCACAAAGTGATTACTCTTGATAGAGATGGTTTAAAGTATTTCACCCTGATAAAGTGCATGACACTCTTCCCACACATAAAATCTTTGAGATATTTTTCAACTAGCATGTTGGTCTCCAGTGTTAGAAACACTCCACCAGCTGTGTTTTCCCCTCCTCTTTAGGAGCAGATTCCTTACTATTTATATTTGCAAAATTTAAAGTTCTAATGATACCTTATCCTAGTGATCGCAGGAGGCAGCCGTAGTTGTGATGACGACTGCTTCCTTGGACTACTTTTCCCTCTGTAGTGGTGTCTGTGTCTTCAGTGGTCCTTCCTCTCGGGGTAGGAGAGAAGGAATGCATGGTCAGATCAGACCCTTTTGTGCCCTCAGCTGCAAAACTCTAGCTGCATTTTAAAGAACATAAGCAATCTGTATATTTTGAAAGATGTATTCAGAAATTATCCTGAGGGTCACAGAAGGTATTTTCCTTATCCAAAACTACCTCAGACCCTTTCTTGAAATCATCAGTCTTTGAAACTTTCTTACAAATTCTGTCTTTTTAACGTGGGCCTAAAAAAGATACTTTTCTTTCTCTTCCTTCACAAAGAGCTGAGTTGTTCTGACTGAAATTAAAGTACTGTAAACATTAAGACTTGAGGCATAAAGAAAAAAAATCAGATCAATTTTTGAAGCTTCTCAGTTTAAAGGTATGGACAGTGCCCTGTTCCCTAATTGTAATGCTAAGAATCAGCTGCATTGATCCTAGCTCTTGCTGGAGAAGCAGTATCACCAATTAACTAGTTGCCATAATAAAGTTACTTGGTACATGTTAAATAGGTGTTTAACCTTCTCTTATATTTCTGTCTGTAATTCCCTTACTAGTAAAATAGATCAGTGTCAGTGAAGTTGCATATGCTTAAAGGAGCCTCCTCTTGTCCTCTTTTTTGGGTCATTGAAATCTCTGCTTTTGAGGGGCTTTTGTACTTTGTTTTTGTGTTGAGGGTATTTTTGACGGGGAGTCAATTCTCAGATTGCAGTTTTAGTTACTATGGAGAAACTTTCCCACAGAAAGGCTTATGCTCTATTTTCTGAAGATGGCTAAATACTGAATTTGCCCAACTTCCTCTTAACTTGCAGTTCTGAAGTTCGTTTTGTACCAGTTTTCTTTAGACTGAAAATTCTTTTGGCTCAGACATGCTTCCTTTTAGCCTTTGCAATCTGTAGTGTCCTAATGAAAAAAGGAAAAGACGAGGATCAGGACAAAAGAGAAATATATCCTGAAAGCCTGCATATGACAAGGGAAATGAATGTCGCTGTAGTCTGATTGTTGGGTTTTGTTGAAAGAGAACTATTGTGTGGCTGTCTGGGCAGTGAGTTTATTAGAGATTTCTGGTGTATACTGATATATGTCAGTGCCTCAACTTCTGGATATGGTGTCCTTACGAAGGTGCTGGGTTGTGGTGGTTTCCTTTTTATGTTGTGGAGCTGCTAAGAGTTGTTTAAATAAGTTTGTTTCCATGGGGAAAACTTCCTGGGTCTGGGCTGAGTGGCAACAACACATGTATTTTGGTTCATATGTAGTTGTGGAGCTTTTTTCTCTTACTTTTTGTAGTTTTTCTTTGTGTCTGCTATATTGAATACTGTTTAAAGAGGTGGCTGCATTAAGGTGTAGTTCAAAGTGGCAGAAAACCATATGATGCTTAGAACTTGATCCAGAAATAGATTGTGAAAGGTTCTGAAAGCATTTTATTTTCATCTGCTCTGTCAGCGTCTTTGCTGGATGGACGCTTACTCTTAATCCCACTGTTCTCAGACTGGTTAGGTAGTGTGATTTTTTTTTTCCCCTCTCTCCAACTCCTCCAGCAATAGGAAGGCAATACTGCAGCCTTTGAAAGTCCCAAAGGCTTGACAGCATTGTGCTGCAATGCGGGCTTTCCTCCTGATCCTTTGCAGGCACTGTGATGTGAAGGGTAGGAACCTTTTTTCTCCTCATCCTATTATTAAATCACCCATTAAATACCTGAGAGAAAGCAGACTGTTGGGGAAAAAAAGTTTTCCACATAATAAGAAAAGTTGGAGAAGAAGGGATTCAGAGAGGGAACAGTTTTCTAGGTTATGCCTGGAGGATTATTCAGATTCAGGAAAGACTTCAGAACATAGGGTTCAGCCTCAACATCCTTTCAAATTCCTAGCTAAAGTAAAGACAGAAAAATTTCCCATCAATTATCTATAAATACAGAGGCATTTTAAGGACCTTTTCACTGGCTGTTGTCAGAGTCTAAAGACATACTAAATACTCTCTGGTCCCATTTTTTTCAAGGTGTTATATGGGATGAGAAAGGAATAGACTTCTGTAGAGGGTCTTAAGGTTTCCAAAATGGGAAGAACAACAATGTTATCACATAACCCATGGGGAAACAAAGGCAAAAGAACTCTAGATCACACTGTAGCTAATCTTCAAAGGTTGAGATTAGAACCAAGGTGTTTTTTTAATGTCTCCTTTTTCCTATCTGTGTAAATACAGACATACTTTTATTCCAGAGTTTCAATACTGAAATCCCTAAGTTAAATCTGAAGTTCTTAAACTGCAAGGAATTGTTTCTTGAACACGACAGAGTAATCTTGAGGAGTGCTGGGTTTTGCTTCCTCTTCCTCTCTTTTGTGGCTCTATCTCGTTGAGTTTTGCAAGACAAAGCTCATAAACTCTTCCAGAGGATAAAGGCTGAAGCTTCTCGTGTATAATCACGAGCGGGCTGACGGAGACACTTGGTCAGAGTGACAGTTATTGTGTATAAGAGATCAGTGATAGACAGGAAGGATTTTGTTATTTAGTCTTGCCCAAATTCTGAACATTTTCAACTGTGTGACCTTTTCTAGTTTAATTAGTGTAAATCTTAAAACCACAGGGACATATAAAGATAAATGTTGTTCAACTGTATTACAGACCTTATCCCTTGAATTTGGTATGAGATCTGATGTTCCCTGCTGGATTTCAAAACTGAAATTGGCTCTTAATGAAGGATCATTTTGAGAAATTGAATTCACATACAAGTTTCTAATGCCAGCTGTACCTCCGGTATTTTTGTTGCTACTAAGTCTGCTTGTATTTTTTTGTGTAAAAGTCTTAAAAGCATCAACACTTCCATTAATGTTTATAGAGAAAGCAGTGATTTGAATATGCATGGCTGAAAAAACATTTCATGCAGTTGTCCCAGAAAATTGCAAGCTCTTTTAGATATTTGGTCCTCAGAAAATACATATGAAAACTGAATTATTTGTTCATATCCAGCAGGGACAAGATACTGAAGATTCAAGATGCCAACAAGCTTAACTAACTGTGTTGTGTGGTCATTTAATAACTTTTGATAAAGTTTGTGTAGTTTTTGTTCTGTCTTTGAAAATAAAGTTTATTTGCTTGTAAAACAACGGCTGTATAATAACTGCAGGTAGACTGTGATAGCTTCGGATGTTCCTGTCTTCTCCTCTCTAGTCTTTATTGCAAATGTGTGTTATAGTACTGAAACTAAATTCTCTCCTACAGAATGAATATTTCTTTCCAAAATTCTGGACATGATGCTGGTTTGTTTGTTTATAATAAGCATTTAAATACATATATACTGTATTAATTGACGTAAGTTTTAGGTCAAACCTTAGTATGAAAGCTTGGAATATGTAGGTGAGCACAATCTCTGTGTACATGATTATTGCTTCTTCAATTTTTTTTCATAGTTTATAAAAATTACAGAGACTATTCTGATGTGAACAGTTTTTAGGACTCTGTAACAGATTTAGAATTATGTACATGTATTTGTATGATGCTCACTGAATCAGAAGAAAAAGAGTCATAAACCATCTTAGAAGAAAATACTGGGGTTTAATACTGTTCTTGTATTTATTATGCAAATTATCTGGTATATACCTTATTTTACTTTCCTGCAGTACTAAGAAAATAACATTTTTAGGTAGTGTTTTAATTTAGTTGCTCCATTCTGTACTTACAAAAGGGTTAGCTGTGGGAATGTGTTTTGCAGGGTTTTTTTTAATGACTTGGCATTGTGTAGTTGAATAAAGAATTTGCATTTGAAATGTGAAGAAATCAGCACCACTTAGGCTCCTTCACTCTAACGAGCTGCTCTACCTTTTTGTCTAAGCTAATTCAGAAGAACATGTGTTTACATGCATGTGAGGAAAGCCAATATCCACAACATGTCAACAGAAAGGATGGCTTTACATAAGTGGTTGGCCATCTATAAACTTGTTCCACAGTGGGTGAGCAGTTTTGTAGAGTGATAAGATTTTTGATGTTTAGAAGACAAATCTTAGGAAGACTTCAGTTTAAAAAAACCCCTTTAAATATGAAAGAACAACTTTGTTGTGGCATCTCTGGTATTTCGACAGCATACATTTTAGTTGTGACAGATGTATAATAGAGACAACCAAAGCTTTCTGGTTTTCCCATATAACTTGGCATACAGATTAGGGAACTCCTGTTTTGAACTTCAGTACAAAATGGAAATCCTGTAGCTGTCAGCTGTTTCCAGACATAGATCTGTACTTAGTATGCTATTAGTAATTTACTATTGTCTCATTACCTAGTTGTTTCCTTTTCCTGTTTTAGGTTTTATCTTATTTGATAATGTGGTTTTGTTAAGACTTCATGAGTCTGATTTCCTTTGTAAGGAAAATTCACAAGACCTGATATTTTGACTGCAGGGTTTTTTTTAAACACAGAGTGACAGAATCAGCTGGGTTGGAAAAGACCTCTGAGATCATCAAGCTCAACCTCTGACCCAGCACCACCTTGTCTATTAGACCATGGCACTGAGTGCCACATCCAGTCTCTTCTTAAACACCTTCAGGGACGGTGACTCCATCACCTACCTGGTCAGCCCAGTCCGGTGTCAAATCACTCTCTGTAAAGAAATTCTTCCTAATGTCTAACCTGAACCTCCCCTGGCCCAACACAGTGCCCTTTGTAGCAAAGCATGGCTTGGCTGACAACAGCCTAATGATAGAGCAGTTTGCTTTGACATGGAGTTTAGTTTAGAGCAGGAAGGACTGATGTGGCCTTGTTGAGGGAAAGGTAGTGAAGAAATAGGGAATAATTTTCCTGTGTTGTTAGGAGACCTTATGCCTTCCCTAATTTTTCTTGGTTTTATCAGTCTGTTTTTGTCTCTTTTACTGAAGACACATTTCACTTCCTAAGCTGGGCTTTAGAGTGGTGTTTTTGTGTTAAATTCAGCTCAGTGCATATTTTTAGCATTCTTCGTTATTTGAAAGAAATTGGGAGTTTTGTGGAACTGAAAAGTGTTGTTTGAGATTTTTCTGAACTTGGAACTTTTTATCATTGTTAATAGCTGTTTTAATTTTTGGGCGTCTGATCAGTTGAACGTGTTTGTGTGAACAATGTATCTCTTCCATACCTTGTATGTGCTGCTCTATGGCTCATATGTGTGGATCAAACTATCTAAAACTAACAAACAATAGACATCATTGGAATAGGCAGTATTAACAATAATGTCAATTACCACAAAAATGCCAAGAGTTTTTATTGGGAGAGACATAAAACCTTGTGCTCCAAGGCTTAACAAATGCCTAAGACACACACCAGTGAAGTGGGAGATGTTTTTATACACGTGCACACTGATGGGTCTTAATTTTTTTTCTGAAGCATACAATTATGGCTGTTGTCTGAAGTTATTTGATTAGATAAGCTGTAAGTGTCTAGTATAGCACTATACTAAAAGATTTAATACGGGAGGTGCTTTGTTTTTGTGATAATATTACCCTTTGCCTCCTTGTTTATCACCTATGAAATTGATTACATTTTTAATGGTATTAAATTATTATTACAGGCTTAGACTCTAGATGCAAATTAGACTTTTGATCAATCTTTCATTGATTTCCTGTGATGTATGAATTTCAGTCAAAGTATATGAAAGTAATATTTAAAAATGCCATTTCTGTAATGTAGTAGTGACAACACTGGTTATTTTGCTGCTCTTCTGGTGATTGAAGAAGGGTAGTTTTCATCCCGTAGCATGCAACAAAACTTCTGAGATGCATTCTGCCTGGAGAGCATTATAGCTTAAATACAAAATAACTGTGGAACTGTAATTAAATACAAATTGCAGTGCTAGAGCACACTCAAGAAATTATCACTCGATAGAGGTTTCATGGTTCTGAGGAGGCTCTTTTAGATGTAGGTAAATTTGAATGCTCTTGCTTTAATTCTGCACTTCTGTCATGAAAACTTACTCTGTTGCCAACTTTCCAGTTTTTATTTGTGCTTTAGACTTGTTTGGTTTCCAAACAATTTATCTTTTTTTTTTTTTTAAGGTTAACTCAAAACTCTGAGAAGCATTTGGTCATTTGTTTTACTATTTTCTTAAGTCTTGGTCATCAGGGCATGACTCTTGTTTTACTAAACTGTAACTGCTGGGTGGCTCCTGGGGGCTCACTGAGTTCTCATTCACTAGTGACGTGTTCCAGGTTATAATGGCAGCCTTTGCCATGCACTGACACTGTTTTGCATTAACAGTATTTAGAAAAAAGTGACACCGAGGAATAACCCTGGAAGATAAAGAACTTGTGTTTCTGCATAAGGTATTTGTTCTAAAATTGCTAATTATAGTGCTGAGGATGAAATTAAAGAGAGAGATATACCCTGAAAATACAGACTTCTAAAAAAAAAAAAGATTTTTTAGTTTGTTTTCATTTAGCTTTTCAGTTGCTGACTTGTAAACAGTCTGCTTGCTTAAACTGAAATAGGAACAGTTAGTGCAAAATGAACTTCAAATTTCAAAGCACTTGCAAAGAAGAATTCTGAATAATCAGGCCTTTGATGGTACATTAATATTTTATATTGAACTATTTACTAATTGCCAAAGAGATTTTTTCGGTTTCCTTTTCTTTTGGAGAATTAAAATATTTGTATGAGCTCTGACAGACTGCTGCCAAAGATCTTGTTCTCTGAAAAATTCTAGTAAAATGAGATCAGTCTGGCTGGGATTTTGAAGGGGGGGTGCAGCTGTTTGTCAGTAATGTAACTGAAGGAGATTGGTGGGGGTGGTTTTCCTACATGCAGAAGGTTGTTTCTATTGGCCCTTCTTCCTTTCCATCTTCTTGATGGAATATTAAATGCTCAGTTTGGATTTCATTTTAATACAGCTGAAGCTTGGTCTTGTTATTGGAAAGGCCAAAGTTTGTATCTGTTGGAATTCTCTGGAAAAAATGATGCATCTTTCAAAGCTGTTTTTTTTTTTCCCTAAAATACTACTCTAATTTAAAGAATTCATGTCAAGCTTGTAGATCAAAGACAGACTGTATAGAAGCACATTGCTATATTACTACATACTAGAGGAAATATATAATAAGAAATTTATATTTAAAAGGGAATTCTAATAAAAAGAAATGTACAGATCTGATGGTCTTGGAGGGCAGGCAATGAGAATTTCTTGTCTCCATCCTGAACTTAAGTGCATTAAATAGCTGAAATACTAATTAGGAAAATAGACTGGGTGTTCAAAATGTTTTTAATTTCAAATGTTGAATCTTCTGCTTTCTCTTTTCCTGTGTTGTGCCCAGGATTTATCCATCTAATGATTAGAAAGATTCCAGTATGGATAGTAGAACGAAAAGTTCGACAGCCTGTGTTGCAGTATTGCCTAGCAAAAGCTTTATTTCATTATTTATCATCACCATTCAGATGATGCTGAGTATCTGTGTTTTCTTTCTTCATTCCTTGATTGTTGTTCTCTGTTCTTCTTCAGTGCATTGCTAGAAGGTCTTGTTTTAATATATTATAAAAATTCTCATTAATGCATCTGTTAGAAGATTCCAGGCCCAGATATTTATTGTTTTTTTGGTGAATGTATTTTAGTTACAAACAGTTGTACCTATTTTTCCTGTAGTTCTCTGTAGCTGCCAGACATGTCATGTGATGCCTTTCAGCTTTTTCATATTTCGGCAACTACAAGACACTTGTGGTTTTGTGCTTAGAGCCATTCCAACTATCAACTTTTTTGACAGCAATTATTCTAAATCCACTTCAAACGAGGATGAAGTTGCTCTCAGCTTTGTCCAATTCAATATGCAGGGATTCTTTTAAATTTCTACTGGGCTGAGAAAAGGATGAACTGTAGGGTGGCATGTGTTTGATCTTTCTGTTCTCATTTTAGTTACTAAGTGTTATCTTTTCCCCCAACATTTCCTTAAAATGTTTTCCAATCTTGTTTTCCTGCGAGATTGGTGATGTCCTGTTCTTGTCTTTAGCTTTGACTTGAGTTGCTGAATAAGTAGCTGCTGAACTGCAGACACAGCTTTTAGAAAACACATATTTTTAAAATGCATCCTCTTTCCCTTTGATAAACTCATCATGGCTTTCACTGGGTGTATAATATGAGGTATATTATTTGATTAGGCTTTTCCCTCTGTTTCCCCCTGTCCTTAAAGAGAGAGCCTGTAAAGTAGAATAGAAGTTGGGGGAACACAGAACAAATACAAATACTCTGTGTTTTCCTTTAGACTGCAGCAGTTTGTCATATATATGGACCTTGAAGCTCATCAGGTGTAAGCCTACAGCTCACATGTGAACTGGAATTTGAGTGGAAAAACATGGCATACCTCCCACTGAGGTGCCTGTTTGTAGTGCAGCTAACCTTAATGTAGTACTGCTCTGGCTAGTCAGCTTTCCATGGGCAAAATGGCTGTGATGTTTGCAGTAGAAGAGAATGGGCGTTAAAAAACTGAAGGAAAAAAGCTAATAATTTCCTGCGCCTGACCTCACAGAGAAACCTCTTCCTTCCCCCAAGCCAACCATGATAAAATACCATAAATTTTCTCCACATGCTCTAGCTGTGCTTAAGCAGATGCTAGGGAAGATTTGAAGCTGTAACAAGATACCTTTTGTCCTGAAGAGTGGGACTGAATTTCACCTTGTTCTTTTCTGAATGTTTCATTCTGGCTAGACATTAGAAGTGTATTTGTTTTACTTTTTTTTCTCCACAGCATATCTGCTAGGGAAGGGTAATGTTGTTGGATGTACATATCAGCATTTAATTTTTTGGCTCAATGACCCATAGCTCCTTTTGTTGATGTTTTGGGGAGGGAATAGATTATCATTAGTAGCATGTCTTATATATATGAGATAAACTTCTTCATCACTTAGTGCTCAAGCCTAAAGACAAAGATGCAGAACAAAAAAGTTGGAACATAAACTTGCAGTATTTATTTTGAAATTGATGTATGCAGGTTAAAGTTGGTTTGTCTGTGTAACATTAGCCAAAATGTTATAACATAAACATGATTTTGCAGGATTGAGTAAAGTGTATCATACTGTGATATGGTGATAGAAATGCCTTTTAAGGAAAGTTAGTTTTTATAATAGGAGGCTTGGTTATAAAAATGTTAAACTAAATAGGTAAGTCAAGACCAGTCTTCCCTCAGGAGCGCCATCAGTGTATTTCAGAAACTGGTGAAGCCAGTCAGACATCAGCAGAAGTACCCAGGACCAGAGGCTTGAGGTGGCTTGTAGTCCAAGTTTCTGCTCATTTGCTGTGTTTAGTAAAACAGGAAAGAGAAAAAACAATTTTTCATTACTGGAATTTGAAAGTTATATTTTGAAGCAGCTTGAAATGTTTTAATAGTCATGAGCTAGGTATGTGTCTAGTTTTACACCTCAAGCTGCTGTTCTACAGAATAGTTTGAAGTAACTATAGGTTGCTGTTTGTGATTTGAGCCCTCCTACCTTGTTGGCAAGATGGTCTTGAGAGTGCAGTGGAGGAATCCCCTGCTCAGATGACCAGGATTCAGTGACCACCACATTGATTAAGGAGGAAAAATCTCTTACAGTCTGCTCTTGCCATCTTTCTGTGTGACCTTGGGTGAGTTCATCGGCTCTTTCTTTTGCTGGCTTGTGTTTGTGTACAAAGCGTTATTTTACTCTTTGGCCCAGATTCCCTCTCTTTTTATACCTGTGCTGACTGATTTCACTGGGGTTACTTCTGGTTGGTACAGACATAAGGTGAGAAGCAGGGTTTCTGTTTACATTGTCAAATCCATTTGATTTCTTTTTACGCTTCAGCGTTCAGCTTGTATGTAGCATATAGACCAGTATTTTCTTAACAAGGGAAGAAGGAAAAAGTTAGGATGATGAAGTCTGAGAGGGTCAAAAATTAATGTACTGATAGTTAAGCTGCTCTGGAAATTACATTCTTCGGTATACAGTTCTAGGTTTTACATGCTGATGAATTTTGGACGTGCATGTCGGCAAAGTTGTTTCACACTTCAGGTCTGTCCTACAAGGAAAGGCCATTGTGGTCCACAGTGTTCCTCCTCTGGATATGCTAATGCGCTGTGAAAGTGCACATCATGCCTGAACGGGCCCTGCTGATAAAATACTGCCTGGAGATCTCGCAAAGTGCTAATGTGTCAAAGCGCCTGCAAGCAGAGGGTGAATAATACTGCTTTCTAAAGGTCATGTCCACTGAAGTTAGCTAGGGCATCCTTCTCGCGTGGGGCTGCAGTCCATTCGGAAAAGTTCCGCTGTTTCTTGTAATCTCAAAATGCACTGTTTAATGGGTAGAATCAATAGGGCTGATGAAAGTGTCTTAATTTAGCCAGTGGGAAAGAAAAGGACACATTAAAAGCTTTAAAGCCTTAAAACTGGCTCTTTGAGTTAGGACAACTATCTGATTTCAAGTCTTGCCTACTGCAGTGTTCCCCAAAATGTGTTGCCTGTTCTGGGAATTGCCTTACTCCCATTTCCAATCTTCCTTTGTTTCGTTACCTTCTAATGACAGAAACGCTTCCACTTCTTGGAGTAATTCCCAGTAGTTATATATGACCATTTGCCAAGAAAAGTTAGTAGTTATTCTACACTAGTGGATGGATGTTTTTAAAAAGAACAAAAACCAAAAACTCCAACTCTTTTATATTTTGGTTTTTATCCTACATTTTACAGTAATGTTCAGCTCTCTCCTCCTACTTATAGCTTTATGCATTTTTTTCCTCTTAGGCTTTTAATATTTAATATCATTCATAAAATATTGTGAGCATGGTGTGTAATTTTTGTACGTTACATTAAATAATAAAATAGGTGTAACTGCAGTATAATTTCAAGTAGCTTACCTATCATTATGCTCTTGCAATTTTATTTGGAACTTGATTATGCTTAAACACTCCCCATAAAATATGTATATGTAAAACCTACATGTGTTAATATAGTTAAAAAAAACCCCTTCAAATTACTTTTGGCCATAACACAGCATATCAGACTTGTCAGCTATTTTTAGTGTCTTGCAGGACATTTGTATTCATAGATAACTCAGCCTGAACTTAATTGTTTATAAAGGTATGTGTCTGTCATGCAGATTGCTTAATTTCAGACTTAAATCTCTGAATGCTAGATAATTTGGCTGTGCATTTTTTTCTACTGTGAGGAAGACACACATTCTATTTAGTGAGGAAAAAGTTTATCTCATGACTACAGTTATGGGACTGCCGTCTGAAGCGAAGCTCTGCAAAGAAGAAATACTCTTCCTCCTTTTGTTTCCCATTTTGCTTCTTCATGAATAACAGTTCTTTCACCCCACTTGGTTAGTTTAGAAGTTCTGGTTCACCAGAGCGGTCTGTTCTCTAAATGTTTGCTTAAAAAAGGAAAAGATTTTGAGTCCATTTTTGTGAGTATATTTAACTAATGTTCATTTTTCTGTTTGATCAATGTTTTCATTGCTAGACATTTAAAGGATAGATGAGAGTTCATCTTTCAAGCATATACTTCACTGGTTGTTTCTATGCACCACAGTTGTTTCTTATTTAAGTTAGGCAAGCCATTGTCCAGGGTCAGAGTGTTTTGTTTGGCTTTGTTTTTTTTCCATTCCTGATATCTGTTGAAGACCGGGAGGTTGGATAGTTCCGAGTTTGGTCTTACATTTACACGTTCTTGTCTTTCTCTTTGCGGCACTGTTTGTGGTGACTGCTGCTTCACTGTTGAAAGTAAGTTTATTCTCAGTCACAAAGAAGGTGCCAGTTGGTTTAGCTACTGTGCCAACTGCAAGGTACCTGACTTCCTACATGACAGTCCTCCTTCTTGTCTGTAAATAAAAAATATATGTACGAAGGTGTCTCCCTTCATACAACAGAAATGTTAAGGTTGGAAAAGACCTCTAAGATCATGTAGTTCAACCATTAACCCAGCACTGACAAGCCCACCACTAAACCATGTCCCTGAGCACCACATTTTTTGAATACTTCCAGGGATGGTGATTCAGCCACTTCCCTGGGGAGCCTATTCCAGTGCCTGACCACCCTTTTAGTGAGGAAATTTTTCCTACTGTCCAGTCTAAACCTCCTCTGGTGCAACTGTTTATCCTTACAGCACAGTTCTGTTAAGGTCTGTGCTATGCAAGGTCATTCCTATGATATTTGTCTAGTTTCAGCTGCCAAATGCTGTTTTCAAGACACTTGGGTGCTTGTTTAGCATTCTGTGCTCTGTCTTTGAAGTCTCTTGTTAGAAAATGCAGTGGAAAAGCAGCCAGCATCTCCAGTGCTCTTATTTCCTACTGCTCCAGAATGTCTGTTCTCCGGCAATTCTAGCGAGCTGTGCTGGGTCATGGGCAGCTTGGACCTCATTCAGTGTCAGCCCTTCTGAAGGTTTGAAAGTGTGAAGACATGGGAAAGGCTTGAGTTTTGTCAGCTTATTTGCATGTATAAGAATAAAACTTAAAAATCGAATAGAACTGAAACCCCTCTTTCTCCTAGGACTTGATGTTGGAGTTCAGTTCTTACTGAGTGCACTGAGGCATAAAGACAGATAATTCACATTACTTACTGCTTGGTACACCAAGAAGGGTGTATCACGTGTGGCTATGTTTGACCATAGCTTTTCATCACATGAAAATTTGTTAAACATGGCATTTTGAAATGTTTACAAATTTAGAACAGCAGCAAAGTAAAACCTGACATTGGTTTGTAGTAAAAGTAAATAAAGTATCTTGCTAACAATATCCAGTGTGGCTAGGTATAATAATATTTTTTTCCTTAAATTCTTGTTAAATGCTTCATTGGAAAACACAACAAACTATGCCACTTCATTTCACTTGCTCACTGGCTGAAGAATGCTGTCTAACAGGAGACTAAATTTGATTTAAACCCCAAAAACGTAGAAAAGTAGTACAGACTTGGTAACAGTCAGGACAAAGATGCTGAAAATGGTTTGAAGTTACAGAAGTAAATTGCAAATAAATATAAAGTAGTGTGGGTATATAGGAGGTGAAATTATCCTGATGGCTGTCCACTTGAATAGCAAGATAGGAAGTCAAAAAAAGAATATTTGGATGTACTGAAAGTAAGACACTTCTGCCTAACATAGGCCATTTGGTCAGCTTAAACATAGTTCAGGATAACTTGTGCTCTCGCAGTAATTGACTGATCCAAATTCTTAACTGTTCTCCCATGGTATCAAGCTAAGCTGTTTGATTATTTACTTGCATGTGGGGTCTTTTTTTCCCCTTCATTTCAGCAGCTTCCTCTTTTCCTTCCAGTGTTTTGGTAATTCAGCAAAGATTATGTGTACACCTGGTAAATTATCTTCCCTCTTTTCTCAGTGTCAGGATTGGGAGTTATTAGGGAAACGCAGTAAGTCTGTTTTGTTAAACAAAAGCCAACATCAGTGTTAGCTTTTCCAGACACTCTCCTGAATTAGCCACAGAAAACGTCTTCAGTAATTTTCTTCTAGTAATGCAGACTGGGCGGTTGGATCTGCAGGAGGTGAGACAATAATGTTCCATTTTATATTCAGGTTTATAGTCATGCACAATTAACAGATGAATGAATTTTTAATGAATAGGTAAGCAATTGCCAGTTACAACTGATACCTTGTATTGATACCTTGGTAATTATCAGCTATGCATCTTTTAAAGAAAACACCATGCCAATTGATAGACACCTTTGGTTTATAATCGTTATTAATATAAAATTAATCTAGTCTCAGTGGGTATAGAAAGTGATAATCTATGTTAATCAATTATAAATGAAACCTTAATGTTTGGTAAATCTGACAGTGATCACCAGAAGTAGTTTCTGAAGGGAACATCTTTTTGAGTAATAATTTTTTCCTAAACATTATTGTTTGAAATTAACTGATGTTAAAGATATTCAGCATTTTTACCTTTGCTTTACTGGGGTTTGTACTACTTTTAATTTTTTTTTTATTTTTCTCTCTTAGCTAACCCACTTCTCCAGTGGGTTTTTGGATGGAGAGGAGGAGTGAGACTGGGGTGGTGGTGGAAGGAAGAATAGGATTAAAGCATAATTTTAAGGAAGTATTTTATTTCTAGACTGAACGTGATTTTGTCTCATACATTAAGCTGCTGCACCTACTTTCCCCATCCTTTTGCCTCCTGGAGGGCTCCACCTGAGGCTTAGATAACCTCCCTGACCACCCTTCACCACTGACCTCTGAGCTGCCACTCGTGCCTAGAGGTTTGAATGTGTGCTGTCTATGGAAGGTCGTTTTTGTCCCTGCACAGTTTTTTTCCAGCTTCCTTGCTTTCTTAGGTGTGAGGAAAATTCTGGTAAAACGAAAAGAGTAGCAGGTGATAGATTTATGAAGTGTCTAACTCAAAAGTAGCAGAAGGAGTGTGACAATTCTGCATAAGGCCAGAATGGAAATTTTCTGCGTTATGGAGGCAAGCATTCTTTCTATTGAAAGGAGTGCACACCTCAGCAGAGAGCATCAAGGACTGATTTTTTTTTAATCAAAGAAAGTAAAGAAACCCCAACTTTTGTATTTGTGAAGGAGCTTATTAAGAGAAAAACAATGGCACTTGTATCATTTGCAGATTCTGCTGCTGTGGTGGCAGCACCTGCAATGAAAACAAGGCTTCTCTGCTTTGATACTGCTTTGATAGTGGTTCGTACTTGACTGTCTAGCATTTAGTACTTCAGCAAGAGAAGTGTGATGGTGGCCTCTGAAGGGCCCAGTGAACACATTTATTACTGGTCTAAACTTA
The DNA here is from genome assembly GCA_013396755.1 of Sclerurus mexicanus. NCBI lineage: Eukaryota > Metazoa > Chordata > Aves > Passeriformes > Furnariidae > Sclerurus > Sclerurus mexicanus. The sequence goes on along the minus strand of VWZF01001525.1, from coordinate 1,787,018 downwards.
CAGAAAAGGAGGTATTTTGAAATTAAAGAAAAGGAGATGATTTGGAAGTAAGTAGTTGACTGTCACAGTTGGGCAGACCTTATATTGGCTGTTTTCTCAGTGTGATGTCATATAAAAAATTCAGTTTGAAAAGAAGTAAACTTGAAAGGAAACCTTAATATTTAACCCACAATGTAAGAAAACATTTCAGTCTGTGTCTTTATGAGCTTCAGTACTGTTTCTCATGCATGGAATGCTGCTTCTGATTTCCTTCACCTTTTCCCTTTTGTAGTATTTTTGCTGGGGATAACTCTGCAAAATACAGCTAGCGAGAGTCAACAGAAAAGTCACGACAGAGTAACACGAAAAGCAGGAGAGTAGCAGAGTTTGAGGCTCAGCTTGTGCTCCTGGATTTTAGTGGGTTTTTGTGACAGGTGCAGTTCCCTTGTGTCTCCCGCACAATGTGTTTCCATGCCTTCCCTTCTGTGCCTGTGATGGAGAAGTGAGTTGACGTGCATCTGCCCACTGTTTCAAGATGTACCTTATGAGTAAGGAAGGGCAAGGAGAAAAAAGTGCCCCTTTTTTTCAACTTTTGATGCTGTTTTGATGCTGCTTGACTTGGGAATCTCTTTAATGATGATACATTAATATATTGAAGAATGTCCTCATATCTCCTTTGAATAGAAGAGTTGTACTTGATTTGTTTGCTGTAGCTGTAAGCTCTCTGGAGTAACGACCTTTCTTATGTGGTTTGTAAAGTGCTGTGTTTACTTGAGGTCTCCTGCAAATTGCTGTAAAAAATAATAGAGGGGTAATGTAGCAGCACTTACCTCTTATTCTTTTTCTTCATCCGATGTAATAAAACAATACAATTATGATTGAAGAAGATATTGAGCTAATGCAGTCTAAATGCTGTTGTTTTTAAGGAAATAGAAGCCAAATATTTAAAGTAAAATATGGGGGGTTTAATTCTGTGAAGATAGATATGTAAAATTTGGTTTGAAAAATTCTGGTGTTCTACAGGCATTAACTTAATTTTGAGGATGTTTAAAATATTTAGTTAACACATCCATATAGATCAGTAATATTTCAGGCACATGCTCTTTAAAAGCTCTCATAGTTTGCTTCAGATATTTACGAACATAGGAACCAGAATTAGATTGATTGCAAGTAAGTAAAAAGGAAAATATTTTAAACTTTGATCCAAGTTTAGTCATTTTTTTTTAAATATTATTAAAACAAAGGCATTTTTCCCATTTTGAAACTTCGGTTTAGCAGGGTTTTTGGCAGTGTTTAGTTTTTCATGCCTTCAAATTGCAGACTCGGTTGGTTATATGATAAATTTTCTTTTCACTGGAAAGGTAGGATGTGTACAGCTCAGCTGATTCAGACGAAAGCTGTAAAAATGCTTCTGAGGCACTTTGATTAATTCTTTAAATTTTTTTTAAGTGTCACGATTTTGGGAATTGCAACCTGTGCCTTTTAAAAGATCGAGTTTTGCGATACACGAAGTACCATGTAATGAACAGAGACTGGTATTGAGTGTCTGCTGCTGTTCTGTAGTAATGAATCCGCTTATGAATGGCTGTGGAAAGTTTAAAGGTTATTATCTCGTGTTTGTTTACTTTGTAAAGATAAGATTTCAGAGAAAATCGAAGGGCGCTGTCTGAAATTCCCAGTCACTGCAGTTCCACGGAGAGCATTGATCCCTTCCTAGAGGTTGCCGGGGACTCATTGTCTCCCTGTTCATTGTAGGCTGCTGATGAAATCTTCAATATTTCAGGTTTGCGATAGTTTTATTGTTGTTTTGGCAGTTTGTCAAAATTAAATGGCTTAACCAAATCAATACGCTGTCTTGCTCGGTAACATCTGCATTTCACATGTCAAGATATTTTGGTTTTCGAATGTAGTCACAATGGAACGAGCTACAATGATTGCAAAAAGAGCCTTTTTGCCCTCCGAAGCCCTCAGACCGTAAGGAGACTTTCCGGAAAATAAACTTTGCTCTGTTGTGCAAGCAGAGCTTCCACTGAGATCGGTGATAATTGCACACATGTGCCCGTGGGTAGGAGTCTGGCGGTAAAGAATAGATGCAGCAAGGTCAGAGGCAGAATACAAGCTACAATGACAATGAATTTTACTTAATTTAGAACTACAGTTTGTGTATTTGGCAGTGTTTGTTGGTGAGACAATTAATTGCATAGTAAAGAATAAATAAACAACTTCCTCTCTGTTGTGATGGCCTCTCTTTCCATGGGGTGACTAAGCTTTTCTCACCAGTTTAAGTTGTGGTGATATGTGCCTTTAGATACATGTTTATCATTAGCTAAAATAACACAGCTGTTAAGAAAAGGTTTATTGCCATACTTGTTCTGCATGCTAAGCACATTCTGTGTACATGTCAAACAAAATGCCAATTTAATCGGCCCCCTCAGAGTTTCCAAAGGAGTGATGATGAAAGTTTGGCAAGTTTACTTGCGCCGTTCTGTATAAAATCTGCACGGCCATTATCTCCAGACACTTGCAATATGAAAAATGCCAATGGTGTTTTTACATTCTTAAGAGACTAATAAGCTACAGATGTCAAAACTGTAATGTTGAATTATCTTAAGCATGTATGAATATGGTAATACAGGTTTTTTTAATTTGTGTGGAGTTAATAATAATAAATTTAAATAAATAAATAAATTTAAATATTGGCAGTGTTTAATTATAGAATGTGTATTTTAATGCTTCACTAGTGTGCTGTGAGGTGGACAAGGGTATGTGTTTCAGAAAGGCTCTCCTGTGCGTGGCCCGGGTTTGAGAGGTGGGCTGCCTGTTACCACTCTGCCACGTGCTGTGGATACCTGCTTTTTGGTTTGACTCCAGTGACTCTTTGAGCTAGAAAAATCTACCTTACAGGGACTTGGTTGTCACTTGTTCTACTAAGAAGCAACATGAAGCCAAAAAATGCGCTTAGTCCTTACTTTAATCTGTTGCACTTGAAAATAATTTGATGCCTCTTTTAATGACAGATGCTCTTTAAGAACTCAGGTTTTTCCACCTTTGTCTGTCACAGCGCAGAATATTTTTGTAACCTGTAAGATGTGTTTGAGTACCCAGAGCTATTTGTACCATTTCTGAATGACCACTGATTTAGTCAAATTATTGTCTGAATTGAGAACTCATGCTATAAGGGAAAATAAAAATTCCTTATTAAACCTAGGAGTCATTAATTTGGTCTCAGTTTGTTTTGAGCAGAAATGTAAAGGGAAGTAAACAAAAGGAAAATGTCTTGGTTTAGACACATCTGTCTACATCTTTACCTGACACCCCAACAATAAACACAGCAGGCTGGCACATTCGTGTTGTCAGGCATACCATACTGTGGTGAAAAGCTGTCTGTCTATTGCAGAATAGATGGAGCCAGCACAAATGGTCACAATGATCCCCTATTTCTGTTTCTGCCGTCAGTTTACTTTTTGCTTCATTTATCTCTCCAGCCTCTGAGCCACACTGGTATAGGAGCTAAAGCTTTCCACGAAATAAAACTTTCTTTTTTTCCAGGCAACATCTAAAGTATTTAATAATACGCTTTATAATTTTCCTTTTTACTTGACATCAGATGACAGTTTGAAGAGCTCAGGCTGAGGGAAAGGGAAATTCAGGCTAACATTTTTCACAAGAGTCTATTTTGGGCATCAGCTTTGGGTGCCAAGCTTCAGAGGGAGGCTTTGACTTAAAGAGAAATCCTGTGCTCTTACCTTGTGCTCACTCAGGTTTGAACTACAGGATTCAGCACCTCTTGTCAGGCTTTCAATCTTTCAGACCATGTACCCCAATTTAGTGACTCTTTTTGATAAACTGACTTACAATGGCTGCCAGAGGTCAAATGAACCCACCCAGAATTGGGCAAAGCAAAGAGTTGTCTGAGTGCCCAGTTTTGTGTTTAACTTGCAGGACTGTCTTCTTGGGCCTCTCAGAAAATCTCTTCTTTAATGACAAGCCAGGAAATCTTTTAACCAGATATGAACTAAACATTTTTATCCCCCTTTTTAATGCCTTCCAGACTAATAGTAATCTTTAAACACTGCTTTTCATATATGTTTCCTAGATTTGCTGGCTTTTTTTTTTTTTTAATGCATCATTTATTCAATCTAAATAAGTATTTGAAAAATGAGGAGTGAAATATGGAGTATTTAAAAAAACATGGATAATTTAGTTGACATGATTACATGTTTATGCCAATGTATCTCTAATGAGTTAAGTTTTTCTGTCATAAGTGAGGAATAGCTTGATCAGGATTACTGAGTTTACAGGACAGCCGGTGTACTTCCATGATACACCTGTGAAGTGTATGATACTTCTGTGAAGCCAGATGCAAATGTTTCCATTACAAGGTAAAGGGGAGCAATAACTGATCAGCATGCTTAATTTTGCTATTTTTTTCTTTGTTATTCCCTGATCAGATAATTTCTCAAGGAAGTTGCAAAGCCAGCAAAAACAAGCTATATTATTCTCAAGGGAAAGGTAGCTTATTGATATTTCAACTGTCAGTCCTCCAAATGTATGGAACTAGTTTTCTGTGTGTACCACACTTCTGCTAACAGTTAGGAATTAACTACCTTCTCACCCATCCTGAAAATTATTGATGTCAATCTACCTAAGCACAGCAGCCAAGAGATGCAAAACCTTTACCCTGTTTTGTTCTCTCATCCCTGCTCTAAATGTTACCAGGATCTGTGCACTTATTGTAAAGATTTTCTTTGAAAATTCAACTTATACGCAGTTGGAAATAGGTTAATTTGTTTAAAATTACTAGGTTCTTTTCCATTCACATGGGACTAAAATCTTTGCTCTTGGAAGTTACAACTGAAAATTAGTTGGACCAGGGGTGGCTATTAAAACAAACAAACAAACAAGCAAAAAATAAAATGAAAAGCAAAAATAATTAACTTCAGATTACTGGATTTAGCAGAGCTGAGATGACAGTGTCCTGTTAAGACCACAGGATGAAACAAAACCTTGTTCAAGCAGCTGTCAGAAGCTTGCACTTTCCTGTAGTGTATCTTAGCTTTAAAATCTTTGTACTTGTTTGCTGGAAGCTTTTTTTGTTTTAGTAATGATAAGCAGACGTGACCTGGGAAGTGGGGACATTACAAGCAATTAAATAGTGAGAGTAAAAGAAAAAAACTTATTTTATACTTGTTTGACTAATGGATATGTGATTGTGTGTTGTATTGTAAGCTTGAATTCTGACTGCTGGTACCAGTCAAGTACATTTGTATTATTGTAGTTTGGAAATGTGAAATGTCGGTGCTTTTAGTTACCTGGCAGTGTTGTGTTTAGATGAAGAAACCAGTTGTTTGCTCTTGCTGTTTACTGCAGGAAAAGAGTGCTGATGTCTTAGCAGGAAGAAAAATAGCAAGAGGGAATGTGGAAAAATATCTTAGGTATTGCTGTATATGGTAGCATGAGTGTTTGAGGTCAGTATCACTCAAGTAGTTGGCTGGTTAGATGCTGGCAGTGATATTTTTCTGCTCACAAACAACTTCTTTTGAAACCCTTTAATCACATCACCCATAGGTATCTGCAAGTTTTCTATGCAGAAATATTTACAAAGATGAATGATTTAAGATTGCCTTTAAGAAGACAGTTCACAGCCAAGATGTGCTCTCAGGCACATGATGTGTTTCTTGGGGTTGTCTGGTGCAGGGCCAGGAGTTGGACTGGATGATCTTTTTGTGTCCCGTCCAACTCAGGATGCTCTAAGATACTATGATCCTATAGGCATACTTGCTAGTGGATATAATCATGTGCATGAATTTCTGTGCTACTTTTACATTGATACTAGTGATTTTCCCTTTTTGCCAGTAGTGGGTTTGCAAAGTTACAGGCAGCCAGTTGCATAGTGCCATATAACTCATTCCTCTAAAAAAGACTTGTACAGAGAAAGGTCTTGATCTTGTCTGGGAAGGGGATAAAGATCTCTTCTGCAGAACATGGTGATTCATCTCGCTGTGCTCAGTGAAGCCAGCCAGCCAGCAGGAAGCTGTTGAGCTGCTGAAACTTTCATGCATAAGCTCTCAGCTCCAAAAAATACTGTGCTGCTCCGTGATTGGGGTGTTGTTGTTCTTAGTCATCAGAGCCCAGGATGTCACCACGCACCTCTGCCATGTGTGTAAGAACACAACTTAGTGCTGGGGGAAAAACTAGTTGAAACATAGGTTTTGTTTAAGTGTCGGGAAGTCATTAGTCATTCTTACCACTGCTGACTGCGAAGTGTCATAATGTAGTATCCATTTATTTTGAAAACCTTCTCCATTGCTTAAAAGTCTCCCCTGTTGACCTACTGTGAAAAGCAGCTGTTGAAGACATCAAAGATTTTTGTCGTCTGGTAGGAAAAAACTGGTGTCAGTTCAAGGAGGAGATGATGTTTTTGGCAGGTGAAAGAGGCTACTGAAAGCTTCTGGGGCTTCTGTGCTTGGTAAGTTCTGCCAGGAGCACTGAAGGTTTCCTTCTTGCATTTCAGCTGAGGAAAGTTGAAGAAGTTGAATTTGTGCATGTGCACTTAGAGATGGCCTATCAGAAACCTAAGGTTAAAAAAAAAATGTTTCTACGAGTGCCATGTGATCTTTCTGTGGGCCAGTGTACAATGACTGTAAGCCCCAATTTCAACACTAGGGAGCATCTAATAACACGTTACAACATCCCATGACCCTGGAGTATGTGACAAGCATTAAAGCCTGTCTGTGATGCTTATGGTCCTGCTTTCTGTAGCTAGTTAAGAAGTACATCAGCTGCAACACTTCTTGATAGTGATAGGTGCAGTCTGCCAGTAGATGGTCTCTGTTTCTTCAGTGGATAGAGCTCTGTGAGCTGCTTTGGGCAGTCCAGAGATAGAATCATTAACATAATGTCTAAATTAGATCCTAGATCTTCAAAACAGTTGCTTTCATGACACAGACTTCATCTGAGGTGAATGTCTTCGCAGAGCTGATGGGAACAAGGGCCATCTGCTTCTTCACTTGTCCTCTCATGCGGCATAAAGCACCTCACATATGATTTAGAGAAACTCAAATATGAGACAAATCATACTGCACATGTGAAGATGGCGAACCAAGTTTTTGTGATAAAGAAGTGGCAGGTGACTCAATTCTCATTAGTTTCTAATCAGTGCGGTTGTTACTGAGCACATGTGAGTCTGGACAGCCTGTGTCTCGGAGCTTGGTCTTTCATGGGCCTGTCTGGAAGGGAGGACGTGGGTGCCCGGGTGGCTGTAATTGCAGGGAAATGTAATCTCAGACACTCCTCAGTGACAGAAGAAGCAACAAGCCTTCTTGGGATTTGAGATCTCCATAGGTTGGCTCTGACAAGAATGCCACAAGCTGTCTTCTATTTTTGGTAACCCCCCCAAGTACCAGTGAATGCTTGAAAGCATACATTTCATGTCTGAAAGTCTAAGAGAGAGACATCGGGATTTGCGTTCTGCTTCAGGTTTCTGTTATTTCAGTGGTGACCCTGAAAAACCACCATTTTATAAGCAGAGAGCAGACACCTGCTCCACATCTGTTCCTTCTTTTCATCTGCCTTCTGAAGCTCTTCTCATGTTATTACAGTTATCCGTCTTTTGTGTTTCTTGCCAAAAATTTGGGGTTCTCAGTTGTCATTTCAGAAGACAAAAGGAGTAGCGAAAAATCTTCTGTGACTAGCAAGGTAATATTAGTTGTGGCTTTTGATGGTATTACTTCTACTGCAGAGCATCTTACAGCCTCAGGCATTTGGATAATTTTGACTTCTCTCCTGAGCTCTCCAACCATTTTTATATTCTGCTGGAGCATCAGAGAGGCAGATGGGCAGTGCTGTGTCTTCCTAAGATCTGGCTTAGCTGCAGTTTATGTAAGAGAAATGTATTTTTTCTTCTTCCTCACCCCTAACTCTTTCAGTAACTTTACTATTAGAAAGAAAAAAAAACTAGTAACGTGTTCAGAGGATTCAGTTCCTATAGCTTTGCAAAATGTTTGTTGAAAGTATCAAAGATGCAAACAATTTCCTTGGTATCATAGGTGTATCTTTAAAATTTAGCTTCAAAAGTGATTTTGTCAGGATTCATTGCTTTGTAATCCATAATCCAGTTGAAAATCTAGCAGCACTTGCCTGTGTGGAAAGCAGAGAGTCTTTTTTGACTTTGTCATGGCTAGTAAAAAGTGATGCAAACCACTGCAATGCTTTCTAAAAGTCTTGAGACTTCAGTTCCTCTGTAGTTCTCGCTGATTGACCTTAGCCCTGGGCATTTAGTGGGTATTAGATGAGGGGTTTAATGCATCTGAAGGATGTGTGTAACTGAGCTCTGTAAAGGTGCTTATGTTTTTGGGATAGAGCCTGGATTGTTCTATGTTTGACAGAGTAGAGGCTCTGCAAGGAACTACTCTGTTTTCTGACAGTAGTTTTTTGAGCAGGCATAAATTAAGTGAAAACAGAGTAGAACAGAATCCCATCAGACTGATTCTGAGCTGCCAAGAAATACCATTTGATAAAGCATAGATGCTAATGTAGATAAATTGTCTCAGTAAAAAAAGGATAAATATAGCGTTACTTTTAATGAGGTAATCTGCAGCAGTGTCTTTACTTAACCAGAAGTATGTAGCCTGCATTTCAAATTGAAAAAGTAATAAAGCTGAAGGGTAGTGTACTCTTGTCCATTGGGTTTTGGTGGCAAATGTATCTGAAAGCTGTGATATTCTGTGATGTCAGGATTATTTTAAAGGAAAAAAAAATCATCATGGGACTGACCTCTTGTGCAGTCATCACTTTGCCATGTGAATCAAGAGTGCCAGGCAGCCATGTGGGAAATGTTTTTGGAGTGTTCTGGGGATTGAAAACTTAGAATTATGTGCGTTGTCTTCCAGAGGTCTTTTAGTTTAAGACTAAAAAATGGGACCATACACAGTGGCAGAGTGAGAGCAGTGATGAGGTATTATTTTTATATGATAGTATATGAAAATGAACATGAAGCTGGAAATCTCATTATTTCAGTAGTTTCTGAAACCTAGAAGTTCATCAAACAGTGTCTGTGAAAGAGAGAAGAAAGAAAATTAAATGGGTGTTACAGCTCTGTTTTTATCTCATGTGAGAATGAGCAGCAGCCATGAAAAATCCAAATCTCTGGAAAAGAATGTTTATTATAGAGAGTTTCCAGCACCTGAACAAAACAAACACCCGGTAGCCTGTACAAGGAAGGTTAATTAAACCAGTTTTTTTGTGTTTATCTAAAATGGTCAGGATGAGTTCAGACGTGACTTAGCTTTCTAGAGTTCTTTCCCTTGTATGGGAATGCACCCTGATTCAGGCCTGGGTTTTAGCTGCCCGTATCTTTACTTTGGTAGCTATGACTTCCACTGACTACAGTGACCCTCGCAGCTTCTTCCAAGACATGATGTTGTCTAATTGAAAAGAGAGGAGCCAGCTGAATAGGATTTTACGTGCCTGTTAATTCTGCCAAAACCTGCGTTAGCGCAGACATCCCAGGGTCTGAAGGGTGTGTTCAGTTCATGAACTGTCCTGGATCTTCAAGGATGTCCCTTTATCCATCTGAGAAATTATTTGTTTCAGTTCTTCATTGGTTAGTTTTGCTGGTTGTAAGCAAAGCAGTGGAGCATGACATGGGTGCCAGAGACTGCCCTGGCTCCCTGTACGTGCTCACCACAGTGTTTCCCTGTATCATACATTCTAACACCTGGATGAGTTAACTGTTTGTAATTATATGACACGTAACACTAGTTTTCTTTTATAGGAAACAGTAGTCATTACAGAAATGAGTCACAGTCCCATGAATGGCAGTGCTCAACAGCTTTCAAATATTAGACCTTATATAGTGGAAAGGAAAAAGCTTGGTGCAGAACCTGAAGAGGGAGAGCGGTACCAAAACAGTGATAAGCTAAACAAAAAATTAGGAAGGACAGGTTGGAAGGTAAATGTAGGAAAGGCGGATGAATCACTGAGTTGATGAGAATGACAGACTGTGTCATAGCAAATGCCTGCTCCATGAACAAAAGAATTAACAAGGTAGTAAATGTTGTAAACACATCTTATATAAGACCTAGTGTTTCACATTAAAGAAAGGTTTATTATGATTGCTGTAATGACATTTGCATGAAGAAGAAAGGGATTTTTGAATTAAAATTTTGTCCAATGCTTTAGTGCCACAAGAAGAGACGTGATTGGAAAAAAATGCATTTAATTTTGGAGGAAGAATTTGACTCATCCCCTGAAAAAATTGCTATGGTGATAGCAAATTAAGCGTACGGAGTATTTGGGTTATTTATAAAGTCAAAGAGACAGGTCACTCCAAACTGTAGAGAATAATAAAGATTAAAATGCTGTAACATTAATTTTCCAAGTGTAAGCACTGTAGTGTGTGATAAGAAGAAGCTGCATGATGAGATTAAGCCTTACAAAGCTCTACGATAACTAGTGTAACCAGTAGGAAAGGCTACTGTTTACTGTTAGACCATTTTTATTAATAAATATTAAAATAATGGTTATTTCCAGGTGAATGAATCTGTCTTGCATTAGCTGAGACACTTGTCGCAGTTTACCAAGTTCTGTGTAAGCATAAATAAACAAAACCAATCAGTCAAGATCACTGCATCACAAAATATGCTTTATTTTGGCAAGTCTACTTAGTTTTAATTGCATATGGTCTCAAAGTGAACCCTGAGGTCTAAAAAGCTTAAGAAAAATTTGAATTGGAGTTTAGACTTCACAGATTTTATTTTCTTAGTTAGAAAATGCTTCCAGACTTTGGCCTGTGCCACATATTTATTCATGAGAAGGCAACAACCCTTTTATATTAGGTGTTATATAAACATGTGTCAAAGACCCAGCATTATTTTTTACTGAGCTGCAAATAACATGTGCAGTTTGGAGTCAGTTTTTCTATTTACTGAATGCTGCTGGCATGCTGATCCCCAAGCTGAATAGGCAAGAGAGGGTCTGCAATGAGTGGAGCACACAAGCTTCCAACAAAGGGGAAAAATGGCCCAGAAACACTCTGCCAGCTTTCTACTCTTTCTTGGCTTCTGGTTGAAAGAGACTGTGTATGAGACGCTCTCTTTAACACGTAATTCCTTTAAGGTAAGTATCATTATTTGGTGGCCTTGAAAGTGCTGGAAGGAGTTCACCGTGTGTTTGCAAGGGCGTCCTTCCAGAGATCCTTGCAGCTATAAAGCCCTCCCACTTCTTGCTTTCTGGTGGGAATGCAGGGCTTGTTGACCTTTGATTTCAGGGAGTTCCTGTGTTATACTCTAAGCTTCTGGAACTCTTTGGTAGTCTCAAATAGGAGTGATTGCCTTCATAAGCAGATTTTGTAAATATAGGTCCTAACCAGTGTTGTAGACTTTTTTCCTTCAAGGAACAAGTAAAATGTGCTAAGGCTGTGCCTGGAATTTGAAAAAGAGAATTTTGAATCTGATGTAGAATTTCCTGGGGGAATATGCCTTGAAAAACCTCAGAATTTGGATCTAATTTATAGCAAAACCAAAAAATTGCTCAGGAAAGACAGTTGTCAACATACACGAACCCAGCTCTTAAAGTGGTTATGGTTTGCTATTTTTGTTATTTATTTTGGATTTTTTTCCCCAGTCTGGAGTAGATCAATGGAATTTATGCAGCTATAGTGCTTTTTGTACTAATTCTGCAAAGCTGGTTAAACTTTTTTGTCGTAGCATAATGTTGATGGCATTGACAGTAAGTACAAATGAGGAAGCAGATAAGAGTTTTTAAAACATGAAGTTAAAGTAATCACAATGTAAACATGTAGTGCACTGGAATAATCAAATGGTTTTCCAGTCTGATGGATTTTTCGTACTGATTGCATTAACCTTTCTTCCAAATGTAGGCGGGATAGCTGGTCCCTATCTTGGTAGTTGTCTTTTGTGGTTCTATATGATCAATTACTTGTTAACTTATTCAGAAGCCAGTAATTTGTAATGTTAGTCCCTTGAAGGCTGTCCGTGATCTCTTTTTTCAAGAGCATTTGGCTCTGTTTTTCGTACTGCCTTTTCAGGTAATACACTTTTGTAAAAGACAGTTGGAAAAATGTTGCTGGTTTCCCATTTATCACTTGTGCTGTAGTTTCCAGGAAATTGGATGGGTGCTATGGGTTTGTATGATGCTCGATCTTTTTCCCATTGGTTTTCTGTTGTATGATGTAGTTTCATATTCAGATTCTAAACAGGAAACTAATTCCAGGCTTTTTAAGATCACCCTCCTGCTCACTGGGAGGAGATAGGGTAGAAGCTTTCTGCATATGTAGAAGTGAACAGAGAATTTTCAGCACATCAAGTTCACATTTTCTAATGTTTGCTTTTTAATCCTCAGTGCATTCCTGAGTCAGAGTTTAGTGATGGGGGAAACTTCTATGTGTGTTGTTAAAGGTAAATTATATTTCTGTTCCTGGGAAGGAGGCATTCAGTAGTCTGTTAAAAACTGACATTTCCTCTGCCACGTAGATTTGGTTGGTTTAATAGAGCACTTAAGTGATTTTTTTATGCGTTGGGATTTTCTCCAACATTGAAGATGATTTTGTTCAATTGGATTTTTAAACATTTGAAAATTGGAATAAGAAAGGCAGCATTGTTTAGGGTCCTGGCTGGGATTTTAAAAACAGGAACAACTCATAGCATTCCTTATTAAATTTAATTAATTGCTGCTTGTGGGCAATATGGCTGAGTTATTGTTGCAGTGAGACCAATAACTAACATAATTTGAAGTTCTATATGTTCAGACCTCAGTTAGAGCTTTGCCTAAGAGTAGTTTGATTACTTAATTAAAAAATGTTTTTCTTTTATTTCAAAAATGGCATTGAAGAGCATCTCACTTGTAGATTTATAAAGCTTTTGGTGTTTCTGTTGGCTAAATCTTCCATAAGAATTTTGTCAGATTTATTGGCAGTTAAAAAAATCTTACTATTTGGTACCTGCTTAATAGTGAGATACATGCTGCTAATTTGATTTCAGTCTGTTTTCTGTTGCACAGATGTTCACATTACAAAAATCATTATTGTCTACCAGTAATCAGTGCTCCTATCGGGAAAGCCAATATAGGAGTGGGGAACTAAATGAGTGTCTGAAGGCTCATCTTATTCTAGAGATAGTCTTTCCAAGTGAGCAATAAAGGGGACTGCATGAGGAAATGCATCTTTGGTGCATCTGAGATGTCTGTTCTACGGCTAAAGGGAATACTCCAGCCTGACCATTCACTTGCTCAGCACCAAGCCTTTATGCATTGAATAATTATTTTTAATGAATAGCACGGGGAGTTAAATCCTTATGACTTAGTTATTTCTCAAGTGAACTGAAAGTCTGTTTCCATAGTGAATGTGAAGTAGTAATTTGTGATAAGATTTTGAAGAAACGTAGTTGTGCAAACCTTTTTATGCTCAGATGAAACATACCAACCATTTTAGAAAGGTTAGTGTTTGATTATGAGAGAATAAAGCTTAGGAGTTCATTCTGACCCTTGGCTGAAAACTGAAGTAAATAGACACAATGGCTACCCTAAGTATTAATATATTTAAGCATGTAAGCTTGGAAAATATATGAAATGGAACATGTAGTGATTTCTTCAAGACCTGTCCTCATTGTATGAGGCACGCTCTTGAGTTTACGTACAAAATTATGAAATAAATGTGGTTCACCTAGATAAAATTCTGGTCAGAGTGAAGTTTTTAGTAAAATTCACATTGAATGAGATGGGTGTAGAATTTCACTGACACATGGGACGCTTGAAATCCAGCGCAAGATTAAAAAAGAAACCAAACTCCTAATTAATATTTAAAAAGTATATCGGTGTCTCTCTCATAAACTTCATATCCTTATTAAAATAAGATGTATTTACTCTTCTTCAAACTAAGTCACATCTCCCTTCAGACAATATTACTAAGTTAAATTAATGCTCACTGTGTACAGAAAAACAATTGATAATGCACTAATAAACACCCCTCCAATCTGACAAGCTTTCTATGTCCATTTATGTTTTCTTTGACAGGATATAATCAGTCTTTTTGCACAAAGTATTGAAAGTGTTAATCCTAAATAGATGAGCTCTTCACATTATTCCCATTCAATTAACCACATTTTGTAAAACAAAAGCCTTTCTTGTATTTAGTTTTAAAGTGACTTGGCAACATAGATTTTTGCTTTTGGTTTGTGCTACCTGATGACTCATAAAAAGACTTTTAAAACCAAGATGGAGGTGCTGCCTCTGTTATTTTCTTGTTCTGATGAAGGCAGAGCTATCAGCTCTCATACTGTGTGTAAAGGGTTTATCCAGAAGTGTAACCCAACCAGTCACTAAGACTGGAGCACTGAAAGGAATCTCTTACAGCTTAATCCTAAACTCTGGACTTAAACACTCCCTGGCTCTGCTGCCAGTTTGCCCTGGAGAGGCAGGGAGGAGTAGCGTGCCTGTCAGACCTTCAGCTTCACAGTCACCAATACCTGAGGCAGATACGCTTTGAGCCTGAAAATCATTAATCCTTATTACGCTTAAGGAGGATAAAGCAGTGGGCAGTGCTGTGTCCAGCTGGAACTTCATTCCTAGTATAGTTGTAACTCACGCTTGGGAAAGGGGAAAGGAGCTGCTGTTCCAAAAGTGGTCCCACTGGTATCTGGACCAAACCTGCAGAGAGACCTCTGTGAGGCCATGAAGAGGAGTGAAGGGTGCAAACCATTTTGCACTCTGCGGGTGCTGGAGCTGGGTGTGGGAGGGGGCCCTGACTCCCTTTCACCTCTGCTGAGTGTACAGCTGCTGGAGGGTGGGGGGAGAAAGCCATCACTTATTTTCCCTCTGTTTTCTCAATGAAAGGTTGAAAAACGTTTCTCAGACCATAAAGAGAAACAAAAGAGGCTGAAGCTTTCTGTTTTGGTTCTTTCATATTTTAATAAGAGGGTTTTTGAGTTGGCTTTTTTTTTAATAGCCAAACTTCATTTCTCCTACCTATATGGAGAGAGCAGAGACTGTCTCAGCAGAGAGGAAAATGCAGCAGCTTGATCAGCTAACAAGGTTGGAAAGCAGTGCTCATTATGATAGTTTCTGCCGTTCACTGCTGCTTGGGGAAATAGCTTTTACTGGGGATTGTCCTGTAGTTTTTGATAACAGGCATTTTCCTTGGTAGTGTTTTAGCAGTTTTCTGTTACAAACCATTTTGGTTTGGTTCTTTCCCTCCGTTCTTGCCTTACCTTCATCTCTGCCACTCATTTCTTTCATAATTTATCTAAAACAGGCTTTCCACAAACCCTGGGAGATCATACCCTTCAAAGCAGAATTGTATTTCTTAACTCTCGTACTCCTCCCGGAGAGCTGTCAGGAGGTGGTTTTACATTTGGAGCAAAGATGGCTTGTTTCACCTCAGCAAGTATTTTTAGTTAAGCATTTTTCCTCTAGGCAATTTCAGATGGTCTCTACTGGATCTTTAGTAACATACTCACTAGTATGTTTTATTTTGAGTTATTATTTGTAGTTTTGCTATAATTTGAAGATAGCCAGAGGCTGTGCCTTCTGTAAGAAAAATATTTTCATCCTCCTTAACATGAAGGAGCTTGCTCTGCTGACTGCATTTGACTTAATGTCATGAGCTTAAAGACTAACCCAAAATCTGTTAATCAGACCTCTGGTTTAAAAC
Source organism: Sclerurus mexicanus (assembly GCA_013396755.1). Classification (NCBI taxonomy): domain Eukaryota; kingdom Metazoa; phylum Chordata; class Aves; order Passeriformes; family Furnariidae; genus Sclerurus; species Sclerurus mexicanus. Next base: position 1,771,372 of record VWZF01001525.1, on the reverse strand, counting down.
AACAAGGGCATAATTCACAAGTCAAATTTAGGCGGTAGTATTAGGTAGTTAGCAACTGGGCTTAATAGACTCTGCTATTGAATGTTTGGTTATGACTTTCCTAGTTGATAAAATGATTTGTTTGAGATTTTTTAGTTTTTATTCCTCACGTTTGCTAAGAATTGCTTAGCTATGAGCTCTAAAAACCCAATCAATCAGTTTGTTAAAAATATGTCTAATAAGGTAGTGATGGGTTTTTTTTTCTGTGTGCTAAAATTTAGTTTTGGCCTTGTGTTAGGAGCAAAGAAGGTTAGCAAAGCAGCTTTTCCATTTCAGCATCCTCCTATCTCCTGTTTCTGGCAGATCAAAAGAGGTTTGAGACATACTTTTGTACTAGCCGCTGTCCTGGTCACACTCCCGTCTCCCAGTCTGGCTGGATTGGGCAGCGCAGTACAAGGCCCAGAGTCACTGCGGGTGACGGGCTTTGGTCAGTAAGGCAGGCACGCCTGCTCCTTGGGTGAAGCTCTGCCTGCAATAGCAGAGCTCTCTCATGACATACCTCATGAGAAGGCAGCTTAAAAAGACAGAAGAGTATTTCCCGTTTCTTTTGACAAGCTGTGGAGGATTCTGTTTCCCCCACTTTTCTAACTAAAATAAATTCACATGTTGAAATTTTAAAATTTGTTGTCTTTGGTTAGTGGACTCTGCAGGAATTTTGTTGTCATGCTGACACCACGGAATCATGACATCTATGTCTGCCTTCACTTTACAAGCAGGCAGGAACTGTCAAGCATATGTTGTTTCCTATTTCTGTGCTGTAAGAGTGGAAGATGCAGTGCCGGTGAGGTGGTTGGTAACCACAGTGGTCTTGATGATGGCTACTGAAAGTGCTTTGAGGATACTCTTGAGATTGTTTTACATCCTCATCCATTGGGAGCAAAGAACCACACTCTTGCCACATTAAATTAGTTTTAAAAATTCTTTTGCATGGTCTTGTAATAGCTTACATTAGTGTTACAATACATCAGTGTTGTTCGTTGTATGTTATTTCTTCTGGGAAACATCTCCAGGGAAGCCCGCTCCTCTGAGGTTTGAAGATCTCCTTGAATGTCCCAACTAGACAGGAACAGGCTTTTAAACTCAGAGATTTCAAATCTTCCACATACATATTTTACACATACAAGGAAACGCATCAGATTTAATTGTAAACAGCTCATGGACTCTGTGTGCATGTTTGGGTAGGTTGTGTGTGTTCATATAAGAATAATGTCTTGGTCACTACCTAGCTTGCTGTCTAAGGATTTACACTCATATTCTTGGCGGTCATTTTTCTGTAATATTAATGAAAGCTTTAGCTGTTAGGGGGAATATTTCTTGTAGAAGTTTTCCATGGAAGCTTTGCTAATCTTCAGGTTTCCAAAAGTGAGAAAGAAATGCACAAACATGTAAAACAACTGTGTGTAATCTAACTACTGCTCTTTATTAAATATTTGCTATTGTATGATTGTTTTCAGCTGCATATCACTTCACATGTCTTTAACTTTTGGACTGAAGTTTTCCATGCTGGCTACCTACATTCCGGTGTGTTTTATTTTAGTCAAAATGGCTCCACAGTTTACAATAATGGGATTATTATAGCACATATTTTGCATTTGTGAAAAGGAAGTACTCTGGCAAACCTTTCTTCAGAAGATTACGGTCTTTGCTTGTTTAGAAATTTTGCAGTAATTTCTTTTTTCCTTAACTTTCCATTGCTACCAGTAAATACTAGTAAAACGTGCCTTGTCTCACATAAGTGCACCCACATCTAACTGATGCAATGAACTCTGTTAAAAGCCCCTGAGGAGGCACTTGGTTATCCTGTCAGAGCAGGACCTGAACAGAGTAGGTAACCAAGAATGAGGCTGTATGTTGAGGACAAGGAGGAAAGGCAGTGTCAGACATGCATATTTCATTTCTGAAGGCAGTTTTATCCTGGACTGTGAGAAACTCATAAATTCTGTAAAATAAATGCTGTACTGGGAGGACAAAAGCAATATGAAGAGGTCTGAGCTTCTGGACTGCTGAACTCCCATAAAAGTAGGACTTTGGTTGTCTTGAATTCTGCTGCAACACTTGTCAGCTTGATTAGCTTAGTGCATATTCCCAAGTAGACTGGGGACGACATGATCGTTTCTAAGACCTTGATTTGAAAATCTTAAAAATGTTCTCTGTACTGTGTCTTCAAGAATTTGATCAGAAAAGGAAATGTTTTGTCGCGCTTTTATCAACATGGTACTGATGTGGCTCCACTGTTTGAGGGTATCAAAGCCAATTGAGAAATTTTGCAAGCCTTATCAGACTCAAACTAGAAAGGCCACCTTTTTAGCTTTTTCTGTTTCTTGAATGTGTGTGTATTATTTTTAGTCACATTTTAGAAAAGAGCGATTTCTTAATTTTTTTTTTTAATCAATTAACTGTGTTCTCTTGAGTATACAAGGATCTGGGTAGAAATAGAGGAAAAATTTCTTTGCATTTACCTATCTCTAAAATTATTTGAGTGAGATTTTATAGTTTTGTTGTATAGGGCTTTTTACACTTAAAAATGAGTTAATATTCTGGCAACTAAATGAAGAATATTAATTCCACATACTTAAGCATCATTTTATCTGCTTAGGGTGTTGGGTTTTAGAACTAATTGAGTAAATAAATTCTGTTCAAAGAAGTTCTGTGAAGAAATGGAAATTTAAATTATGCTTTTCACTGCTTAAGAAAAACAAAAAGTGTTATTTGCCTTTGATGGTGCAGCAAGCCTGCATGTGCTCCCCATCCATTCTTGTACCCCTTTTGGGAGAAACCCAGCATGGTTAATGTGTTTGGATACAGCACAATTAATATACATTAAGAAAAACAACATGGAAGAGTGTTGCCAGTCAGTATGAGTTCAGAAACACTTTGTGTTCTTGATTTGCTTGAAATAGTTTGTTTACAAATTTAGGCCAGATCTGACAGTTGGGCATCCCACGTGAATACACCAGCAACACGCAGCATCGTACATTGAGAAGATGCAGGCAAAAAGAAAGCAGGGTTGGTTCTGAAATGCTGTAATCATCATGTGAGGATTTGACCAAGTGCCTTGCGCTGTGTTGCAGATTGTGCTTCACGTCTGGGTGGACATCTTTGGGCTGGGCACCAGCAACATCAGGTCCCCTTCACATGGATCCTTCCTGGTGGGAGTGGGTAGAGTTGGGTCAGGGACTGGATCTCACCTGTGTTTACCACTTGGGTGTTGGGGACCAGGGAGGGCTCGCTCGTACAGCTAACTCCACCAGCCTCAAGGAAGTTGACATGGAAGTTGACTTCAGGCAAGGTAGTGCCTGAGGGGCTAAAAAGCCACCCCATTTATGAACCTTTGTACTGTTACAGCTGTGTTAGCACATTCACTGGCACAGAGATCCTGTTAGAAAGGAGGAAAAGGATTGCACCCTAAAGCATTGTCATGGTGCTGGTGAAAGCTGCTGCTGTCAGTCTGGCCTCTGCTGCCCGTGTGTATTCTTCCATGTCTGTCTTCAAACCCCTCAAATGGCTGAATCCAGATCAGGTTCAGGATAGTTACAGGATAAATACTGATGTAAGCTATAAAGTATTTAAGTAGCAGAGTACTGCATGAAACACTGGAGTTTGTTTAAAAGTTGGAAGTTCCCTTGTTTGCCAGCTGCCACTCCCAGTATTGTTTTCTTAATTTCTAGTAGCACTCTTCAGACTTCAGAGGGCCCTGATTTTATTGAGGGAAATAGTAGTACAGTCAAACTTACGATACCTTGTGACTTCAGAGAAGATTGTCTCAGCAGTTTTATTAGTAATGGCCTCTTAAAGCACTATGGAAAATGAAATAGCAGCAGTCCTGTGAAAGGGACCTCAAGAACTGCCATTACCTTTATCATTCACTGAAAAAGTCAAGTTTTGGTCTAATGAATTTTTTTTAAAATAAAAGCCCCAAACTTGAGTGCAATGAGCTGACACAGGCAGTACAGTAATAATGATAAACTTTATAAAGCAAATTGTCTCTTATTAATGTGCTGCAAAGCACTCTAGAGATTCTCAGTGCTCAAATTAAGCTATAAAAGATAATAGAAGAGCTTATAAAGTTTCAGCACAGTGAATGATTTCATGACAATGGCTTTGTTTATTTTAATGATGTGAGCAGAGGGCATTTGCCCAACATCTTCAGCATTCCCAAGGGGAATAGGTGCAGCAGTTACATTTTACAGTTTCACTGTTGTTACAGAGTTGTGCTTTTTTTTTTTTTTTGCAGCTCTGTTACAGTGTACTTTATGGATTGTAAGTACCTTTTGAAGTTAAAACCATCAGTAGGGAAACAAAACTGAAAGTTTGCTGTTGCTCTGATTCAACTGGTTGCAGAAATAAATGCAATTATTTACATAATACACTTGAAGAATAGTTGAGGGCCATGACGTTTTAGTGACATCCATAATCTTAATGTAGTTCTGTATGGAGCGCATGACTATTACAAGCAGTGATGTTTTACTGATGAGCTTGTCCAAGGAGCCAAGAACCAGTTGGAAATAAAGACAATGAGTTGAGGATCCATCTCAGATGATCTTTTTGCCTTCCCAAAACCAAGTATAAGCAAATATTTTTTGACAGTGCTGTGGCTGACAGCCACCTTGTGCTGTCCCCTCCCCTGGCTACCCAGCCTTAACTTCTGTGTGCATGGTTTTCTAAAGAGCAGGTACAGCAGTGAAGTAGGGAACTTTCCATCCAGCTAACTGGAATAACAGAAGAGTCTGAATTTTAGAAGTTAGATTTGAGGTATTGCTAACAGATTTTAATTTGAATGCTGTGTGTTCATTTCCTGATATTTTTGCAGGTCTTCTTTCGCTCTGTTCTATTCACTTTCAGGATAAAATTGATTTACTAATCTTAGCAAAACCACCTGGAGAGAACTGCATCGTATTGTTGTGAGGTGATATTTTTCTTTTAGTGTATCTTAGTTTTCTCTTTAAGCAGAAAAATGTCTGCATTGATGCCGTGGAGTGCTCTAAAAGAGCATTTATTGCATGTGTGGTTTGCATCCAGGGCAAGTGTGTACACAAATACACAGACAATTTTCAGAGACACTGATGATGAGAAGTGGTTGCATGTTGCTGAAATGTAAAGAGATATATAAATATATAGAAATATAAAAAGATCTTCTGAATTGGGACAAAGAATGTATTTTCATTCATTAAGAGGGAGAAAATAACTTTTTTTCCTGAAGTCATCACTTGTCAGACCGTTCACGGTCTTTGAACAGAAAGATGTTTTAGATGAGGAAAATATTTGCAGAGTTATTTGCTTTTTTAATTTAGCAGCTTTGTCTGTTTTTTGAAGGGAGGATTAAAATAAAATGAGGAAACTAGATCCCTTTCTCACTCATAGGGGTAGAGGTTTATCCCAGCTGTGAGCACTATTAACTCCTATAAAATGCTTGTGCGTTGCCCAACTTCTCTCGTTGTGTTTCAATTAAAATTTGGCATTGTCAGTTCAGATTTGTTACAAGTGCAGTTTGATGGTTTATATTACGTGGCTGAGCATGGAAGGCAAAGCCTACGTGTGCAAAAAAGACATTTAGTTGGAAACTGGAGTTGAACTACAATCAGTTTTTGCCAATGCTGCTTTTAAGGTTTTGCTATTTTAATAGTTTCCTGAAGTGATAGTGTTACTAAAAAAACACCCCTCAGAACTGGCATGTTTGCTTCTGGCCACAATGTAAATTTGATTTGGTTATTTGTTAAAAATCCATGTAGTTCTCTCTGCAAATGCATATTTGATAATTTTTTTCCTTGTGAGTTCTGTATGGTTTTAATAAAAAAGCCCAGAGCCTTTTTTGAACTCTAAAATAAATGTAGAGCTTCAGTCATGTCATGAAGTCTCAACAGATAGAAAATGGGGTTTATATCAACATATTTTGGTGTATAATGTGATGTAACAGGAGCAAAACCTTTGACTTATATAATTGTGAAGGTACACATGGTTGAAAATGGCCCATAATGTGTTCCGAATTAACATGCCAGGGTTGGTAGGTTTGGTTTTAGTTCTGTCATCATGCAAGGGAACAGATTTTTTCCAGTGTTTTGGTTGTTTTTTTCTTGTATGTTATTTCAAAAATAAAGAGCACCAACAAAAACAAGACAATGAGTGTTAAGCTAGAAGAAGTAAGAAGAGTCAGGAAAATGTCTAGGTAAATTAGGATTAGTCTTGCTAGCTTACGCATGTACTGGATAGCAACTTACTCCTTCCAAAAAACGCAATTCCGAAAAGTAATTCTTTCATATGCCATTGGGAAACAGACCTGGTGCAGTCCCTCTGGGGTCGTCCCCTCAGTGACAGTTTGCCTGCAGTCCCAGGAGACAGGGGCGCAGGCAGTGGTCCCTGGGGCATGGCATGTATATCCCTTTGAGCTGAAGGTGGGATGATGCCGTCAAGTCTGTGTGTCATTGCCAAGCGAAAATTCCTGTTTGCCTGTGGGTTCCGGGATGACGGTCCTCCTTCAGAAAGCTTTTCTGACACCTTCATGTTCCCTTGGGTCAGGGGTATGAAGAAATACTGCATAGCCTTACAGAAAGAGAGCACCATTTGCAGGATCAGAATACAGCCCCACGGATTTTGCATTTAAAAAGAACACGAAGCACAGATACTTAGTTTGATGGTAATTAACTTTGAACAGTGTACTGAAGTATTTGGCACATTTAGAAGTGTTTTAAAATCAAGGTTTCAATTTGTTTCTGAGAAATTTTGTAGTTAACCCAGTTTCTGCTCTTGATGCATGAGTGACTGGGTACCATATGATGAACTGTGTTATATAAGATGCTCAAATTGTTGATCCAAAATTCTAGCTATTTAACTCTTCTGGGATCTTAGTGTTTCTTGTTTTATTTTTGTCCTGTTTTCTCTTTTCAGTATTTGAAGTGTTGATATGAAGCCCTTTTCTGCCAGCGCCGTTAGCAGAAAGAACTTATGTACACCCATCTGCCTGTTCCTTGGGCATGGGAATGGGTTGCACTATCAGGAGCTTTTAACTATGTGGTAGATTATTACAGGTGGGATTTTCCTGCTTTCCCCTCTGTTTCCTCTAAGTAGGTTTGTGTCTTGCAGCAGGATATAGTGCAGTAAGAATCCTCAGCATCATTGGTTCCAGCTGCTTCCTCAACAGAAAAACTACATTTTATTTGGATGAGCTTTGCTGTCTCTTGAATATTTTGAAAGGAAAAAGGTTTCTCCATTTCCATGAATCTTTCACGCCCAGATGTTTGCTATTTTATTAATAAGTCCACTGCTTTCTTAGCTGTAGGGCTGCAATGCAGCAAGCAGATGCTCCTGTTACAGAACATTCCATGATATTGGAAGCTTAATTATCAAAGGCACAAAGTCAGACTCTCATTACATTTTCTACTTGCTTTCAAAGGAAAAAAAAAAAGGCCAAAAGTATTCTTTGTTTTTATTGTAGAACTGATGATAGGTTAACAGCTGGGAAATACAAAGCTGCAACTCTGTTGCTGAACAAGGAAGATAATGATTGTTCATCTGCAAAGATCATTATTTTCTTCTAATATGAGATTGCAGTGTTTCCGTTTGTGGCTGTGAAGCTTTAATTACAGTTCATAATTATTTATAAATTACAACTGTGGAGTCCCTTCCTATAGGAGTCTGTCTTTATTGCAGAGGGTTGCAGCGGGGGGAGAAGACTGACATGTAGGCTTGAAATACCACACAGTAATCATACAGATATTTGAAAGTAAATGTTGTGGATTTGTACTTAAAAGGATATTGTGAAACACAAAAACAAAGCCAGAGAGGTCAGATTTCCCTAAATGCTTGGATACTATGAGAAGAGAACAGTTGAAAGGGATGTTTGCTTGAGGAAAACAAACCAGCCCAATTTTCTTTGGTAAAAACATCAATTTTTGAGTGGTTTAGTAAAAACTTCCCATTATTAAAGAAGGTGCTGTCAGTGTTGTGTTGCTAACAGACTTCTTCAGTTCTGTGCAGTTCCATGCTTCAGTTGCATCCAGACACTGTATATAAGCATAGCAAGAATGATTTTAAAATACAACAAGGGTATATTAGAAGATATCTGATATTAAAAAACATTGGTAGAAAAATAGGTAGGAGACTAGATTACACATATTCATCCATGGTGTTCTTAATAAGTTGTTTGGTTTTCCTAATTGGGATTAGAAATGCTTTGCAAATTTCAGCTGAAGCAAGTTGAAATTCTCTTACATTTGCGCTAAGCAAGAACTTCTCAGCTTAGGGAATTTCACAGATTTAACTGGTAACAGCAGTACTTCCCATGCCTTAATGCAGCTTGTTTATGTAAAAAGCTGTCCTTCAAGCACAAGAAAAAATAGCCTCTTAGCTTCTTGTATGTTGAGTAACGAGGGATTTGAGAGAATGAACTCTGTAGTTCTCTGGGACATGAGCTTTAGCTGATCACCTCAGGGTTCTGCTTTCCAGCTGTGCTCTCCCTGTGAATTCTTGTGTTTTGTGAGTGGTTTTGCAACAGATTTTTTGAAGAAGGCCAGACTTAAAGTAGAGCATGTATTGTTGGTATTACCTGGAAATAAAAAATTATTGACCTCTTACTTAGTTAAGTGAGTTTCATTGGTGTGATTTTATGGTGCTAATGGAGGTCGTTTGGATTTGCTTAATGATATACTCTCTTGAGAACAAAATCAAATTAATCAAAACTACGCTTTAGAATTTTCTGTCTTTTTTACCAGCTATAGCTCTCTTCCCTAAGCATTTTATAGCCCCTTAATCCACAAGTAGAAGTTATATGCACTTTACTGACAGGATGGGAAGCCTGGAGAGGTCAGGTAGCATACCCAGAAATACGTAATCCAATGTACACCAAGTCCAAGAAAAATACAAGAAATGCTAACCTATTATTTTGTTCCTTTTTTCATTTTTGTGTTGAAAATTGGAGTAAAATTGTGTTGTTAGTTGTAACTGAGATTTGCTGTGGCAATTACTTATGCCCCATTGACTGTGCACTTAGAAGTGCACCAGTTTAAATGCAGAAGGAGCACTTTCTTCAGTGTTGTCTGGATTATTTCATAATAAAGCAGAGTTCATTTTCCTTGGTCTGGCAAGGGCAAAACCACCATGGACATAGGATTGCTTGAATAGGGCTTCTGATACATATTAATCTAGTTACCTAGTGTCATTCAGAGGATAACATTCAAGTAGATGCTCTGGAAAGCAGAGCATATGGAGACCATGTTGAAAAAACTCTTTGGGTCTCTGGATTGTTCCACTGAGTTCAGTGCTCAGTCATAATATAATGATGGAGTTGCAATTTCAATTTATCGGATTTTTTAGATGCTGAAGACCTGGTCTTAACAGAGGCAAACAGGATTTTAAAACTCTTATTGCTTCATGTAGGTTGTTGTAGTTTAATGTGAAAATCAAAACTGGTAGAGTATGGATCAGCAAACCTTGAGATTTTTCAGTTGTCTAAAATCTGGTGCAGTTCTTATAGGAGAAGTGTTAGGTGTTTGTTATAACAGGGATCCCTTCTGGATACAGTTGCACATCTTTTCAAGTTTTCTGTGGTAGTGGAAATACGATAGATTTGTGCAGTCTGAAATAGTTGCATGCCTTCTTTAGGTTAGGAGAGGCATACACCGAATTGCACAAACTGCAGTTATATTGCAGAATGCCAGTGTCTTCTGTGCGGCTCTCAGTAGTGCTGGGAACACCCTGCAGCTGATAAGCTCAGTGCTGGCTGTCAACATTTTCTTCAAATTGAGTTTTGCTTGCCTGGGTAACGTTCATTTGCGTTTCTTCGAGCAGCACGCAGATGATGTTTGCTCCTGAGACACTGTCAATAAACCACATGAAATTTTGTGGCATGGCTTGATTCACAGGAAGCTAGAACTAGCTTTGTGTAGTAATGTGTGCAAAATACTAGTGGACTTTTATCTTCCTTGCCCTCCTGAACAGCTACTGCTCACAGCAGATGGACTTTAATTGCAGTGACTGATACAGCCTTCCAGAAAGTTAGGAAGGTCTTATCAGTGCTTCTTCAAATAATATGGTGGCAGTTTATGCTAATCCATTTGTATGATTCAGGTTTTACTCTTTAGCAGAAAAGGATTTTCTTTGGTCATAGGCCAAGTGCATAGGATGCTTTATCCTTCTTGAGAGTGGCTGAGCATGCTCGCTTCCCAGAGGTGTATGTAGTAACCCCAAGTGCTGTGCAAGGAGTAGTTTTGTTCTCCAAGATAGTAGTTTTGTTCTTCAACAGCTTCCATGCCCCTTGAGTGTCTCTTCAGCATCAGTTCATTTTTCATTGCAGTTAACAATGTTCTCTTCTGCATTTTGCATTTGTCAAAACGAGCATCGTGTTGTGCTTTTTCATTCGTACCAAGTGTTTTGACAGAAATTGGAATGATGTTGGATAACTCCTTCTATTAATCTCTGAATTGTCAGATTCCCATATATGTTTACTTCCATGGCCCACACTACTGTGGGAGGACTGTGCCATTCTGTGTCCATAAGCTGCTTGAGATTTTCACATGAGAGATACTGTCTGCTGCATTTTCTTTCTAGAACAGTCAGACTGCAGATGTTTCTGCCTTGAGAAACAAAGTGCAGCTTGGTTAGATCCATACAATCTGCTCCTTATGAGCAGAGTAGGTACGTGTGTCTGTATCTTTGTTGTGTATAATAGAAGTTTTGGCTGCTCTAACCAATGCAGTGGCAGAGGTTGGTATCATCTGTGCACCCTTGGTTTGGTGGCATGATGTCCTCACCCATAAGATGCTGTCAGTGGAGAGTGGAAGGCTGCCACTGGATCTCCTAGGGATGATGGGGATGTTTGACATAATTATAACTTGGTGCAGAAGGGGAGCACTGCCCGTTTGCTTTTCTTATGCAAGGTGTGTCAGTGTGCTCCTGTTACCCCTAAAGACCTAAATAAAGAGCTTGGGCAGCTTGGGTTGGCTGATGGAAAGCTAGGAATTGTGTGATGCACACTTGGAAAATGGAGAGCTTGTGAGCAACGTACAGTGCTTGTGTCTGTGTAGTGGATTTTCAGGATGGGGTGAAGGGGAACCAGCAGAAATATTTTGTTGAAGCAGCAGTGGGTTTCTGTGGGAGTGGAGAAGAAGAGAAATGTGTTTCTCATCTTATGCTTGGCTCCATGTTGATAACGGTCTAACAGCAGATCGGCAGTGGCCATGTTGTGTTCTCCTGAGGTGTTCCCTTCTTGCTTACACATCCTACGTGTTGCAGCAGTTAAATGAGTAACTTCCCTATCCTACTGCAGCTTGTCAGAGTGGTCAGGTTCTGCAGCTGTGACTCACAACCACATTTTTTCCAGTGGTGTGCAGAGTTGCTAAATAACCTTTAGAGTGTAGCTGGATGTTGGGTACTCAAAGTCTTGAGATATGCAGAATCCCCATGGTTTCTGGCAACTGTTCGTTTCTCAAACAAGTCACAGAAACACCAGTCAAAAACTTGTCATCTCCTTTTCAATCTGCTTGGTGTAATTTTTGCTTTTACCAGCCTTCTGCAAATTCAAATATTGACCCTTTGTTCCTCTGGAAAAATACTCAAACTGGATTCTGCTCTTATTACCTTTTTGTTACTTTGGCAAATAAAATTCAGAGTTCAGGTTTTTCTTTCACTGGCCAGGTTCATAGAGCAGCATGATTAAGGATTTCTCTTGACAGCTTCTGGTAATTATAGTTTTATTAAGGTACAAAAATAAACTATGCAATCTTCTTATTTGCACTGTGAAACACAGCTTGTATGATTTTTCCCAATAATTATCTCATCCAAATCCAGTAGCTTGTCATGAAGATCTTAGTACAAAGTTTTCCACTGGGGTTTTTCTGCATTCTGACAGCATAGCCATGGTAAAATGTATAGCTCTTTAGTTTGGTCGTAGAGATAGAAAATAGAGGACCCAAATTAATTATTTCACTTAACAAGATTAATGGAAGGAAATGTGGCATGCTCCTTTGTGTTATCAGTTATTTATAGGATTTTTTCAAGTGAAATAGTCCTTGCTATCTGATTACCAGAGACTATTCACTTTGTCATGAAGCTACTAAACAGACCAATTTTTTTTTTCATCGGTTCAGTTTGTTGCTTTACTCCAAAAAGAAATAAACAGGAGGAGAAGGAGGAGAAGTGTCTGTACTGAAACATTCATCTGCTTTCTTTTAAACTGGGCCTTGTCTGTAGTGTCTTTTGCAGTGTGTGCTGGCATTGGGGATATATTTTGCTTTATAGAACATATTCTTAACACGCCAGAAAAACACTACTGGGGTTTGGCCATATGCCCTCTTCTCAAGACCTGTTTCCTGATTCAGCTAATGCAGAAAGACCACACGTCACTTTGGTTGTCCAAGAAGAAGCTCAGACACTATTCCTAAACATGCATAAGAGTAACTGAAAATATCTGTAGGAATATAAATACATATAAGATAACTTAACATACAAAGTCATTTTGTTTGTCACTGAAATGCAGCAAAAATGTGAAATGTGGCAGCTGTTTGAAAAGCCACAACTGAGCTATAGAAATACTGAAGATAGAGGTAAAAACAAATTATATGATTCTCTGTGTGTGTGAGAGAGAAAGATGCAATTAGATAAACATATTCTGAACATCTGGTCTTCTGTTTGATTTGTGTATGGTCTCCTGTGAAAGTCACCTTGAGTTTTTTAAGTGGTCTTTGAGTTACAGATATCCCAAGAACTGGGATTCACTTAGCACTGGTGTAATACTATCTTGGAAGAAAGACAAACTGTAGAAGTAAATAAAATAAATGAGGATCACAGAGTAAAATGCAGGCCTTACCACTGTAAAAGATTAGGTATAATTGGTAGATATTAATACATATCTTGTTTAAAATCTCTATGAGAAGCAAAACCAAAGCCTGGAAAACTTGGTAAATCCAAAAAGAGTTGGAGAGGTGAGCTATATGTGTTTACAAATGCTTCATTTTAAATTGCTTTAGCAAACTTTAAAATATATTTTTTAAAAATCTAGTTTTATAAAACCAAAGTATTTTAAGTCTTTCTCCAACCAGAAACTTCTTAAAGATATATCCAAGTCCATTCTGTCTTAACATATAGGAAGTATAGGCATTACTTCAGCCTAGTGTTTAAGCATGTGAATAGTTTGGTACTTGTCTGGGCTTCAGTCGGATCACTTTTTTCCTTGAATTTGGAAACATGCTTAAATCTCCTGTTGAGCTGGAGTCCTGCTGCCAGCTCAGCCCGCCTTGCTTCTGTCCTCCTTTCATCCACAGAGTGAGTCGGTGCCAGCAGCATCCAAGCTCCCACTGGGGTTTGCCCTGTCGGTGCCTGCTTTCTGCTGGGACCACAGGGAGTGCAGGGCAGGGTAGCTCAAGGTCTCTCCCTTTTTACACTTCTTTCACCTGAAAGCTAGAAATTCAAGCACGAGTCCTCCCTTGAGTAAATTAAATTAAACCACCACTCACAAGTTGTTCAGTAACTTTCTCAAAAATGTAAATGCGTGGGCTTACTCCTGCTAGGAAATGTGTTATACACCTTAGCGAAATGCTGTCCTTCAGCATCCTAAAGGATGCCAAGGGCTATCACAAGAAATGCTTCTCATGGCCACAGTCCTTCTGGCAACACACCTGGTGATTTCTTAATGCCTATGTGAGACCCTAAAGCATGTGGCCAGAGAAACAGACTGTATATAGTGAAAGGAAATGAAAAAAAAAAAACCCCTCCAAACAAAAAAATCCAGTCATGTTTGCATGTCAGCCAGTGCTTTTGAGTTTTTCAAGACATTACAGAAATATCAGTATTGGAAAAAGCAGTATTTCACTTCTTCTTTCAGTGCAAGTTCCTCCAGGCTTGGTCCTGGCTGATGATTGCACAATACTTCATAAAATGTAAATATTAATGCAGGATTTAATTATACTCTTGGCTTACTTTTCTACTTTTCTTTCTTTTTTACAGTGACCCTTTAATACTGCATCTTCAAATGTTTAGTAAAAAGAAATAACGGGTTTACTAACTAAATACACTGTGAGAATGTGTAAGTCATGTAAGGTGTTAAATAGTCAGAATGCTTTCTGTTTGCAATTTATGTGAGGTTCAGATGCTGGTGTCTTTTCCAGGACCAAATCTGAGAAAAGTGGAGAGGATGAAAACAAGTGGATTTCATTTTTCTCTAGGTATTCCATCATGTAGGTGCATATTAACTGAAAATCTTTATAGAGCAACTGCATGTTTATATAACACAATGGCTTGCTTTGGTTTCCTTCTGAGACTCACATCACAATGCAGTGGATGAATAAAAGCAGAAGTGAAAGCATAGTTCCTGTTGCAATTGGAAAGGAGGTGACAGATGGAGCAAAGAGAAAATCTCTAGTCTTTCTAGTCCACATTTTGTCTTGCCATCTAATCAGTATAATGGAACGTGTTCTCACTGGATTCTCTCTGCAGGTTGTGAAAAAATATGTTACATCAAAGATCACACCTTATTATGGTTCTATGAGTATTGTTTATTTTCTGCTCTCTTTTTCAGATAGGTATTTTCACTTTTCGGTCCTTTAGGCAGGTTGGTTTAGCATTTTTGCTGGTACAGAAGGATAAACACGTAGCTTCACTGGAGCTGGCTAAGCCACAGTGAAATGTGTCAGCCAAGGTCCTGACCCATTCAGTGCTTACAAACATATGAGTCTGTTAGGAAACAAACACAAACCTCCTCCCTTTAAACATAAACAGCTTTAATGGAAAATTTCTGGATGAAGTAAAGTACAATAGAAAGGTCATAGCTCTACATGCAGTTTTAAGTGGAATTTGCCACTTTCCTGATTTGCTGTGGCATTGAGTGGGCTGCTTTGTCGTCTTCACCTGGCCACATTCGTAACATCAGAAACCTGAATTTGTGAAAATGGGACCGATTAAGCCTGCCTAATGAAAATTATCATTAAATAGCCTAGGTAGCTGTAAGTGTGAAGAGTTTTATAAGCACTGAACTTGGTTTTGAGTTGTGACGAGGCCCAGCAAGTGCTGAGCACTGCACAGGCTTGCCCCAACAGCCTGCCCAGTTCCTTAGAGCCTGCCAGCCTCTGAGTTCATTATCTGCCACAGGAGAAGAGTGCTTCTGCAGTGATAGAAAATGCTCACTTAGGGCAATCAAGAGATACCAGTATCTACTTTCACTTGAGTCTTTAAGGGAGGACTTAAACCTGATGCAGTGCACTATCTTTTAAATGTTCAGGTCTGAATGAACTCTCTAAGTGTTTCAGTGTCCTGTAATGTTGTTAAAATTGCATCTTTCTGTCTGAAGAAGCAGTGATTACTGAAAGTGCCTGTGTCATAGAGTTTTCCTCAGTGCTACTGCATTCTTTAGTTCAGGAGAACTGTTGAAGATGTGGCAAATAATTATTCTTTTAATAATAAATTTTGCAGTAAAAATATTTTATTCTTCTAATATTCAGAAGTGTGTTATATCTAATACATAGGTATAACAGTAAGAGAATTTTCCTGGGTGCTAAGGTATTAGTGCATATCTTACACTAAGATAGGGAAATGAAAATGTTGAAAATAGAAGGCATTGAAATTGTGGATTTATAAACCAAAATCAAAAGTTATAAGATTGAAAAAATGAATGCAAATACGGACCTACTCTTATAAATATAGAAGAAACTCAGGCCCCTAGAGAAAAAGCTTAGGAAATGAGTGCAGCATCCATCTGTAGTCATTATAGAATAGTTAACACAACATTAAGACCCAAAAGAAATATGTGCTGCTGTGTATGTATGTTATACTTGCTCAGTTGTATGTATTTCAGGATAAAATAACCTCATATGAAATGGTTATTAGTTGCATAGAACACTTCAAAGGGTTGAAAATGTATCTCAAAGACCTACACAACATTGAGAATAATAGCATTTTAAACACTATTGTAAAAATTTTTATTCAGTGTTTTCTGACAGAAGATACTACACTTAAAGGCTTTTTTTTTTCTTTGTCCTTAATTTCCATTTTCTTCTCTATTAGGTTGAGATGTTGGGGGAAGAAATGGGGAAAACATCTTAAATCTGTTCTGTAACCTTATTTGATTTGAATGCAAATTACTAGATTTGAATACAAGTAACTAATCAGTCATTCCTGTTCTGTGTTTTGAGACAAAAATGTGTGTTCTTCAGTAATACTGGCATAACAAAATTGGGAAAAAAACACCAGCAACATCATTAAGATTCATCTTTGATAGCAGCTAGCTTTCATTGACTGTCTTCTGAGAGAAATGACATTCATCAGACGTCAGGCTGACTTGGCTTCAGTAACACACCTGAGATCCTTTTTGTCCCCCCAAGGCAGGTCACTAATGCAGCCCTTGAGGGCTGGCTGGTTGTACCCCAAGGAGCATGTGAATCCTCTCTGCAGTTTTGGACCATCTGGGATATTCAGACTTAGTTAGCTTCAGGTATAGGCTAGTCTCTAGATCTTGCAGGTCAGGGTGAGGTGGGGCTGGCGAGCGAGTGGTGGGTTATTCACACCTGCCTGCTGAGCTGGGTCTTGCACTGTTCTCCAAAGCAGCAGATGCTGAGACTGGCTGTGACACTGGCAGACTCTGATATGGGCTGCTCCAGCTGGTGGACCTTGAGTCCAATCCAGTACTGCAAACTCTGGCTGGATTTATTATCTAAAATCCATTAATAGATCATAAGATTAGCACAGATGTAGTTTCAGCCTGCACATGCCACTGAGCTGGGAGATAGTGAGCCAAGGGTGGCTGGGGAGTTAGCGGATTCACCTCCAAGTCCTCTTTTCTTTCTTCTTTGTTTCCTAAAAGAACCTTCTCCCTCAACATGTGCCTGTATGCTGTTTGCCTTCAGCCCATCAAAGTAATTATATCCTCGTTTTTAAAAACTGGCTGTGGAACAGCTGTAGGTTTCAGTGAGCTGCAGGTATCCATGCTATGCAGAAGTAGCTGTATCAAGAAAAACGTAACCACCTTACTGTTGTGTAGCCTGTGGATGTTTTTAACCTTACCAGGTATCTGAGGGCATCTGTGTTACAACTGAGATTTTAAATAGATAATCAACAGCAAGACATACAAAGTTTGGTAATCCACAGCAAGACATACAAAGGTACTTAACCGCAGAAGACTGTAAGAATGGCACATATAGTGTTGGCACACGGTGTTCTCTTTTCCTGCTCCAGAAAAGGAGGGAAGCAGCTATATGAAATGCTAATAATTTCAATGTGGTTTTGAATAGACTAGACTTGAGAGCCTTGAGTATTTTTCCTTTTCCCTTTTAACTGCAATTTTGTTATTGTATTGCTGCCCCCATCTCTGCTAAATATGGCTTTTGAAATGTAAATCACATCATGTTCTCAGAGATGCATATGACACCCTCAGCACTGTTCCTCTTTGCACTTCAAAGAGCTGTGTGGTCACACTTTGCATCTCAGCAAAATCGCAAGATTTGCCTTCTGAAGATCTCCTTTAATGTGTACAATCAATCCCTGATAATGTATTTTGGGCTTTTGTTCCCTGGAGTCTGTTAATTTTAGTGTTGCTACAGGTCATCAGGAAACATAATCTCTTCTTTTTTAATTTCTCAGTGAGTGTGCCTGAGGGGAGAGGAACACAAGAGAGGAGAGACAATTGAACATCACCATTGGCCGAGGCCTGAAAAAATGTTGCTGGATGAACACGGGATTAGAACTTAATTGTAAAAGAGAAAGAAAGTCTTGACAGCAATTTGCTTCATTTTCACATTCATCATGGCACAAATCCTCTGGCTGGCTGGTTGATGGAACTGTCCAACGCTTCGTACTTAGGTTCAGTGCAGATCCCTTCTGCCTACAGATCAAAAGACCTGGGATTAGGTGGTAACTGGATGGTGCCAAATATGGAAATGGAAAGAGAAATGGACTCTGATGAGCTAAGATGGAAGTGACTTGACAGCAGCAAGCTCAGCAGTTGTCTCCAGTAAGGACAGGTTGAGACGGGAATCTCAAGCTTCGCTGGGAGAGCAGTATGCAGGAAGCTGGTTTTCAGGCCACAAATGCTTTCACAGGTAAGGATTTCTGATTTTGTAGTTTTGTGACAGTTTACTGGAGTTTAGAAAATAAATTTACTAGATCTTGACTGTTGTTAACATCTTGTAGTACTTTCAGTTTAAATAATATTTTAAAACAATTCACTTGAAGACCAGATCAACACTTGTATTAGCAATGGGGAACACAGTTATCCATGTTTCAGTCTTCTGAAATGGTTGGCCACAAGCCTTAGGAGAGGTTTATCTCAGCTTTCCTCATTACTCATTAACAGCTTAACTATGAGTGGTCTCTTAAGTCAGTATAAAATGTAGTCTGTAAAGTTGCTCTTGTGCTCAACACAGGAGTTTGGTGAGGCTGCAGGATGGACATGGTTCATATCAGGAGGCTTCTCTGTAAATATGTCACTATTGAGCCTTATCTTGTCATCCAGAGCACATCTCTGGGCTGAACTTGCCAGGTGCTCTCTCCTTATACTCCCTCCCACCCCGCTGACCTGCTGCAATGCTTGGACTGGCAAAACTGGCAGATTTAAATGATAACTGTTTCAGCTGAGTCTTTCCCTGTAGATATATTGAAAATAATGTATTGAAAAAGAGAATGCCAAAGTGTCGTGTCTTTCTGAGAAAAGCTCCCTCTAGTGTAAAGTCTGATGGAGTTCATTCAGTGCTTTCCCTGTCTGAGATGGTTTCTGGTTTGAGAGGTGGGAGAAGGAAGGAAAAGAGGATCCTACTGCTTTGCTTCCACGTCTGCCGACCAGCTGAGATGCTGGGAAAAATGCATAGAAAATCAACTGGCTATTTCTCATGGTTTTAGTAGGTCTAGAGAATGGATTAGTAACAGAGTGAAAATTAGTAATGTGCAAGATGTTTATTTTTCTAATTTAAAATGTTGGTGTTTAGAAGTTTTTTGGATTTTGGGTTGTATGTATGGAAAGATACATACTGTATGGAAAGATACATACATTCTGTCTTGGGCTGCTTGCTGTTCTAGGAGCTCTCCCCAGGAAGAACCAGCAAAACTGTTCATTTCCATGTGGACAGGCTCCTACTTTGTCATCTCTCAAAGCAGATGCCTCCTCAGAGGCTGGTCTCGCCCTCCTGGCTGCAGCGGGATGTGACTCTGTGGCCAGCTGTGCACACCAGCACGTTGGTTTGGAGCAGTAGTGCAATTTTGAACTGTCTCCATTGGGTTCATTGCTTTGATTTACAGCATGGTTTCTGTGTCGGTGAGATGTGTCCTGAAGGAGAGAAAATAGGAAGCTCTTCTCCACATATGCTCCAGTGCTGATGGGAGATATGAAGTCTGGGACCACTGCAGGACCCTCCTGTCCCTGTCTAGCTTGCAGCACATTCCTAAAGCTGCCCACTGCCGTTCTTGTCCTGGCTGCCCTTGCTGCTCTCTGCCAGCCCTTAGCTCATTCCTAGGAGTTTCTGTCACTCTTCTGCTCTCCACCAGAATTTCTACTGTGCGGATATCTGCTCTCGTTTTTCCCTTAGCTTTCTCCTTTGCTGAAACCCTTATTATTTCTAGCACCCTTGCAATATTATATTATTTTCTCCAGCTTTGCACTCTTCTGCCACGGTATCTGCTATCCCTTAGCTCCCGGAAGTTAGAATTTGTTGGCATTGTGACAAGGGTGCTTGGGCATTGGGGTGTCAGAAAGATGGTAACCTCATGACTGCTGGTGGATGGAAAAGACCTGCTAAATAGTGCTGCATAAAATTCAGGGAGGCCCAGGACAACAGTCAGATTGTGGTGACAACCCAGTAGATTCAGACCTGTTCTGGAGACTTAACAGCATGAATGTTGCTTGGTCTCCCATAAGAAATTCTTATATTCCTTTGGAATTACCCTCAGGTAAAGGTGTTAATAAACATACTCAAATCTTGGCAGCTATACTAAAGAATTCTTAAACATTAAATTGTGCCATACATTCAGGAGACTTGTAAAGGAAACAGGTTGAAATATAAATTCTTTATATGAGAAGAAAACTTCCAACTTGTATCAAATTGATATCCATATTTGCTTTCTTTTTCCTTGTCAGATTTATATGATGTATTCAGCAGTAAACAGTGGGTAGGTGTGTATTTCTTAGAGAAATTCATTGGACAGTGTTACACTAACTTAAGAGTTGTGGTAAAAGTGCAATGGCAGATGCATATGGTTGCTCCTCTGCTCCTTGCTATAGTGCTCCTTTTGTTTTATTGGAATGCAGCTGCAGGAGAGGACAGTAGCTGCTAGCGGCAGAGAGGGCATGACCACATGTAGAAGGGAACTAATTTGTACAGAAAAGCTTTGATATCTGAAACCTGTGCAGTGTCAACACTGAATCTAGCCATGCTAAGTGACTGCAGCTATTTCAACAATCAGAGTAATCATTTCAATTTACAGCTGACCAGAATGCTGGCAAAAGAAACCTGGGATAACAGTGCCTTTGTGTAGCCACCTTAGGAGTGTTTAATAAATCTTCTTTCCACTTTTCTAATTGCTGTGACTTTGAAAGGCTTACGGTTATGGCTAGGAGATATTTTGATCCTTTCATGTATGCTCATTTCACTGGCAGAGATGCCAAAGCTGCCCTTTTTTGCAGATGGCTCTTGTCCCAAGAGATGGGCTTATCCAATAATTTTGTTGTGTATTACCGAACAATAGCGTATGGTTAGAACCTTTTCACTTTACTGGCTAAATCCTAAATTCAGTAGAGCATGCAAGTATAATAGGCTCAGGATTATCAAATATAGAAAAAGCAATGGAAGGGAAGTGCTCCTAGGCTTGATTAGGAAAGAGATGGCTGAGCCCATGATGGTAAAAGGCAATTTGGGTGATAGTAATCATTAAAGAGAGAGCTTATCATTCTTCAGAAGGTGAGAAGAGGGAACTTGAGAATAAAAGCAATAGTGTGCAAGAAAATAGATTGCATTCAGCTCGTAGAACTGATAGGTAAAGTTTCCTGGGAAACCTAAGAAATTCTAGCAGTTTTTAAAGGAATAAACTTCTTCTTTTCCAGTCATAATAATGAATATTAAAAGCACAAATAAAAGGTGTCCCAGTAAAAAAGTGTAATAAGAGACAAAACAGTATGATCCAAAAATTGAGGACTCACAGAGAAAGTGAAAACTAGATATGCTACTGGAGATGAGTGTAAAAGAAGAGTAGAAAAATGCAAGGGCCAAATCAAGTAGGCCAACCCACAGAACAAAGTACAACTAATAAAAGGCACAGTAACAAAGAAACAGACTATGTTCTCAGTAGTAATAAGAGGAAGACTGAATTTCTGGACTACAAGTTGGGAGGGAATGACAAAATTCATGATCTAATGGTGCAGAGAGGACCAAGTAGTTAATGTAATTTTTTGCATCATTCTTTGCCAAAAAGGGTGACCTGTAATCACGTGGCAAGAAAAGAACTGCCACCTGGAGAAAGATAAGAATTCCAACTACAGCAAGAAAAAAAGGGATTATAAACTAATGAGATAGCATAATAAGTATTCTAGAACAAGCTGGAGCTTATTAAATTCTCTGCAGCATAGGGTGAAATAGCTGAAGCAATGTCTGAGCAATTAGTGGCTACACTGGAGAACATTTGAAGAACAGTTTAAGTTCAAAAAATCTGTGAAAGAGCACACACTGCACCTATGTGTAAACTTTTCTGGGTCCTTTGCTGTCCCCTTTGGAAAAGCTAGCTTATCTTAAATTTTAGGGGGTTAAGGTTTGAATCAAATAGTTAACTATTTTTTTAATAAACAGCCTGTAGATACTAATATCATAAATTAATTTTGCCTGGGTTTTTTTTCCCCAGAAGGTAGCTGTCAGCAGAGCCTACTTTTCATGTAAGTAGAAAATAGTATATTTGGATTTTTGGAAGTATTTTCACACTTTCATAAGCAAGGTGGCAATATGGGCTTCAAGGTGGGTACACAGTTGGCTGGAAAGCTGTTCTCAGAATAATTACTAGTGATTCATAGTCAAACTAGAAGGATCTGTCAAATGGGATTCTGCCCTGGATTGCCTGAAAATATTCAATATTTTAATTAATGATTTAGAGGATAGAATCTGCATACAAAATTTCCAAATGACACCAACCAGGGAGAGGACATAAACCCTCTGAGCACAGGATTAGAATTCAAAATTAATGTGGTATATTGAAGAACTGATCTAAAGTAAATATGATGCAGTTCATCAAGGACAAGTTGTGGTTGGGCAGGAATAATCAGCTGTGCGAATCAAAATGTAGACTAACTGGTGAGACATCAGGTCTATGGAAAACAGATGGGCAGTTGTAAGAGTTCAGAAAATGGCTACGAATCAACAATACTATGCCGTGAGTGTTATGTATGCTATGTACAGGAGTCTTCGTGCAAAATAATTTTCCACTTTACTTGTCATTTGTGTGACTAGGGTACTATTTCTGGTCTGAACAACACTCTTCGGGCCCATTGGAAGCATCCAGAGAAGAGCAGAGTGAATGGCCAGAGGCCACAACATGAGCCTCAAGAACTCAAAAAAGGGTATTTTTCAGACTAGAGCAGTAACTCTCAAACTTTCTGGAGATGCTTTTCCTAGCTTCCCAGAAGCAGTGCAGATTTGTGTCAGGGCATGTGTCTGATGCAGTGAGCTACATGACAAGCTGTGACTATGATACAGCAGTGCTTTGGTGTGACGGTCAGAAGGATCTCCTTGCTTGGACTCTTCTTAATTCCCACGAAGTTCTACACTTTCTGCATTGGCCACTCTCAGTGCAATAACAGTGGTAGGGATTATGGACAGCCAAGGTCTGTTTTTAAAATCAGCCACTTTCTTCACTAATGTGTGTTTTGAGTGCTGGTTTAGGAGAGCAGTGTGATTCTGAAAATAGCTCTCTGTCACTGGGGAGTGTGTGGCACAGGGACATCCAGGATGATCAAAGGATAAGGGGAACACTATGGGTTGGATTAGGAATCAGTGTATGACGCCTCCTGACCTTGCAAGGTCAGTTTAGATTCATCAGGATTTTATTAACTCCATCTCAGCACAAGCTCTGTCAGACCTGGGCTGACTCAAAGGCGTTCCTGCCCTGTGACCCTCTGCACTGCAAGAGGGATAATTAGCTCTGGCACTGTGGAAACCAGAATAAATAGTAAGAGGTTGCTCTGTGCAGTGGGCCCCTGCCCTGCAGTCTAGCACTAACTTTTGCTGTCATCTTCTGATCCCATTCTGTCATGGCTGCATATCTTCTCCCTCACACCTTTCCTTGTGGAAGTGATGGCACCCTCAGATCTTTCAATAATCCCTTGCAGCCTTATGTCTCAAAGTCAGTGTCACCAAAGCTTGACCTTGGGCCATACCCAGAGAGAACAAGTTGCTCCCAAAGAGCAACTCCTCAGCTTGGCTGATATTCCCCCAGGTCTTGCTTTAGTAGAGAAACAGAACTCATCTGCTTAGAGATCCTCATGCTCATAGAAACACAGCTTGGTGGAGCTTCTCCAGTCCCTGCACCTCTGTGCTCTATCCCTGGCACTCAGGACTTCTGCTGCTTTTCTTGTCCTGTGTTTCATGCCGTGCCAACCTCTCTTCACCTCTTCTCCCATCAGTGCCAACACCCCTTCCCTCTGTAGTGAGGCTCCACCATCCCTCCCCATTTGCACATCTGGTTTCACTTCCATTCCAGATTCCCTACCCTTCTGGCAATCTTTCTGCTTTTCGCTGCTTTCTTCTACCTTATTTTTTTTCCAGACCTCTCCCACTTCTAGACCACCTCACTGCAACCCAATTCCATGTTGTGTAAAAGCCTCTTCCCCTCTTTTCTAGTCTCAACCCTTTCTCTCCTCATCCACTCTTCTCTGGGGTGAGTACATTTCCCCACTTCACATCTCTTCTGCTGGTTTGTTGTTGTGCTGTGGGACTTTTACTTGCAGGAAGGCAATCTGAGAGCCTGGTGTTCAGTTTGGCTTCTCTCTCTGCATCTTGTTTTGCTTAACTGCTGGTGTTTTGGGTGGGGATGTCTCTGGCATTGGGTGGTAGTGCCAGAATAGGAAGGCTCCTTGAGGGGATTACATGGGAGACCAGATAAATTGCTCCATCGGATTGCATATGACCTAGTTGGCCATTATTCATTTAGAGAATGGAAGAGTGGGGGAAGATGTGATAACCATTTAAAAATATATGGAAATTTCATGTAAAGAGGAAAGTAATAGAAACTGTTTTCCAGTTCGGTTGGGGATAGAGCATGAAGTAACAGTTAAGCTTACTGTAGTGGAGAGATTGAGGTTAGACATTAGGAAAATCTTTCTAATGGTAAGGATAGTTAAGGACTGCAGCCGATTGCCTAGGGAGGTTGCAAAGTCTCCGTCACTGAAGGTTTTTAAGAACAAGTTAGACAAATACCTGTCAGGAATGGTTTATGTATAGTTGATTTTGCCCTGGGCAGGGGAATGGACTTCATGAGAGCACTTCCAGCCTTACTTTTCTGTGATTCTGTTATTGCTGGTTCCCTGGATAATAAGTGTACATTTTTAAAGTTAGTAACACACCTGTACTACTCTATCATCTCAGTGTTTAAATAGATTCTGTTCAGCTCTTGGAATAATTGATAAAGGATAGATTAAGAGTTGTGGGTGTTTAAAGTATTAACTCTCTTTTTGCTGGAGCATTACTCTGTTGCATTCCTTAGAGCCTGACCTTCTTTAGACATCTCGTTTTTGGGGTGTGTGACATATATTTCTATGTCTGTGCAACTTGTATAGAATTATTTTAATGTTATAGAAATACTGCATCTATTCTTCCATTCTACATCATACAAGTATTTTAAGAAACACTTTTGCTGCTTTTAGACAGTATATTTAAAAAGTAATTTTTAAGAATAACCAAAAATAGGAAAGAGCTAAAGCAACCACCCTTGGAGGTTGGTTTCTTTATTATGAATAAAACTGTGTACAATTTACTTACCATCAAGTATATAACTGGTATATCTGCTGCTGAAAGTAGCCTTCTTCCTTGGAATTATAATTGAGGCTCAATGTAAATAGCAAAACAGGTTTGAAGTGTCTTCTATTAAGCATATAATGTAATTAATATTGAAAGCAGTTGAAAGCTCATTTATACATTAATACAGGTCTCCCACATTGCTGCTGTCATTATTTGCATGATTTTCAAGTACAGATAAACATTTTATTTAAAAAATGCAACTTGAATATGTAGCAGAGCATTCTCCCCCCTCTGTGTTCCAGTTTTGTTTTCATCTGCCGCATGCTGGTCTGGCCATACTAAACTGTCTGCAATTTTCTTAACAATTGCATTTTTATTTTATGGATTTTCAAGGTCACTGTGTCACTCATAGACAACTCTGACTGTCTCTTAGTTCTTGGGAGAAACATTGCTTTTTGCAATGCCCCTTACTCAGCACACAGATAGTGACAGATCACATTCCTTTGTATTCCTTAGATATTTTATTTAGGGTGTGCAATTTTTGGAGTACAGATAGTATCCTCAGCAAAAATACATGGAAGAAGATATAACCTTAATCTCTAACAGTTTACTATACATGTTACATTCATAGCATTCAGCAGTATTGTTTTAAGTATAGTAATGCATAGTTTGGAAGTCTCTTCAGGGCTAAACATTTTAATAGATTTACAGAAGAGTGTGAAACTGTGAAAATCAATTCTTGAGCACTGTTGCCATGTGAGAGTGATAGCTTTTGGTCACAACTGAGTTTTTCTGCTGTCCTTAAGGTCAGTGGTTAGAACAACAATGCTTTCTGCTTTAGGTTGGTCTTCAAATCTAGGAGGTTGGCTATTAAGTTTTGATCCCAAACTTTGTGTGGGTAAAACATTGTGTTTTCTTCTTTCCTTTCACCTCAAGAAGACAGATCGTTCTCCTCAAACATCTGGTTGGAGGACCATTTAATCTGAACTGGCCAGGTAGAACTGTGGCAGTCCTTATGTAAATAAAGGGGCATGTCACAGAGGCAAAGGATTTCACATTTTAAATGCTTCTTCTTTCAAATTTATATTTAACTGGGTACAAGACATCATTCCCAATTTGCTTGTTTCAGTGAATCACTACATCCTTTTCTATTTGCTAAGGGGAATAATTTGGGTGGCCATCAGTTCCAGAAGGTGGCCTTGCCATGTGAAGTCACCTGAAGTTCAGTTAATGGGGAGTCAGAGAATGGCAGAAAAGAAGCCAAGAAAACTCCAGAGGAAACGCAGTGGTGTAGTGCCCTGTGAAACAACTTGAGCATCACTGGACTCAAAAAAGGATCCTTCACAGACCTGGAATTGCAGTCTACTGCATCATCATATTTCATTCATATGAAGCATCATCCTGAAATTATTATTCTGACCTGGAAAGATTTTTTAATTATTTTTAATTAAATTTTCATTTTGTATTTGAATTAATTTAAATTCCATTTAGAAGTCCCTAAATTTTCACTCTAAATGTGGTCTTGGTTGCATGTGCATGATCGACTTGTTCTTCTGACTATCCAGAGCCAAGTGAAAGGCAGTGAATTGGGCACACCAGGATGAAAGAAGATTCAAATTGAGAGAAACATTATGACCATTATGACTATTATTAAAATTATTTTATGGAGTGGTGTATTGCTGGAAATGGCAAACTTCTTCCCAAAGTGGTAGAAAACGCTCCAACATGTTCAGGGAGGATATTAAGCCTGGATCCTCACCTTTGATAACCATTTTTAGCAGATGATATTCAGCTGTAGCATTACCATTTGCAAAGCTGACGGTTCTTTGGAAATGCCCATCTGCCATTTCTCATTTCTTAATAGTACATGTCACGGTGCCTTCGTGTGGTACAACTTAATCAGCCAAATGGCCAATTCCAGACTGAATATGACAATAAATTTAGCTGTAAATATGCTATGTTTCAGCGTTTAATCATAATAAAAAGGCAGACTTTTTGAAAGGACAAAATGGATGCATAGTCCCTCAAGTAAAACTCAAAAAATAAAAAGCAGTGAAAATGGATTGTTAATTTGGCAGTGTATGCTTTCTGTTAGTTCATTCTAATTAACTAGGTAGCCTTTTTTTTATTATTATTATTTTTATTTTTTTTCCCTAAGAGAGAAGATGGGATGATGGGATATGACACTTGGGCTGTGCCCATGGCTCACTGAGGATATTTTTACTGCTGCAAAGGCCTTTTGTGTGCTGTCGGTGTTCCCCAGCAGCGGGAGCAGTGCTCTCGCCTCGCCTTGGAGCACCAGCATGAGGCGGGCTGGAAATGCATTTGGTTACAGACTTAAAAGTGCTAAAAGAGGAAGCCTAACACCCAAATCAATGCAAACCTCCTGAAGCACTTGGCTGTGGCCTTTTGTAAGCTGAGGAGGTACAGTGGCCAAGTGGAAACATAAGTGGTGTTAGCCAAAAACCTAATTTTATTCATGTAAAAATGATGCAGGGTATTCCCATGCACTTGACTCTGGGTGATGGTGTATTGAGTGAATAGTATGAGGTGAAGTTTTGGTCCAGTGTTTTGCTGCTTGTTTTTTTCTGTCATGTCACGCAGGCCCATTTGACTTGATATTCTGTCAAATTTATTTTACCATAAAATAAATAGTAGAGATTAATGTTACGTTTCTTTGTTGTATGCTGTGGTGTGGTAATGCCTTTAAAAATCAGAGATTGCAGTCTGTGTAAAAAGAGAAGTGAAAGTATTTGACATTGCAGAATAAATGTGGTAAAAAAGCCTAAAAGTTACTGAGGAGAAGTTAATAAGTACCCTGTGTACAGAATTAAATGTTACATTTACTGTCCTGATATTTACAACCTTCTGCTTTTTAGCAAAAGAGGCCGGGAGGCATGGGTGTTAATTTATTTACTAAGCCTTTTTTTTGTTGCTGTTTTGTTTGGTTTTTATGGGTGGACACAGTCCTTCCTCTGAGCCTTTCTATGAAAGCATGTGTTCCAGTGCCTTTATTAGCTCCATCTCTCATTGTGGGGCTTGGCTTTCTTCACAGAAGTCCTTAGTTAGGGAGCAACGTGGATCCACCCCGGCATGCACCCCACGCCATGCCTCTCCCTGGTTTTCTCCCCAAAGGTTGCCCAACCTCTGCTTCAAACCCTTTCTAGAGAGATACTCACACTCTTTTTAATTTCCACTCTGGCCTCAGCAATAGTCAAAAACCAAAATGTTCAGTTTCTAGTAAGATCATCACTTGCTAATATGCTGTAGCCTTCAAACCCTTCCAGCTTCTTACAAACACCCAAAGACACTCTTTTCTGTGTGAGAGTATGTCACAACATTCTGATCTAGGTGTAATAACACTGCTGCTTTCTGAGATCCTTCTTTTCCAAAGCTGTGTTTGTGCTGATGTTTGAATAAGGGGGCTTCGAGCAGGTGGGCTTTGACAGTATCTGGAGTGAAGAATCTTGGAGTTTGGTATCAAACCAAAATTCCTCTGTATCATATTTGAATCCATTCCACTCTAATGTATTTTGATCACCCCACTGTTGCTTGACCATAAAACTTACCCAGTAGTTTGGCCTGCTGAATGTCTAAGCTTTCTTTGAAAGCTATCAAGATAAGTTTCCCAGTGGTTTGAGCAGATGTATCAGTATGTGGATGGCAAGCAGGGATGCTCTCTCCGCTCTTCACAACTACAGGTCCGTCTCCATGCTCTCTCATGCCAGGATTAACAATCTGTTAGCAATGGAGACCAGATTGAGCAATGTATCTTTTGTACATTGTGGGTTTTGATTTTATTTCTTAAAATTTTTTATGCTGTTGTGTCCTTAGCTTTCTTGCTTTCTTCAGTAGAAAGACACTTCCTTCTGGTTTAAGGGCAAGAATAGAGGAAGCTTTGTTTGAGGAATGAGGAGTTAACAGTGAAGATTTTTTTATGATGAAAACACTCCAAAAGAATTCTAATTTACAGCCAGCATCTAAGGAGCATCTTCAATCCATGCCTCTGAGGATAAACTCCGCTCTGTTGTGAGCAGGTAAAGTAACTTGGTTCAATGCCCTTTGCTGACTGACAATGCTACATGCCTGTGTTATAGGTGTACATATGTTAGGGTGGTGGTAGGAGGACCCAGGACAAGGTACTGGCTGCAGAAAAGCCTGGAAGACTGGCTTGGATATGAATTGTTCAAGAATTGTCTGTTTATCCTGGAGGCTCAGATTATACAAACCAGTAATTTATACTGGCTGAAGATGGATTCACAGTCTGTCTGTGTACTCGATCAGTCCTTGATTTAAACGAAAAGATTGGAATTTGTGCATGAGTCTCCATTTTTCCCCTTTCTGAGCTTTATTGTTCTTGATTTGTTTATCTCAAAAGAAATACTCACAGAATAATATCTGCTTACAGTTGCTCAGAGCAAGAATTTGAAGAGACACGTGACTTGCCAGAACAATTCAAGAATAAGTTCAGAAAAGCTTCACTCTTTTTAACTCAGGATGTAGGTGACATCTGTGAACTGAAGACACTTCTTTTTTTTGCTGTAGCAATCATAACTTTTGTGCCCAAACCAGTGCTGTTTATATAAATTGTTGGAAAGGTTCTGTGTAATAAAAGGAATAGGGATAAGCCCCCCAAAAAAGCAGCAAGTATGGTTCTTGGAGATGTTTTTATTCGGTGCCTTCTCTAGTCTACACGTGGAAGAAGTGCCATAGCATTGACTTAGAGACTTTGTACAATCTCTCAAGTATGTCACTGGTTTAAAACCATGTTATTCTACTTTCTGATATAAACAAGGTAGTGTTCGCTCAGGCATATGACTCCATATGTTTGTAGTGATCAGTATTGCATCAAAGAACCTTCAACCTTCATGAGGGCCCACTGCGCCAGAACAATGGAGGTCAGCTCCTTTTAAAACTTCAGCATCTAAAAAAGGCAGGATAGAAGCAGAAGGAAAAAGTATTGCTGTCCTGCATTCACAGATAGACAACTAAGTCACAGGTGAAATATTGGCGTGGAGTGAGCTAGGGAGCTTGGCAGACCTGAGAACTAAAGCTACAGCCTCTGAATTTAAACCCAGTATGAAGGGTGAGATTACAATCAAAACCACTAATGGACCTGATGCACTATTTTCTCATATTTCCTCTGTTGTATATTTATACTTTTTATTTGCTGCCATGAGGAGAACAACGTAAGTCAGTAGGACTTCTTGTGGAAACTGCAGTCTTGCTTTATGCCAGCATTGCTGGAAAGGATTTCTCTGAAGAAGAATTACAGTTGCCCATAAAATATGTGACACAAACAACCCTTCTCATCTGCAAGTATTAATTGTGCATTGGGAAGAAGGGGGTGCTGGAATACCAGACTGCTCGAAGGATATGGGGTATTACTTAAGGGTTTAAAAAAATCTGTCATTGAATTGCCAACTAGAGAGTAGGATTATTAAAATTTATGGAAAAAAATTTAGTGAGATGAATACAAATAAAGCTGTCCATATTAGTTTCACTTCTTTTTCAAAGATCTTTAAATGCAAAATATGATTTCATTAATGTGATGCAGACAGGCTTATTGGTTTGCTGCTTTATACATGTATGGATCAGACAATGTGGTGTCTTAAGATGTGTTTTGAAGAGCCTCAAAAGGCCTGTTTTTTATGTAACTTGCTTTATCTGAAGGAAAAAAACCAAGTTTTATGGAAAGATCAAATTTCCAACTAGTGGTCTGTTTGGAAGGCAAACAAAGAAGATGCCAAAACCCACAAGTATTCAGGCATATGAGCCCTTCATCTTCAGGAAATCTTTAAATAAGCATTCAGGATTCTTCAGTTCGCTAAGGGCCATCTTCTGCTACATAAGCAAAACAACATTAAAACCAGACTTGGGCAACCAGTGAGGAGAAAATTCTCATGCAAGTGAAATTGGCTGTTGCCATATTAGCATTTTGCTTTCAATGAGTGTTGTGACTGTGAAAAAAATCCCCCAGTTGTCCCTGTTTGTGGCACTGTGGTTCAGCTCGCAGTACAGCTTTGTTGCTACCAGGGTCGGCAGTACGGCTAACGGAAGGCTAGAGAAAGTGAAGTTGCTTTTTTCCAGCTGTTCAGTACCTGTGACCTAACAAAGAGGCAACGGGATGCTGGAGTTGTTAATGCAAGAAAGAAGGAAGGAGAAGTGAGACCTAGGGAAAATATCTAAAACTGAGGTGGACTTGTGGAATTTCACCCTGAAAGAAATACATGCTCGAGCCTGCCACCTGGAAAGAGTGTTACTGGAGAGACGGAAGAACGACATCAAAACCTCAATTGTGATGGTTGCAGAAGGTAAAAAAGGTAAAAGAAGATGTGTGTGCAGTGGTTAATGTGATTCTTTTAACAGTGATTGCTGTCATTTCAACCACACTGAAGTTCTGCCAAGAGTGGATTAGAAGAACCTTTAAATACTTGTACGGAGAGCAAACTCTGGAAATCTTATCCTTAAACTGACAGTCTTGAAACAGTTTCAACTGGGAAAGAGCTACATTCATTTTTTGAGAAGAGTGTCATAAGTCTAGTGTGCTCATTCTTAGTTTTTATGTTCTTAAATATAGAGCCACAGTCAAGAAGTTAGATCAATGTGAGACTGTGTAGACATTACATGATGCCAAGCAATGAGTTCCCAGATATCTATAAATAAACTCTTGGTGCGCTCCCATTTTCCTTTCTCTTGTCTTCACTATTATCCCACGCACTTGCCCCCAGGCTTTCTGTACTTTTTTATAGAGGCACTAGTAGTAATTCTTTTTTTCCTGAATATTATTCTTGAAGAAAATAGATCAATTATGCAGTATAACGCTGGTTACATTACAGCTAATAGGTATAGCTGTTAACCTCACATGTTCTTTGTACCTTTGTGGTAATAATGAATCATTAAATTGAGTGGAGCAGTAATCCTTGAGATATAAAAATAGAAAGCATTTTACAAAGGCATTCCAAAGTGAATTCTTTTATTGATTAATATTATGTAATATTGCCAATATCCTATGAGTGCTACAAGGTTTAAAAAGTACAGCTTAATCTGTGAGGGTAATGTGTAGAATACCTGCGGACCTTGCTGCAGCAGGCATGCCTTTATTGTGATTGAATCTTTCAAGATTGTTTTTTGGAAATTAGTAACAAAGAGCAAGGTAGTCTTTGTATAAATGGTATGAGAGATCCCATTTTAATAGCACTTCAGCAGTTGTTAAGAACATGTAGTTTTGCTAAATGCGTCTACCAGTGGAGACAAAGTTGAATAATATGTCCAGTTCATTTAGAAAGGACTATTTCAAGTCTCATAATGTTAAAAAGAATCAGATATGCCTTTAGTACAAGGGGAAGATATATTACTGCTGTGGTCCACTATGCAAATGTATTTTCTTACCACTGTGCAGATGTTCTAACATAGTAGTATTCCTACCTGCCACCATTATTGTTGTTGATGAAGAATGACTAAATTTTTTTATTGTGAAGTGAGACAATAACCCTTCCCTTTCCCTCTTTCTCTCTCTCCCTCTCTCTCTGTTTGTTCTGCAGCTTTGTTGAAAGTGATACTGTTAGGGTGGTGTTTTTTTTTTTCTTCTGTCAAGTTTTACAACAAAAGCAGATTCCACAGGAAGTTACTGGGGTTATAGCATCTGTTATTTGATTTCTGTATTCTGAACAGGTGATGATCAGTTAAGTTTAGCTGTCGAAGTTTGTATAATAGGAAGAATGAAGGAGAACTGAAACTGCCTCCTTAAAATAGCAAATAGTTTTACATTAGAAGAAGAAATTAGAAGAATAAAAATTTAAGGAACAAAGGTGAAAATAAAGGTGATTGGAAAAGCTATGAGATTATCATGCTGAAGATACAAGTCTGGTTTTTAGTTCTCAGTAGTAATAACACATAGTTGCGTTTTCTCAGTGTGACTTCTCTGGTAAAAAAAAGGCGACTGTTTTTTACTTCCTTTGATAATGTAATTGAAATTTGGAAGGATTACTTTCTTAATGGCTCTTCGTCTTCTCCTGACCTACTGTTGTAGGTGTCATGAAGAGTAAGTTGCATATGATTTAGAGTTTAGATATTGATATTAGCAGGTGTGTGGCTGCAGAGTGTGTCAAATGTAATGTTTATCCTTAGATTTATTCTGCTGGACTTTATTAGATATTTGGAGATTCAGTTTCCCCATAATGTCTTGTGCTGACACTGAAAGACATTGCAATTCTGATGATCTCATGGGTACTCTTGTTACTGAGAAGAGCTGTTCCATTTGCTGTGAAATATATCATGTGGAGCTATACATCCCTGTATTAGTCTTTCTACAAGGCATAAGTTATAGGGGGTGGTAGTTTCTTTTATTAGACCGTCTGATTTTGTTGGAGAAAGTCGACAAGCTATGTGCATTGCAACTCTTTGTTTGGGTCTTTGAGAAAGATCCTGAATGACAGGTCTGCATGCTCCAAACTCTGCTTGTTTTTTCCACGTGTATCTGTTGATCGGTTAAAAAAATTTTATAAAGCTTACCTTGATTAAACTGCCATGTCTATAATAAACCACAGCTTAGTAATTTCGACCTTTGCCATTCAGGACACATACCCTTATTTTCTTTGAAGTGCCTGAGTTAAAGTTACTTTCAGCCATTTCACTTTGTGCTGAGTTCTCCCTTCACATTTTCTCACTGTGGGTATAGCCAGAAGGGCTGACTCTTCTACCTAAGCTCAAATCAAGTTGTGCTAAAAACCCGACGAAGCAGTTGAACTTCTGATTTGCTTTTCAGTTTTTATGTTGTTCCCATCCCTGATACTTCACTACAGACCTCAGTGGTAGCCAAAGTATTTATTTTGTGGCCTGTCATATGTGATTCAAACAATGCATTTAAAGCTTAGTTTCATGCTTCTCAGTCAAATCACCTTGGCTTCAGGGACATGCTGTACAGCTTTGCATCCTTGTGAGGGGAGTTTTCCCAGAGCAGGTAAGTCACTTTCTTCTTTGTAGCATTTGCAGTTTTCTGTCAGTTTGAATGTTCCTCTTTCTTCCTGATCCCTGGCTCCTTTCAGAGCTCTGCCTATTCTCCACTAGTAACTTTGCCCCAGAAAGCTTTTTGGGACCAATGGCAGTGCATGCAATGGTTTCAAGACACAGACCAGATGTACTGGTCCCCTGGCAGCTGCCCTGTGCATATGTCACATTTCTCACCTCTCTCCGATGACCATTCCAAAAGGGAAGAGCCTTTGGATAAGACTCACCGTCTTCTCTCAGGGGTTGTGGTCCAGCCAGTAGCTTGAGA
The DNA here is from genome assembly GCA_013396755.1 of Sclerurus mexicanus. Lineage (NCBI taxonomy): Eukaryota > Metazoa > Chordata > Aves > Passeriformes > Furnariidae > Sclerurus > Sclerurus mexicanus. The sequence goes on along the minus strand of VWZF01001525.1, from coordinate 1,737,157 downwards.
ACCTGGCTGTGGGTTTCTGCCTCTTCCTCATGGAGAATGGAGCAGTGGTCAAACAGGAGGCTTTACCAGAAACAGTCATGACCCTCTTGCTCCAGCTAAAAACCAGAGGGGTTGGCTTCTGACAGGTCCGACCATCCTACCAAGACCTGACCAAGTTGCCTTAAGTGGTTTTGTGAATGAGCTGTGCTAGGGAGTAAGTGATTGGAAGATCCCTGCTAGCAGTGCATGGACTGGTGTGTGTGTGCGTGTGTTTAGAGTTACAACACATTTTGATGAAGAGTTGGTTTGGGTTTTTTTTTAAAGACCACTGTTTCTCTCTTGGAGGAGAGGATGTCATATGCAAGAAGCCTCGTTACAGAATCAGGATTCATATTTGTTACTTTTAGTTAGAAACTTTATGTCATCAGACTATCTAAAGGGGCTCTGCTTATGCCATTTAACACTTTGCCTTGTGCGGCAGCAAGGTATGCAAGTATTTGTGATTGAAAGATGTGTAAAGTGATGAAAATTTATCATTACCAGTTAAGAGTAGAAATGGCTTGGGGATCTTGAAATCCTGGAATCTGGGCTTGAACATCATGTGTTACTCTTCAGGTAAATATTTTTTTTAATAAAGAATACATGGGCAACTTTCAAGAACCATCACGTGAGAGGGTTTTGTTGGTGGTGGGTTTTTGCAGCTACTTAAGTACCTTTTACCTTTAAAATTCTCTGACTACTGCTTCATAAAACTGTAACATTTTATAAGAAAGGAAGTTTTATTGCTAAAACAGCTTGTTGGTTTGTTTGTTTGTTTCTGTAGTAACTTGTTTTTCTTTTAGTGTTGAAGTAGGAGCCTGGAAGCTTTTCTGAAACTAGGATTTTAAGGCAAACGTATGGTAAATTTCACATTTCATGAGGGAGAAATGAGATACCTATGAAAGATCTAGAAATATCAATTATAAGGAAGATACATCTAAGGTGCTAAGTGCAGATAGACTGAGGATGTCTAAGGAACTTAAAGTTTGCATTTCGGTTTAATTTTACATCTAATATTTTATGACATTGTCAAATAATGTACTAATATCAATGACAGACTTTTCATCAATTATTAAAATGTTTGCTTCTCACACTGAGTGCAGTGGAGACAGTTTCTATATGGCATTTGTATATAAGATGCGTTATCATGGCAAAAAACAGTTATGGCAATTCAACAACTCAGGCACAGAATCTTCTGACTTTCCCCTTTTCATTGTGTTTGGTACTAATTTGTGTGTGTATGTGATTCTTTAAAAAATCGTTGTGAATATTTTTAAGGTTGAATTAGTTTTAATTCTGGAAGACCAATGTCTATTGGCTGTGTGTGGTAAAAAGGAAGGAAAAAGACATACATTTGCAGAAGCTGACTGGCATTGCCAGGAAAATTATGACCTTATCAATATTAGTTTAGTCTGGAAATATCTGTTTCATAAGGGTGTTTTCTTCATGATGAGAGAAAGTAGGGAAATCACTGGATGCAAGATGGAGGGGAAGCTGACACTCAAATAAGGCTGTCTCCTTTTGCCCTGCAGGTAATGTAGCATGCATCAGGACTTTGCCTACTGCACAAGGTGTTCTGCTTCAGTACTAAATCTGCCAGCTCAGTAAATCCAAACATGCTTAATTATCCTATTCATTTTTCTGTAATAGGAGAACTGGGAGAAGCACCTGGATCTGTCATGTGCTGCAAGTACATCTGCACAATTTATGACTATTACTGCAGACTTATTTTCATCTGCACTGGGCACCGCTTGCTCACTTGGGATTTGGGGAGCATCAGTTGGTGTAGGACTGGCAACAGACACAGAAATGCATGATCCTTGTTTTGAGGTGTAGTCCTATGTCCTGTTGAAATTCCTGTTATAGTCCAGTTGAAACTGGGCTGTTGAGAGATGTGTTGTCATGACTGTGTTAAGTGACTGAAGGCACAGTGTCGAAGAGAAGTGAATTTGAGCCCTTGACCCATTGGCAATAGTGGCTGAACTGGCAATGAAATAAAATGGCTGTTCAGGTTTTAATAGCAATTTAAACAAAGAGTTATTGGTCTCTGTTCATGTGTAGGTCTTCTTAAAATCATCCTTTCTTAACATACTTGAAAACAGAATAATATACCAAAGGCAATCTGTAGCTAGATTCAGTTGCCTAATTTTGCTTTTATTTTCATTCTTCAAAACTTTTCTCAGGTCTAGCAGAAGTCTCTGAGAAGTTCTTTCAAACCTTCACACCTTTCTCATAAATTAGTAATTTGACAATGCTTTTTGTTTGTTTGTTTGTTTGTTTGTTTTTGTTCTGAACTATCCCAGAGCCACCATGAAATGATGGCTGTCTCAGACAGGTCCAATTTCACGGTCTCCAGGGTGGAGAGGTGACAGAGTCATGAACAATTGACATAGACTGTGACGCACGGTATTTTAGACAGAGCTCATGGCAGCTTTCCATCCTTATGATGCCTCACATACCCTGCTAGTATTCTTTTCCTTCATGCAAAGATAAAGCATTTTCATTTTTCTGGCTACTTTAATTTGAAATATTTAGGGAAGATGTCACTGGGGACAAAGACATCATTGTATATTGGTGCAAGAAATTTATAATCATTCATCCTCATTGAAATCCTAATCTTTGAAGTCTTATAGTGAACATGTGCTTTATTATTGACTTCACTGAGTACAGAGATTAGATCCTGGCAAAGAAGAATATGGATTAGTCTTCTAAGAGAATATTGCTCAGGGTTTCTTCTTCAGGTGCTGTATCTGCCTCAGGAAATGAAAGATAAACAAGGCAGAGCTCCACTGATTACTGCAACAGTGCTAGTTATATACTGACTTCATTGTTCTCTGTAGATGGTTGAAAAGAGGCACTTGGAACCACGTCTGAACATAAAAAAGTGACTTGTCATGCAAGATGATACATAAAAGTATTTTGTTTTGCTTTTTCTTTAGAGATAAATGTGTGGATTAAATGGAAGTGAGAAAGAGCATTATATCTCTGATAACTGTCTGCGTGGCATGGTTGAAACACAGTTTTCATTGAAAAAAATCTATACAGATAACAGGCATGAATTAATAGTTGATGAGATTTAAAAAAAATCACTTTGACTTCGTCTTCTCCTCCTCCTCTTCCTTCTCCTCCTTCTCCCCCTTCCTGCTCCTTCATCTTCTGAAATATTTTTATTATTACTCTAGATATTCTGAGAAGAGCCAAATAACTTGCCCAGCATTATGTAGACTGTGGGAAACTGCAGCTAAGAAAGAAATTGTAACCTTTTTGTTTCAAGCTCTTAGAAAATCTGTGACATTTCTGAAGGAAAAATTTCTAGAACTATTACTTAAGACAACATAATAGTTTTTCCCCCCAGATGTTGTGGTACACAACCTTATGCATTCCTTTCATGCTGCTCTGTGTTGGGTTCTTTACAAGACTTGAGTCTTGCATACTTTGCAAATGTGATAGTGCAGTTCTGCAGGCAGCTCTCCTGTACAGCAACCAGTATAGCCAGCAAATCTTTTTTCTCCTGAATATTGGATGAAAATAATTGAGGCCAGTCCTCTTGTTTGGCCTGCTGGTTTTGTATGCAGATGTGAAGTATTAAAACGGAAGCTGGAAAATTGTAGTACAGTCTGGGGGGAGTATTCCATGTGTGTTTAGAATGTGCTGTTGTGCCCTGCATTGGCTAATGCACATCATACATTATATAATATATTGTTGATACATGGATTCAAAATCAGATGATACTCTGTTTAAAATAAAAAATGTGTTTTCTATTGACCCGTGGAAATTTCCACATAAAACAAGCCAATGCTTTTTTTGAGGTTCTGCAGTGAGATTTGTGCTCTGCATTGTCCTTGTGTTTAAGAAGTATGAAATAATTCACAGGCTGAGTACTTTGTGAAGGAATCCCTGGATCAATACATCTTAGGCCAGACTTTGCCTCAAACCTTGGCCTACAATGCCTGTGCTTTTGAGTTTGCTGTTAGATATATTCATGTGACAGTACATGTATCTTTATATAGTGGTATGAATCAAAGGTGAACTTTTTAAGGGAAGAATTGGATCTTTTTGTTATTTGATTTTATTTCTTTGCAAAGTACTTGCATATACATTGTAAAAAAAGAAATTATTTTATAGGAAAAGAACATTCATATGCTTCTTTTGTTAATCAGGTTATGCTTTCCTTGTTTTGCTGTTGATATGTGACTTGAGAGAGAAAAAATATTTAGAAGACACTTGCAGAAATCTTTATGCAAAAGGCAAGATGTAGGCTGCTGATTACTAGGCATATGATATAAATAAGCTTTAAATGAAATAAATACATGAAGCCCCATTAAATTTGAAGATACTATTGAGAGAGTTTTAAAGTGATTTAAGGAGTAGTCCTCTCTCATCTCAGGGTACTTGTGATATGAGAGAATGAAATACTTAGTGTTTTTTAAAAATAAGAAGGGGAAAAACATTCCTCTCTTTTTTTAATCTTACTTTTCTGCCTTCCTGTATCTCTCTCTATATATTCATAATGTCTCTCCACAATCTTAATATATATAGGTCACATTTAGTGTCAAAGAAAAGAATGAGCAAGATATTTAAAATGCATGTTGAATTCAGTGAAGCAGAGTTACCATTAAAATACACACGATTGGCCCCCAAAATGTCAAAAATGAGACAGATCCACTAAACATCAGTGTATTATTAGAAAGATGCCTACTCTGCTTTATGCATTGCCCATTTCTTTGATGCTTATAATTTTAATGCTAGTTTTGTAGATAGTCTACGTATGTGAATTCCTCCCATCACTGATATCATCAAATAGAATTATTTTTTACCCGGTGAATGATGTGATTACACTTCCAAAAAGCTGTAGGCTGGTGATTCTCTGAAGGACCCCAATGTTCTGTTTGGAAATCAGAAATAAAATTAATAATTTTCTTCAGCTATTCCTTTGTGAGTGTCTCTCTAATCCTGGCATTTAAAATGTTTGCCCTAACTTAGTTATTTAAGTTTTGCAAAGAACAGCATTCTGCAGCTGTATTCCCTAGAAATCACTGTGGAAATCAAAAATAATGTCTTGAGAAATAACAGAGGAACAGTGTTCCTCAAAACAAACTGCATCTATCTTGGCTGAGAACAGCAGTTCTGCCACAACTTTGCCTTTCAAGAAGAGTAAGCAGATACTCTGCTGTGTCCTATCATGTGAATGGTGATGTTTTAGTCACAAGAGAATGTAATTTTTCTTTTATTAATAATATGCTTAATGTGTGCTTGTGAAATAAGATTTTTTTCATTGTGTATTTTAAACTTTGACAAAAATAAAACTGAGTGTGTGAGGTCATATTTGGAACTCTAGAAAATGTATTTAAACTGAAATCATATTTTTCTTTTGAAAGTGCTACCATTTCAGCTATGAATTTAACAGGAGCAATATGTTCTGAAGACTGTAAGTTATTACTGTTATACATGCATATCTGTTATAAGCATGCTCATGTCTTTTAAATGGTTAATCCCGTTCTGAAGGCTTTGATGACTGCATACCATATACCAATAAGTATTGGAGTGTGTGTTCACTGTTTAAAACAGATAAACTTCTCAAAACCCCCTTACATATAGGTTGTTTAAGGAAGTTTTTCTTACATTTTGTATAATCTTGATCTGTTATGAAAGGGGCTTCCTACCCTTTTGAATGACCTTTTATCAGGGTGTGTTGTCCTGCTTCTGTCTCTTAGGCGGTAGAGCACATTTAAATAATTTGCTGTCAACTCAAAGACAGTTACTGCATGAAGTGTAAAAAGACCTATTTCAATATTACTGTTGTTAATTACAGCTTCTCTAGCTAGTTTGTTCCTGATCCACTGTAACACAAAATGCAAGGGGTTTGTGTAAGCTGTTGCTGAAGTACTTTGGATGGATGCTTTTTGTTTAATATTGCATAGAACAGGCAGTATTTGCACACTCGAAGCCACATTTCGGATCAGACCTTAGAAATAACTGATTTGATGCACAAACATTAAAATGTACTACCATGTCCATAGTGTTCATTTAATTGTAGCCTTTTTTATGTATCAGTAAGTAGGTGAGAGACAAATTGGACTAATTAAAAACCCAGGAGCCCTGTATTAGACTGCTGTAGAGTTTCTCTCACCTTTGAAATTATCTCCAAATATTTGCATGCTAGATTGCTCTTTAGTATGTCTTGGTAGTTCCTGAACTTCCTTTTTATTTCTTGAGGATGTGTGATCATTCTTTTTATATTCATCTACCTGAACGCAGTGCCTGCAAGTCATAAAATGTTCTTAATCTGTATCCTGGATTTTTTCTGTATGTTAGTATAACATTCAGTAGTAACACATTTCATGTTTTAAAGACATACGTCTTAATGATAAGGAAAATGAATCCATTTAGATGGTGTTTCCTAGTGTCTCAACATAATTTTTTAAGTGTAAGGACCTTAAATTCGAGGGATATTAGGAAGCACTAACAAGCACTTTGCTCCTTTGGTTTTGCTTGAAAATTAGCAGTGTGCTGTATTAGCCAACTATTTTGCTTTACTATGAGCTCCCTATTTGGAGGAGGGACCAGCAGTATGAAACTGACCTTGGTTCAGTTGTGTTGACTTATAAAAACACAGAAAATTATCACCATCTTTGAACATATTAGTAATAAATGTGCTGGTATAATATTACAAACTACCTCACTGCCACTTAAAACACAATTAGGTGCTCTTGAATTTCCAATGCTCTGGCTGTTTTTCATGGTTCTGGTATGGTTTTGGGTGCTTCTCTGTGTTCAGCACATCATTTGTATATTTTTAACATGCTTTAACTTGTCATTGATAAATTGATAACTTCAGCTATAACTGGAGATTTGTCCTAGCCCCATCTCTCACCCCCACCCAAAAAATTCTGTAGGGCTTCTGACAGATACACAGTGACAGATTTAAATTAGATGGCTGAAATGGTTATCATTATTGGCTACCTAACTTCTCAAAGCCAGCTGAGCCAGGATGGTGCTGGGCTGAGTGGCTTCACCCAAGTCATACGTGCAGGTGTCATCTGTGAAGACAAGCCCTTGCCATCACACCTGGACACCTGGGCACCATCAGTCCTCCCTTGGTGCCCCACTGTAGTCTTTTCCCTCCACACCATCCTGACATTTATCTTGTGTCAGGTGGTCCCCTGATTCAAACAGACTCCCCAAAAACCTCCTTATTTTCCCTGCCTCTTTCCAGAGAAGCGGCTGCATGTGCCTGTGAACCACAGCTGATGCTGGAGGAAGGCTGTGCCCCACCTCCAGCCCCTGCCTCATTGGGCAGCAGTGCCAGCCGAAAGCGCTTGGCTGTGGGGACACAGTGCTCTAGCTTGGTTTTGTTTTGTTGGTCCTCACATGCAGTGTAGTCATGGCCTGAGCTTGTGAACCAGAGGCTCTGTTCATATTCAAGTTTTGCAGTGTGTCAAGCTGGTTCCTATTTATTAGGTACTTTTTCACTTAAACACTCAGTGTATCTGCAAAGTTGAAAGCAGTTTGGGGAAGGAAAGCTTTTTTCTTTGTTTCTCTGTACCGTGAAGTTTCCCAAGTTTCCCATGGTGCATGGATAGACTCCATGCAGCTCCACCCAGCATTGTGTTAATAGTATATTCACATTCAGAACCAGAAACGCACTGTTCTAAATTCACTGTCACTTTTTAGATGATACTGTTTCAACAACAGAAAGATTGAGATGGTAGAGATTTCTTTGGGATGTCTGCATCAGTGTTTTCTGCACAGTCTACTTTGTAAGCACTTTGGTCATGGAAATTGTTAAGTAATCTTGGTTAAATAACTGCTACATGGTCAAATATGTTGCTGATGCTTAAACAAAATTACATAACTGTAATGTGAAATAATCTTTATTTGAGCTGTGCTGCTTAGGTTGCTAAATGAGGCACTCTCAACCCATAAAATACCGGTTTTACTCTGCTGTGTCTTCACATTCCTTCTTCTTGTCTGTCTGTCTCATGCACTTGACACTGGGAGCACTCACGGACAAAAGGGGAGCATCTGGTGGTTGTAGTAATGGCTGTACTTGGCAGCACCTGGAAGGGAAGTGGAAATCTTGTGTGAAAGTGAAGAGGAGCAGAGCTCACCTCCTTTCCCCACCACAGTTAATCTGCCTCTTCCCCTGCTATCCCAGTATGGTCTGGGTTGTTGCTCTGCCAGTGGTATTGCTGGAGCTTCAAAGTGTCTGCGCCTTTCAGTTACTTTGGAGAGCTGACAGAGACTGCGCTGACGCAGACAATGGAAAGATAACTGCTATTTTTTTAAAAAAAAGCCCAGTTTTTATTTCCATAAAAGCAGAAGATAATTTCCTGGGACAAAGAAGAGGCACTTCTGTAGCCTGGGGGGTGTTCTTCCAGCCCAACATTACAGACCTGCTGCATGCAGTGAACATGGGAGGGATTCTCCAAGGCATTTATAGCGGAAATAGTTAAGCAAACAAAATGACTGCCAGCTCCACTGTACAGAAGTGCATATAGGTAGGAGTTTATATATCTGCAGTGCAAAACATACCTGAGAGGAACTGTTGATGGAAGTGGTAGAAAGGAAGAATTTTCTAATAGGAAAAACATTATCTTGTTTATTTTTTCAAAAGGCTTACCAATAAAACCCCAGCCTTGTGGGAAAGATACTAAGATGGATAAAATGTGTGACTCATTTTTTAGATAGAGATTAATAAGGAGGGAAGAATTAAGTAACGATATAAGACAGTACAGTTTGTAAAAAGTATTGTTTATGTTGTATGATGCAAGTCATTGAGAACAGATTCTCTGTAATCTAGGTATTTGCCTTTTTTTGTTTTGTTATGTGAACACTAAAGCCCAGTGACCTGAGTTAGACATTTTTAGGTAGTTGGACTTTATGTGAAATCACTTTTAAAGTACAAAAACTAAGAATGACAAGGTATTTACTGCAGGAACATGCAAATCTCTGCAGATGTGGATTGGAGAACATGATCTAGATGATACTAAACTTGTTGTTGCATTAATGTTCGTTGCACAATTCAAATGCCATTGAGAAATGAAAGGAGAACTCTGTCCATTGAAATCTGGAATTCATCTTAGAGTAGAAGCTCCATAACTGTCCTGCATCTTGGTACATGATAAATACATTCATCTCTCTTATGTTTTCTGCATATTATACTCAGGAAAATGAATAAAAAAGTACTGTCATCAGTATTAGGTTGACATCTTCTGAACAGCCACCTGAAACACAGTATACTCTTGCCTGCAATATAAATTAGTTGTGTGAAAAGTACCATTCTTGAGTGTATTCTCAGACTCTTCCTTGGTTCAATATCATCACACAATTGCAGGTGAGAATGCTATTTATTCTATATTTCAGGATATGCTAGGAGACCTAAATGAAAACAGTTCCTGCCCTACAGGAGTCACAGTCTTAAGTAATCTGACCTAATTTAATAACAGAGAACATAAAGACAGCACTTCTTCCCACCGGTCATCCCATTTCCTCCAACCCCCAGATAATCCTTGGGTGTTGCAGTAACTGTTGTGTCCTCACCTGAGCCCATTTTTAGAACTGCAGTCAAAACTTAGCAAAGCCTCTGTGAAGGGACATGGTTTAGTCTGTACTTCTCTGGATTCAAAGGTTGTGAAGTTGCCTGATAAAATGTTCTAGTCTTGAGCTATTGGTAATGCGAACAATATTTCAAATTAAAAACAAGAAGTTGCTACAGTAGCATGGTTTTTTATTTTATATTCCTCTACATATGCAGTACTCTACAAACGTGGTAAGTGGTACTGCTTGTGATTATTGAAGATTTCTTAAGATGAAAACCAACTAAGATAATTTTAAAATATTTACCATAATTCAAGAATTCTTTGAATTATGATTAAGGAGAACGAGATGTTAAGAAAATCTTATTTGTACATACCCTTCTTATCTGCACTTGCCCATGATAATGACATTGTGCTTGACAAAAATTATAAGGTACATATTTAATGTATTTTTAATCATCTCCTCAAGTAATTTCTCAACTGAAAATGAGCGTGTCATTAGCTGAGTCACCGGTGCTCCTTCCCTCCTTCCTCATCCTTGATTCAGAAAACTCTGTTAATACATATAGAAATGTCAGGGGGCAGTGGGGCTCCTGGCAGGTCTGTCAGGGCAGGCTCTGGCAGCCAGTGCCCCTCCCACTGTCCCAGCCAGGAGCAAGGCAATGGGAGCACTGGGGCAGCTGCAGCATGGGCATCGGGCACAGGACATGTGCCCATGGCGGGGGCCTGGCATGCCATAGTGGACCCCGCTTTGCCACATTGAAGAGGGGGAAGTATGAGGCCTTCCCATGGCTCCTGGACACCCATCCTTCATAGGTCATTTCTTCTCGTGAGATGGAGTGAATGTCTGCCGTGGTGTTCTGTGTTCTTCTCTCTGTGGGCTCTGACAGGTCAGTGTGAAGACTGTGATTTGGTTGAGTTATTGGCACTGACACAAGTTCCCAAGCTGGGGAGTGCCAGGCTTGCCATGCCAGAAGGATGTCTTGGCAGAAGCTTTGTGGCTGGAGAGGGCGTCAGGGTGCTTTGGAGGGAGTGTAAAGGATCTGTACATAAATGCAGAAAAGGGGACACAGTTCGTGGGTTTTGTGGAGAAGTTTTGGTGTTTCAGTGCTCTGTGAGCATAAGTGGGCAGAACATTGCCAGGTCAGGAAAAGCAAGTGGGTATAGAAGGGCAGAAAATGCAAACCTGTACTCATACTGCCTTGGTGTTTTATGGAGAGGTAATTGATAATAGAACAGATTATTTATGAAAGTGGCAATAGAGGAGGCTTTCTTTTATTTGCCTTTTCCTATGCTGGCAGAACTGGCAATTTGGGTGAGCCTGACAGACTCCAAGATCATCTTGGAGAGGCTTGTCTGTTTGTGATGACTGCTGTGATGGGAACTGTTGTGTCCTTGTTCCTGAGGAGACATGCTCAGGAAAGCTGCTGGTTCCCACTGAGAAGCTGCGGACACTTGCTGCGTGGGCAGGATGGAGGCTAAATGACAGCAAGTCTCCTGAAGTTAGATTCCAGTGTTGATGAAAACACTTTTCATAATGCCCCAGTGGCCTCCAGGAAGAGACCTTTCTCTTTCTTTTAACACCAGAGACAGGTATATATGGTGGAGAAAGATTACAGGCAGAAACCAACCTCACTGACAAATCTCAAAATGAAGGAGATATTTTGGTTGCCCCCATGATGCCTGCCGTAATTGTGTTACTTAAGTTAATTAAGGTATGCTCGGTGAAATGTCCTAATGCCCTGAACTGGTGAACCAAACAATGGATTTCACTTACCTGTGTGCAAGAATATTGTGTTTGCTTCCTTTAGCTACTGACATAAATAGTAACTCATTAAAGGGCATAGCTCCAGGCTTTGCCTTAAGAAGAAGATGAAAAGATAATTGCTGGATAAGCAAGCAAGCACGGGGGACTGCAAGAGTGTAGTAGCTCAGCAAATGAGAGTGGTTGGGAACCAGTAACAATCTTCTTTCAATCAGTCTGGTTTTAAGGCTGTAATCTCCCCTGGTCAGAGAGGGTCTGTGACTCCACATTGCGTGGCTCCGAGAACAGCCTGGGTCCTGTGTGAGGCCGTGGGCACCGAGGACAGGCCTCTGGCTGTGGCTTACAGCTCTGCTTCTTACTCTGCATAAGCTGATCCGCTTTCATTTTTGCTGGTATTCTGCTTGGCATTCTTTTTGTGAAGTGCTTTTTTGTTTTGTAAAGACCTATTTATCCCTCCCTTCCGTGCACCAACGGAGGTTTATTAGATCGTGTGGCAGCCTGCCATCTTCCTTATTAACCAAGCTTTTTCCCAAATAAACATGTTCCTTGTATGCATGTCTCCTATTTACGATTTACTTCCCATTATAAAGCTACCATCTACAATATTAAAAATAATACAGAGACAGATGTTTATGAGAGGTTGAACAGGGTTTTATTGTACTGACTCTGGTATTTGTGGTTTATATTTCTTTAATCTCTAGCAAAGCGTGCTTCCTCCCACCCTCCCCAATTTACTGCTGTCTCTTATTATCCTTATAACAGGTGATGATGCCCTTTAAACATATTTTCTTTTGGGCTCTTACATGCTGCAATATGAACATGAGTATGAAGAAGTATGATGACATATTTAAAATGGAGTCTTTACATAAGAAATTAGAAATTAGGCCTTTATTCTGGAGATGTAGATCCACCCAGAGGCAAAGAGATATTCACCTTCCACTTACATGACTTCAGTAGGATATTTGATCACCCTCTGCTGGCTGTGCTGCCCGGGCTGCTGCCAGTCCATTGGATTTTGGGAGAGTGCCTTTACGCTACAGTTGAGTCCCAGCCATCACTTAGAATTTAATTTTGTGCGTTTGAACCGCATTACTGCAGTTTAGTCACAACAGTTTTAAATCACTGGCTGCATATATAGTTTTTTAATTTTTATTCGAATGGATGGCACAGAATTCTGCCTCTGGGTCAGATAATCATCTCAGACCCATTAAACAAGTAGCTGTGACAGGCATCATAATAGTGGCCTAAACCACCATATTTTTTCAATATGACACTTAGTTGCTTTTTTTCTTGGCCTGTGGTTGGACTTACATTAGAAAAACAAACAGCACTTAGCTATAATTAAAAATGCCCTATGGTAAGTGAAATGACAAAACAATGGCAATGCTGTTCATATGGATGTAGTCAAGTGTAAATGAAGTCTAAAAGAATTAAGTTGAATGCAAGTATAAAATTATCTTCTTGGCTAGGCACAGAAAGTGTAAAATAAGCCTACCCAATACATAAGATCTTTCATTTCACAATAAAAAATCTTATCGGGGAGTTTTCTGTATCATGAGGCAAACCCATATTTTGCTATTCAACAGAAACATAACCTTCAATTAACTATTTGAAACTATTTGAAATGAAGTCATGTTAATTGGTAATTGTATGTAATTGTACATACAAGCATCTACCTTGAACATGTGCATAATATACTTGCATAAAGTTTCTAATAATGGGAAATGTTCATAATAGTATTCTTAGCGTTCCTTTTTTTTTCAAGGTAGTCTAATCCTACCTGGAAGTATGTTTATTAAAACTTTATGTTGAAGAATCACTATATGATAATTTTTTTAATTATTCTCCAGACATAATTATGAGCATAGTAAGACATAATTATAAGAGGGGTTGATTTTTTTCAACCTCCGGTAGCTGTCATCGTGTTTCAGGCTTAGCTCTAGTCAGAGTCCTGCTGACCAACCGACTGATGTTTCAGTAATTGCCACTTCAAAATGAAAAGGGAAACTGTCTAGCTTTGAGACATTATTCATGAAAGAAGGATCATGCTGGCTTGTTTTCAGAACAGGAACTTTTTCCCCCTGTTCTTGTCTAGACAGGCCAAGAACAAGACTTTGTACTGAAAAGGGCTCTCTGGTGTGTCATTAGGCATATTGGTCTAGTCTGGACTGGTCTGGATTTCCCTGTCAGAGTGTTTTGAGGTCATTCCTTTTATTTTGGTACAGACCTCTGCAGGTTTATTTCAGTTTGATGATACTCAAATATTTGTTTTCTATTATCTCCTTACAAGGAGGAATTTTTTTCAGGTTTTAGTAAAAACACACACTGTTCAAATGCATTTACTATGCAAACTAATTTAAGGCACTGAATTTTTGTTTACAAGTTGCAAATACCAAATCCTAAGTATATTCCATGTTCAGAAGTATTTATATTTTCATTGAATAATCTGTTCAATGAATTTGCCCCATTCCTACAATACATTTTTATTTCGAGTGTTTCCTTTAGACTTCAACAGAATGTGATTATGCAGGCTAAGTTTTGCACTTTTGTGTCCTCCATTAGATACTAAATTTAGAAGTTACTTTTGTACATGCATGTGTGAGAAAAAAAGGAAGCCTCAATACTGTGCAGACACTGCTTAGCAATAGCCAAAACACTTGTGTGTTATCAACACTGTTTTGGTCACAAACACAAACTGCTTTTATGAAGAAAGTTAACTCCATCCCAGCCAGGCCCAGTATTGGATGACTGCTTACTTGGCAAATAGATTTCGTGGAAGATCAAAAGACATGATGTTTATTGACAACACAGCCCATTTTAAAATCAACACAGAATTTCCATGGTATCATGAGCACCCTTCCAGTCAATGTGGGCACATCAAATGGGGACAAGAGGCCTGATGACTCTTCTTTTTTATACACCTTGACAGTGGCAATTTTCACATATCTGAGGGAAGGAGGAAGTAGCCATAATATTTCACAAGAAAAGTTGATTTAGTCTGGTTTTTGAATCTAGATTTCAATGTGGTTTGTTACCTATGACCAAAAAAAAGCCCCCAAAACAAACCAAAAACCGCCAGAAACCCCCCACCAAAACCACCCCACCAAACCCCGAAACATCTTACAGCACAAATGCTTTCTTCTGGTTTCTTCCTCTTATGGTAATGTTAGTGAAAACCCAGGACTTCAAGACTTTAATAATGGTACTAAAATTGTAATGCTTTAGTCTTTTATCTGAAGACTCTATAATGTGGTCGCAAACAGAAGCCTAGAGTTCTTAGCTTTAATTGCTTTTGAGTTTACATCTTCCTTGAGCATTTTCTGTCAGTCATGGGGTAAGCATGGAAAGCATTTCATTAGGACTCAACACAAAGACAGTGTAAAGCATGAAATAGTGTAGCCAAAGTAGCATGCCAAATTTTCTAACGTCAAGCAATATGGTGTTTGACATTTGTCTTTCAAATAGAAGCATTACGTTCTTTACCACTCTTAATTTCACCCTATGTTATATTCCTCATTTAAGGTATCTGGAAAGTTTGAACCCTTTCAAGTGCTGACTTTTCTAATCTTCGAAGACACCTTTGCTCTTTGCTTGTTCCAGTTCCTTCATGAAATTGCAGAAATGAATCCATTGTAATTATCTTATTGCTAATATTGAGGCTGATCTTCTAAGTCTCCTTTCCAAAACTTACTGTTAATGACCAGTTGAGTTGCTTGGGTTTCCAAGGCTTGCTTCATTTGGTTATGAATTTTTTTTTAATTGTCTATACTCAAAATAGAAAATCTAAGCCCTTTGATGCCTCTTCAGTTCTTTGTTGTAGCAGGGAAGGACAGGGCGACAAAGGAACAGGGTAAAATACTTTGTTCAGTATTTTATTCTACAGTTTTAATGGTTCAGGTATTACAGGGTTGGACTGAAAAAGCTTAAAGTTGAGGGCCTTATTTAGGCAAATACTCACTAATTTTGTAAGTGCAGTTTGACCAAGTGAAATAGAAAGATAGTTTTTTTCCACCACAGGAAGGGCTTGTTTTCCCTGTGTAGAATTTTATGCCTTCTGTTTATATTCCTAAGTAATATTTTATATGTTACACATATTAATGCATACATTTTTGTCACAGCAGGTTCTTGCTGGTATGTGTACCAAAATGTCATTAATAGTCTTAAAAAGTGTTCAGAGTGAAGTTTGCAAATCACTTTTATATACAAAAGAAATTTACTAAGAAAAATAAATTAATTCCCTTTCTCAAATTCTTTTTCCTTACCTTTGTTATTACCGTGCTTACATTACACAATGGATACATGTAAGTATTGCACCTCAGTAACTGGTGTAGCGGCTTTTTAGAATTGGAGATCCTGTCCTATCAGTTCAGAGTAAGTGCAAGTGCTGTTAAGATTAAAGAATAGTCTCTTGCTGATACTGTTGAAGATTAACAAATGCTGTCTCTTTGCTGGGAAGAACCAGAAAATCATCTTTCTGAAGCAGAACCAGTCAACCCAAACTGCAGCCTTAGGGAAGCCGAGAGTTCAGGGAATGGCACTACTTTAATAAACAACTTATGAGTGTTTCTAATTCTGTCTGCCTTGCCTCTGCTTGTGAATGACAATCAACAGAATTTGTCAACATACTAGTAGTGTAATCATTAAATTATAATTTGTCAAGATTTAATGTGTCCTCTGTTCTGTATATGTAGTATATTTAACTTTGGAACAAGCCTAGTGAGAAAGCTTTTTATAATTGCATGTATATTTTTGTGAACATTTCTTAATTACACTTCATAGTAGGTATTGGAGATGTACTTTGTCTCATAGGAATTTTCTCTTTTTTTTTGGCAATGAACAAAATGTAAAAACTACAGCGTGCCTGCATATAGCATTCAGGCACTTTATAGCAGTTTTAGAAGTTTACTAATTTTGTAAAGAACACTAACATGTGGGAGTTCAATGTGCAGACACCAAGCGCTTGATTGCAATTAGTTGGGAGACTGGCAAATTGGCTTTGGGAAGGTAGTTAAGGAGTAATTGTGTCCAGACAGGATTGGTACTGGTTACAAACTATACTGTTGCTTTACAGCTGATGCAAGACTTTTGTTAATGTTGGACAATTGTTATTTTTATCCATGGTGCTGTCTTGCCCCAGATATGCAAGCTGCCAGACAAACATGTATGAGAACATGGTCTTTGTCCAAAGTGAACTGTAATAAATGTGAACTACAAAAATATTGCTTATTTTTAAAACAGTTGAATTTTCCCTCATGGCAAATCTGGTTTACTAGTGGATTGATTGTGGTGATTTGGAATGTGTCATGTATATATTTATACATACAATACCATAAATACAATATTGTTTATTTTGGTGTTGAAGTGCCAAAGACCCATCCACTATTATAGCATCTACTTGAAAAATATTGTCTTTAATATCAGTCATTCTAGCACTGAAGAAGGGTAGGCATCAATTTTCTCAGAAATTTATGTTTTGGTTTCTTTTTTGCCTTTCAGAGTGCAAATTCACCTGCGCCAGTGGTAAATGCTTGTATCTTGGTTCATTGATTTGTAACCAACAGAATGACTGTGGGGATAACAGTGATGAAGAGAACTGCCTGCTTGTAACAGAGCATCCACCTCCAGGCATCTTTAGCTGTAAGTACTGGCTCTATGTGTGCATCCATGTATGTCTGTACATACAAGTCTGTTTGGAAACTTGGTCTGCAGTATGATATCAACGGAGGGTGAGAAAGAGAAAGTAAATACTGTTTTTCTCTGAAGTAAGAGGGATTTGTAACACACTTTCTCTAGGTTTCTAAACATGGAAATTTGTAGTTATGCAAAGGGAGTTTGTACTGCAGACATTGAGTTTATAATCACAGGGATTATATGATTATGTGGCCTCTGAGAAAGACAGTATAATTAAATAATTTGTTTTCCAAGGTTCTAAAAAATATTATCTGCTTTGTCTGTGTAACAGTCCTTATGTGCAATTAAGACTGTTAAGAAAGTTGTAATCTTTCCAGTCATCATTCCTATTAATCAAATGTGTTTCATTGGTGCTGAGATCAGCATCATTTGGTTGGTCACTGACCTTTTTTAGGTATATATTTGAAATAGCTTTAGTTGCTATTCATTTGTACATAAATATTGCACACAGACTGCCAGAGTTTATCACCAGAATTGCTTTCTTAGTTCTTCACACTCAATTGTGTACAATGAAATCAAACTTTGATTTTCTCTTTTGTTTGTTCTGCAATAATTTATTTTTAAACCACAGTTGCGCCTTCTGGATGGGGGATAAATTTTCCAATATTGTTTCTGATGTACAAGTACAGTAGAAGTGATGTTATGTTACTACCGCTTTCCAAATGGTTTGGTTCTGCCAATATTGACATCCCTCGGCATGCTATTTCACTTCTGGTTGTGACTGTGGCTTAGGAATATCTGTGTTGTTATTAGAAATAGGAATTATAAGCAGGATCTATCTACAATTTTTGTAATGAATGCATGGGGCTATAAGCAGGATAAAATCAGTGGAGTGGATTCATAACAAGGTAAAGTCAGGTGCTGGATATATGCCTTTCCTCCCCTGCCTTCTAACCTCCAAGTGAACATGTTCCTCAATATTGTGCTCTAAATTCTTTAAATGTTTTTGTACTTTGTGGTACTTTGGTATCTCTGCAGTGATTTCAGTGGCTTTGAAATAATAATGACCTGTATATCCTTTTATGCTATTGCATTTTATTTTTGTTTTAATTTGTTTGGTTTTGAGTAGAACTCTCTCCAAAGTCCCAGGACAAGCCATAGGCTTTGGTGATGGATCCAGATCAAAATCTTGTGGTTTTGCCCATAATCATGGTTTTTGAGTTGTAAAAAAGTTATTCCTTATTATTTTTTTCATGCAAAACTTGTAAGCATATCTTTATGGTTCAAATAAAGGATTTTTTTTTTCATTGGGATACTGTACAGCTCTTGTCTTAGACCAAGCCAGCACAACCGTTTGTGCAAAAGGGGCCATAAAAACCACAGTGGTAGCAGATGGAGGGAAGGGCTTTGGTAACAAGCAGCAGCTGAGGCATCGCAGATGGTGGCCCTGCACAGTTGCAGTGTGACAGTGGCACCTTGTTTGTTCCTAGGTGGAGCTCCTAGGTGGAACTCCCAAACCTTCTTCCCCTTCGGTCTGGTAGCCAGAGCACTGGTGGTTTTTCCAGACTCCTCCGTGTTGCTGGCAGTCGTGCAGTAATCACAGCAGCGTGATCAGGATCTGCAAACTTCCTGGTCTTCCCCTAAGTCAAATCTGTCCCTTCAGGCATTGCTATAGGTCACGAACAGGAGTGTTTGTGCCTGAAGACATGCATACCTGAAAAGGAGCAGTACTGGTCAGCTGGCTAGTCATCCCCCTCGCCTCCAGCAACATAAAGTTTATCCGGACCAAAGTGAACAAAACATGTCTCAGAAAGACCTTCACTGTTTCACTGCGTGGTGCGTTTCATGATCCTGTCTCTGTAAAGTCATGCAAGTCAAGGTGGCAGCAGTTTTCTTTCTTTTCAGTGGACTTGGAGAAAAATAGCTTCCTCCTCAAACCAGCCTTTTACAGATGTGAGGACTGTTACCACCCATCTGTCAGTTACCCTCTGTGAGGGTTTAAAAAAAGCCAAACAAACCAAAAACCCCAGGTTCCTTCATATGAATTATTTCCTTAAATCTGTTACATTTGTTCATTTTCTGATTCTATCTAAAATATGGTGTCCAATAATCCTGCTACTTGAGACCTTCCAAGGGCAGAGTGAAGAGGAATAATTAGGTAAACAGTCTTATTAAGAACTGCATTTGCTGGTTTTGCAACAGCATTGCAAATGAGGAGTTTGTAGAGGAAATACCTGATGCATTGCTAGGAGCATTTGGAAGTGTTTAACTTTTTGCTTACCTTGTGGCAGAGAAGGCAGTTCATTATTTGTTGCATTTGGGGATATTGACAGTGACTGTACTTTTTCATCACAATAAAGACACTGTGACAAGTGCTGGTAAATGAAGGGACTTTGGTTTTAAGTTAAAAAAAAAAACAACAAATCCCAGTGAAACAGAATCCTAATGGTAAAACAAAGAGAAAAAACATTGAGGCCAGATGGAAAAATAATACAACCATAAACAGCATTTAAATTATATTTATCATGTTATGGCTAGTAAACAGACTACTACATGGTAGAAATCAGTGCCCCTCAGTAATAGGTAAGAACATTATTATGGACATGTCAGTTGGTTGTGTTGGCTTATTCCAGCTTTGAAAAAATGTTTTCAGAATACTTGCTGAAGTGAGGTCCCCAGGCCTTAGAGGGATGACATGTTGAATTAAGAAATGTGTGCATGCTTTCGCTCAATGATTTTAATGGGGATCCCTACCAGAGTACACCAGAGTGTATGCTCTTGAAATGTCCCAGCTGAGGCTGCCTCCAACACAGAACTGCATACATTTATTGGCCTGTAATTAGTAACAACACAGTAATACAGCTCAATAAGAAGAAAATGAGTGTTAAAAAAAAAACACGTGAGGAATCTTAAAACAGGAATTTCTTTCTGGTCAGTGTTATATATCAGCTCTGTTCTTGCATCTCCTTGCTTCTGTGAAGTTCTTGAATGGGAACAAAACGGTTTGAAAGGAGCCACTTTTAAGTTTGTATTGGTCTACATCCAAGCAGCATGGTCTGTTTCTGCTGGGGACTGCCCTTGTCTTTACCTACAGCACGTTGTCACTACAGTGGTATGCCTTCCCCTCTACTGTTTGTTCAGAGAATCCCTTTCTCATGCTGTATTCAAACCTTCTGTCCCCCTGTGTTGGAAAAATTATTCATCTCATTTCATAGTTATACACAGACTGTCCCCAAACAATGTCTAGATAAATAAATTCACATATGAAAGTTTTGCTTTAGTTTATTTAAGCTGTGTGTGCCGTGTTAGCGGTAGCCCATGTTTCCCGGCAATTGAAGCATTTCTCGTTTGTGTTCTTGCCAGCAGCCAAATCCAGAAGGTCTTGTTGGAGCTTTTTGTTTAGTTTAGTTAAGTTGCATGAGCAATGGTATAGAAATATATTTTTTGTAGATGATCTGCTCCCTGAATTTTGTGATTACAGGAGATGCTATCTTACTGTGTTAGAGAAGTTTAAATCGCCCAGACCTGGTGTTTCTCTCTCCTTGCCATTCTTATATGGCTTAATTGTGATAACTGTTAATTCAGTCTTTTAAACCATAGAATGATTGGGGTTGGAAGGGACCCTAAAGATCATCTATTTCCAACACCCCTGCTGTGGTATGGACACCTTCTATTGGAATGGGTTGCTGAAGGCCCCATCTAATCTGGCCTTGTACACTTCCAGGGATGGGGCACCCACAGTTTCTCTGGACAGCCTGTTCCAGTGTCTCCCCACTCCCACAGTAAAGAATTTCCTCCTAATACCTAATCTAAACCTGTTTTTTTTCAAGCCATTACCCCTTGTCCTATCACTACATGCCTTTGTAAAAATCTTGCTGCTGAGCTCAGCGTCTCAGGTGTGCAAAGTAAAACAAAAGGTTTATTTCTGCAGCCCGTTTGTTTCATTAATTTTCCTTTGCTGACTTTTAGATAGGGCTTCCTTATGCTGCTGCATGGACAATTTATTCTGTGTAACACAGAGAAATCAGAGGGCAGCCAGGGAAAACCTGCACCACATCCAAGGTGTGTTAGAGTCTGATTTTAAATGACACAAGCTGCAGTGCAGCAAGTTGGTTGAAATACATGCCAGGGTATTTAAGCTGATCATGTTAAGGTAACAGCTTGCTTGGTATACATTGGGACTCAGGTTTGGTGATGCACATTGAAGCATGTCTCCCCTCCTCAGCGTGGACACCCCAGTGTTACTGCACTTCTCCCTGCAGGTCGCCTTGTGTGTAGCCCATGTCAGCTTTCAGTAGGGTTACCTGT
Source organism: Sclerurus mexicanus (assembly GCA_013396755.1). NCBI lineage: Eukaryota > Metazoa > Chordata > Aves > Passeriformes > Furnariidae > Sclerurus > Sclerurus mexicanus. Next base: position 1,715,896 of record VWZF01001525.1, on the reverse strand, counting down.
TTTTATTTTCATCAGCTATAAAGACTTATTGATTGAGGTAATGGAGGTGACTGTTCTTTTAAGACTACTTGGAGGTCAAGAGTGTATTTAACAGCACAAAGCCATGATAGGAAAAGTGAAGAAATGAAGAGTAGGATTTTAAACATTGCAGACTTGGCCCTGGCGGCAACTTGCCGCTCCGTGTGATCTGCAAAATTTAGACTCCAAAGCACTGAAACGACGTGCCTGCTTCTAGCAGGACATAGTTCATTTGTTTGAGCATTTCCCTTTGTTTCACAACAAATGATCAGCCTGCCCTGTCCTGCTAAAAGTAGATTAGATTTTGAAATGGGAAGCATAGTCTGTTGTCTGGAGACTGCATTGTCCAAGTCATGTCTCACTGAGAAGACTTGTGATAGTGGAGATTTTAGGTTTTTTTAAATTGTTTGGGGGAAAACAGTACAGGTAGATATCTTTGCTGTGATCTGTACATGTTTGTGGGCATATCAAACACAAATATTGACCAGCTTGAGAATTTACAGAAGAGTAAAAAAAGTGAGAAGGAATCCTTCTTGTCATGTGCAAATTATGTCTACATCAAATTTCAAGTTGTCACCATTGATGGAGGTGATGTGTCATGGCTGTTTTGGCAAAGAAGAGTTTGCTGTAGGAGTTCATTTTCCTCTGCAAGGTAAAAAAACCCAAACAAATCAAATATATAGCTCTCCCTTTCACCACCCCCACCTACTGCTGTCAGCTCTGAGCCTCGTAGGGATCTGCAGGGGGTTGGAGAATGATTCTGTTTTAAAAACAAAAAGCTCAATCAAAGGAAAATATTTTGTTTAAAGAGACCTTTGGCATCCCCCTCTGATTGTGACAGAGAATTTGTGCAGATAAAAACAACCGCTTAGATTTACATTTTGATTGTGTTTCTGCTTTCATGTGTACCGGGCTGTCCCACTTCAGGTGAAATTTATCCATTTCTTTAAATATTTAGCAGTCTAGCGTTGATGTTAATGAAAGTCTGGCACTGCTATTTTGAGCATTGCAACAATGATAGTAATTTTCAGTGTCAGATTACTGCTTCTCGGAGGAAAAGGGAGATGGGAGGAGGGAAGAGCAGGGAAAAAAAAAAATTGTTTCGGCTCTAATAGAGTTTGTCATCAGCCTGGCTGTGCCAGACAGATGGATCATGAATACTGTCTAGACGCTCTCTGCCTGAGTGGAGCTGTGGTCTCTAAGGACAGGCAGTGAGACGCCGGCTTAAGTGACTGGGGAAAGCCGGGACGTGCTCCCCTCTCACCAGATAGCGATCCGGGCTGATCCTGCCCATCGGTGCTGCGAGCCGGTCAATACCGACCTCGGCTGAAGCTTGGCTATTACGGGGCTTTAGGAGGGAAAGGAGAGGGATGTTGTTACGACGGTATTGATTTCAGCTGCATCTGCCCAGGGACCGCGGGGTGATTTAGCCGCGAGTATAGATCTCGGGAGGGGGTGGATTGGGAGAGCCATCATCTGGCCATAAAGCACATGCATAAAACTGTGCAGTCACCTGTATGTAGCGATCGCTTTAGTCACAGTATATGCTTGAAAAGGCTTACTTACGTGCTTATGTTTTCTTTATTTGGCCCGCTTGTTTGGAAGGATTCATCTCTCCTCCTACCCGGGGCTCCCTGTATCCCCGGCTGTTAGGATGAGGTTACATGAGGCTCCCTGCAGTTTGGAAAGGAGAAGCTGTGGTAACCAGGTGAGACCCATAGCCTAGGGCAGATCTTGTGCTATTTAGTGGTCGCTCAAGTACTTGTTCCTTCTATGCTAGTAAGCACAATTAATGATAAGGACATTTCTAATGTAGATGGAGCGATAAATATTTTTTTTTGACCAGTGGAGTTTTAACAAAAACTCAATTTGATGCATATGCTAACTTATTTAAAAGAACAAGGAGTTCCCCTGGGTTCAGTTTACAGAATAAACCTTATTGCTCTGGATTTTAGTTCAGTGTATGTGCAACTAAATACTAAACAGATATTTCTGTTTGGAAAATCCAATTGCCTTTCAGCCTATAGTGCAGTCCTGTTCTTGAAGTGCTATAAGTAGGTTCTGTGCTTTGTTTTGAAATCATTTCATCTTTGCATATTTTTGAAGCACATCACAGAACGTTAGCAATTAATATGAGCTTGAAAATTTGGAAAAAAGCTCAAAACTTTAAGGTGACTTTTGAATTTTCCCTTTTTGTATTATTTGTATGTATTTTAAAAAATGCTTTATTCCCTGATGTTTAATAAATGAAATAGAATGCTGGTCCCATGAATTCTGTAACAAAACTGCAGTGGAATAGAGTGATGCTAGAGTTCACCTACTCTACATGTGGAGCATTAAGCTGTTAGTGACTCAGACAAGCCAGACATACACGTATGTGGCCAATAACCACCATGAAGTACGCTGGCACACATCAGGTATTTGTATCTGCTTACAAACAGTGCTGAACTTGGCTTCTGGTAAGAAATTTCCATTTAACAAAGTTTTCAGCTGAGCGTTAATCATAGCTTTACAGTTAATGAGAAAAGAGAGACAAACTCAGAGTGTACTGATGAAAATGTTGGAATCTCACTAGCTCTGAAGTACTGTTTTATTCGCAGAGTATGTAAGTCAGTTGTATCACATTTAATCAAGCTCTAGAAAAAATGTTTATTAGAACTGTTTGCGTTTGCTCTTCATACACATTTCATTCACCCCTCCTTCACTTCCTGTTAACTTTTAGGAAACTTCATCCAGTACTAAACATCACCCTTCAGTACAGTTATGCTGGGTAATGCTTGTGCTTTCTCCTGTTCCCTTTTTTGGCTACTGGTTTCTTACAGATGCTAAAGGGAATTTTAGGCGCCGAAAGTGTACTACTGTCTTAAAATTTTCAGTCAAAGGCTGATTAGCTTCAGGGTGGAAATCCCAGAGCAGTACTGCCAGGCATGAAGTCACTTTGTATGTTACAGATATACTTGGCTCTGCAAGAGACTGAAGCTCCTCCTGGACCACTGTGAGGCTGAGAAAAGACCTCCCACAGGCTCTGAAGGCACCCTTTTTACACGCTGTTTTTTGCACCAGAAGTGCATAGTATCATGAACATTTCATCAAGGCAGGCCTAAAATTCAAGTACAAAAGCCACAGCACAATCACATGCCACAGGCACAATCCTCCCCCTGGAGAGAGGAAGAGAATAAACTGTGAGACAATTATTTTCAGACATTATTTCACATACACTTAGTAGGTGCTTGAACAGGGCATCAGAAATCATATAGAGTGTAACTGAGCAAGTTTTGTTTCTTTTATTTTTAGTGCACATTAGTAAGTATTGTTCACTGCTGCCCTTCCTTGCTGCATTTTCATTTGCAGGGGTCACATGGTATTGTGCCCTACAAAGTGGCTAGCTAAATCTCTGTAAATTTTAGATGCAGTTCTGAATTTCTGCTATGTGAATTTTAAAGCCACTGCTTTCCCCATCATTCATTCAATTCACATTGGTTTTTGCTGGTAAATGCTCATTAGGAGCAGTAATGCATTTGTACTGTGTTTGCACTTGGCTAGTATAAGCCTGGAGGAGGACTTGGGAACTATTTCTTCTCAGATGCTTAGGTAGTATGAAAATAGTTTATATTTTCATGTACTTTAAAGTATTTTGTGAATTAATTTTTTTAAATAGAATTGTTTAAAAAAACTTGTGTGAAAAAGGGATGTAGATTTGAATTAGATGACCTTCCTTCTCTAGGAATGCTGCAGACTGATATTCGATTTCTTTTCATTCTGTATGTGTCTCTGACCATTTATGTCCAGAAACTCTTCATCTCCCTTATGAAATGAACCACCTTAATTTTTCTTAAGCAGGCTCATCTCCTTCTGCTTTAAAGTAACAGCTGAGATGAAGGTGAATTGGGAGTTTGCTTGTAAGTTCTGGTATGAATAAATGCACTTTCTGTCTGAAGTTTCTGTGTAGATTAATGTACAGCATCATGCTCAAAGTGATGCCTGTGCTTTCCAGTGATCTCTGCAGTGGTCTGTATTGTGAGTGAAATGATGTTTTTCCATATCATGTAGGGTTCAACCAAAGCATGTTGCTTTGGTCATTAGTGTGCAGCTATTTTTCTCAGACTGGAAAACCTGAGAAACCCTTATTTTCTCCACAGTTTTGCAAGTTCTTGAAACTGGCATAAGTTATTGTTGCCTCTTGTGGTTGCTCCCTCACTTGTCCCTGTGCAAGTGTTTGTGCAGCCACACAGGAGTTGGGTTGGAGACTGGTCTGATTTGGATGAACTCTGAGAAACTTCCACTTTGTTTTGGCTGCTGTCATGTCTTTGATTCTGTTCTCAGCTCAGCTGTGCAAACTCTTGTTTCTGCACAAAGCAGAGGGAAGTTACAAGTGGCTCTGTTTAGTGTTGGTTTATCCTTGTATCCTTGACTGGTTTAATGTTTCCATGCCTTAGTCCTTGCCTCTCTACAGTATTTGCTGAAAGATCTTTCCCTGAATACAGGAGAGTTTGGAAATTAAAAACTTAACTGTTGCTTTTCTCCTTTTCACCAATTCTGAAAATCTTATCATTTGTCACTTTTTGTAATAAAGCAATGAAACAGGAGAGTGAAGCATCAGACTGGGTCTTTCATGACTGTCCATGGGCTTGGGTTCATTCAAAATGAATTCCATGCTAGTACAATATAATAGAGCATTTTGATAACCAAGTCCAGTTTGGCTTGTCTTGGGGCTTTATTTGAATAGCTGTCATGTTAAGGCATTCTGAATGTAGGACACAAGCTAGAAGGTGCTGAATTGGTGTCAACTGGAAAGACTATTTGCATAGGTCTTTTATTTTGTGAGGAACAGGTATTTTTAATTTCTCTAAGCTTACTGCGTTGTTTTTTTTTCCCCTCAGTGATGTTAGAGGGTTTTTTTAGCCAGGATTTCTGCACTGTGTGACAGCTTTTTATTTAATGGTGAACCAAGTTCATCTTGTCATCAAAGTAGGCTTAAATTTGTCTTAGCTCTCTAAGAAAACAAATGCAGACACAAAGCCTACTGCATGTAGAAAACACAGTTGTCACCTGTGACTGTGTATCACACAGGCATCAGATACTGTGGGAGTATGTGTGTGTGTATATTACAGCAGACTTGCATTCATTTTTGTTTTATATACATGCATGTTGTATGCAAACCTAAGGAGTGAATACAGACTGGTTAGCATTAAGAAAAATATCATCAGCATAGAAATATCTGTATGTCAGCTTCTATGAAAACATAAATTGGGATTTCTGTCTTTATTTAAAAATAGCCATTTTTTAATTACAGGTTTATGGCTAAAATCAAGGCTAAAGTAGAATTTCACATTGTATTTAGACCATAAATGAGACTGTTGACCTACCGTTTATAGAGAACCACTGTTAAGAACTGAAGGAAAACAGATCATGACAGTGAGTTGTTAAATTAATTGTGTTTTGTATGTGTTAGATAACTTTTCTAACTTAACAATACAGTCTTAAGAGGCTGGAGATGTGAGTAACACAGCATTAGTCCAACCACAGATGATAAGATCACAGCTCTACTTATCTTTCCTGTAGTATTGCTACACTGGTAGCTTCCTCTTTCCTTCTCAGTTTTCCCCTTCTTCTTTCCTTCTGTTCGGTATCACTGTGTAATAGTTTCATGAAAGCAAGACAGATTAAGGAGCTGGAGGGTGTGGAGATAATAGTGACGTACTACGTGAATACTGAGTCTGACACCTAGTAGCACCTTGATAGAAATAGAAAGCTGTGATCACAGTATTAAAATATGCTAACAAGCTGAAGGAGCTAATGGGCTTAATTTTTCAGTACAGATGTTCATCTGGCACTTGTGCTGAATGCAGTAACAAATGTATGGGGGCTGAGGGTGATATTATTGTGTTCTTCGCAGCACAGTCCTTCAAAACAATCTTCCTTTCTTGATATTTTATTAAGATTTAGAATGTTCTTTTTTGTGGTCTGAGATAGCAAATGTATAAACAAATGGGTATGACTAAGCCTAGTCGGGCTTAACTTTATTCACACAGTGGGTTCTGTGAGAATTGGTGCACCCTTGTGATTGGTGGTGGGCATTGGTGTGTGTTTCAGTGCGTGGTTACTTCATGCTCTACATGCCCTACTAAATTTCAGATAGTTTTATTTTTGTTGGTTTCAAAACCTAGTTCATCTGGCCAGAATAAACCATCTACTTTGAGAAGCTGTAGAGCCACGGTCTGATGTAAAGGTCATCTCCCTGCATTTTTCAGAGGAGAGTCAGTAGTCTCCAGGAGAACAGTCACAGTGGCCTGTATTCCACTCCAGTGCCTCAGCCTGATGACCCATCTCATGGCATTTGTTCACTCTCTTGCTTCGTGTTCAATGCTTTGCAGCCAATGCAAGAATGATAACTATTTTGCAGAATCCTTCAGCTGTGTCAATAGGAAATGATCTTGACTTACTTCCAGGAGATTCAGACATTCCTGAAGAAATTACCTTTCTTACCAGTCAAAGAATTGCTCAACATTTTTGGGAATCATTATGTTGCAAACCTCCTCTTTTTTCCCCCCTCCCTGACAAAGGAACTGGCTTGTTTGTTTTGATTACCAGGATGAAAGGTGCATATGGCTTTTGTTTGTAATAAGCTGCAGCTCTCACTGTGAATACCTGTCACTTTTGATAGGCAATTACAATGTAGATGATCAGTCAACTGGCCCTGAGTATTTGGGGCTGGTGGTGCTCCTCCAGCAAATGCATTTGCTGTGCTATATAACACAGGTTTCAAACCACATGCCCTTTTCAAAAGTCTCTTAGATAATGTATGAGGAAAATAAATTTCACTGAAAACTAAAAGAACTGATATGAGGAATGGAAGACTTGGCAGTCAGTGAATGGGTCTCTCCAACAGTTCCAAAGTTGCTTAGCATCTCTGCCACAAACTTCCTGTGCAATCCTGATGAAATCATTATTGGTTTTCTTTCTTAATTTCTTTATTTAAAAATTGACATAATGATGTTCATCTACTTTGCAGAAATAATGCAAGAATATGAAATTTTTATGTGGTTTAAAAACATTTAAAGAGATGTTAAGCTGTAATAACCTCAGAAAATGGGTATTATGTACTGGAAAAAAATACAATTATAAGCTGACAGGGAGAATAAAGAAAATTAGAAAGTATGAGCTTTGTGTTGTGCGTTGGCATTTACTGTCCAATACTAATAAATGTATATTTAATTTTTCTCTTGTATGTCAACATCTAAGAGCAAGGAAATGGGTATGCTAGATAGTTTCTAAGTGGGTACATAAGTTGGTGCATAATTTGCATTAAAATGTGACTAGAGTCAGAAGAGGAGAGAGTTTAATTGGTCAACTGTAATTCCACAATAAGAGCAGAATATCTTAAAACATGGTGAATGTAATGCAATGTAATGATATTTGGTGGTGTGTTAGTGAAGTTTGAAAAAGAACATCAGAAAAATTTAATCAAATGAGGTCAGCAGTCAACAGGATGATGGATGAAATTCAATCTTGATTAATGCAAAGTAATTCATACTGGAGGGAAAAGTATTAATACATTTTATTAGATCCTAATTAATTGTGTAATTTAAGGAAAAGGACCACTAAAAAGCATCACTATGAAGGGCTGAATGAAGACCTCTTTAGAGAATATAGTTGTGGTCAGATAAAGTATTTTGAGTCAATAAAAATAGGATGTGAAATGTTCTGATGCCGCCACATAAATCAACATTTCACCTTTATTCAGAATGCTGTGTTCAAGTGTTGCTGCAGCGCAAAAACATAATGTGGATGTAGAAAACATAGGAAAACAGCAGAAAGAAGTTGTGAACAGACATGGATATGAATAGAGCCCCAAAAATCTGGAATAGTTTGCTTTTGAGTCCAGGTAAAGGGTGGGGAAATAAAAAGGTGCACAGAACTATGGGTGTGGAACAGAGGTGGCTCACACACTTAGGCTATGTGTTGAGATGAGATCACTCAGTACAATTCAAAGCTGATACAAAAGAAATTTTTCCACACTTTCTGTCTTTAGGCTGTATACCTCATTACCATACAATGCTTTTGAGGCCAGGATTTAGCAATATTAAAAGAAAAGAGGCCTCTGAACACTGAGTCCACTTTTGTGTAATCTATCCAGAGGGTAGTAGTTAGGAAATGTATGAGGCTGACGTTTCAGGCATTAAATTAATTTCTATCTATAAGATCGTGTTGAGAGCTTGAGAGGATGTTTTCACATTCCCTTTGAAAACTGAACATCCTCATGCAGAAAGACAAGTACATAGGTTCCTAAACGTGGTGTGAAAGTGAAGCCTGTAGGAAAGGGCTTGGAATACCATTCATGGCAACTATGGTCAAAGTCTTTACGTGCAGTTTCCTTGACTTAAGTAATCACTGATATTGCATGTAACAACCCTCTGTCATATCTTATAAAGCAGAAAGCTGGACTGTCTTGTGTATCTGTTTTTCATAGAAGGTGGTTAACTAGTGTGACTGGCACATTGAGTTGCTCAACAAGTGAAAACTTGTGGTCTCTCTGCCAGTCTGCTGGATCACCTATTGCACACCACACTGTAGCCCTGAGAGGGGTGTTGAGCACATGCCCAGCGCAGGAGAGCACACTGACAGGAAGAGTGTACTAGGAATTGCAGAGGAAGCCGGTTTAAGCAAGCAAGGTTTAGAATTAAATGTGTTGCAATATGGATTGGTATTTCATTCTTTGAAGTTTCCTACAGCTCTTCTGTCCATTAGGCTCACGTAGTTAATAAACCAGACATTCAGAAATGTCTGCTCCTTAAACAAGATATACTGAACGTCATATGAAATGCTCCACAGTAGTGGACAACATTTGTAGATCTCTTCTTGCAGGAGGTGATAACAGTTTTTTTTCTTGTTGCAACACGAGCTATTAATTAGGACTTTCGGAGAGAAATGTGTGTAGGCTGTGAACATGCAGAGTGATGGAGAGAGGTGGGAAACAGATGTGTGGTCACATATGCACCAGCCAGCTATTACTCAGATACCATCCCTGTGCTAATTAGCGGCTGGAATGTTGAATAATGCTGGTGTTTGTGCGATTGCTTGAGTGTAGTCCTGCATCTGGTTTTCACACTTGTCTTAATCGCTACACAGTACCATAAGTAACATGCTTCAATTAAAATTGTTTTGGAAGTGAGGTATCTAAAGCTTCCTTGTTACAACAGATTAATTTCTTAGTGTAGATTACTGTGAGTGTAGGGCCACCAGCTTTCTGTACCCTCAAAGGACCAGCATTTGGGTTAACATGGGAGAGGATATCTGACTAATCCATTTTGCTTCCTGTCATGCTAATGAACCCAGTCTGTGCCATCTCAACTATAAACTACCCCCTTGGTGATTCTCACTGTACCTCTTTTAGTGACGAGTCAGCAAAAGCAGCCAATTTCTGAGCTGCCATAGCTGGGGGAATTATGTGATAATACTACCTGTAGGACAAGTGGCTCCTTAGGAAAACTATTGCAATTTATCCAAAGTTTGTCTCTAAGAATTTTTGATACAAAGTATTGGTATTTCCAATTGCTATCCATCCTAAAAATACATGCATGCGTGCACATACATGCACATATATTCTTACAGCAGACTTCCTTCTTTTGTGAAGTCCAGATCCGTGATACATTTCAGTCCTGCACATCATTATAGGAACAGGCAGTAGCAGACAGCACAATTAGTGTTGCCACACTGGGGTTATAAATTATCTACTACTCTATATAGTGCTGTATTCCAGGGAAAAGACACATCTGTAGATCAGAAAGAGTGACTCTGTTTTTGATGCTGGAACATAAATGCAGAGATGATTTTTCTCTGATCCAGTTTTTGCATTTGTAAAATGTTTCTCACGCTTTCCTGAAATAACTTCTTCTTTATCCATATGAAAAAGCTTGTGAATTAAAAGAGTGCTTCTCATCTTCCAGGTAACTGGGGAAATAATCCCTCTTTCCCCCCTCCCCTTCTCCCCCTCTTTATCTTCCCTCCCCACAGAATGCTAAAACATTGTTTTTCCTCCCACAGCTGAAAGGTATTTTGCAGAATACAGATGAGATATTTGTTGGCTAGCAAAAAATAAAGCGAAACAAGAGACATGTCTTTCAAGTACAAATGGAGCTTTAGAGATCTCTGTTGGAGAGCTTAATTTCTATGTGAGCACAACTGTTTCTCCATATTGCCTGGAACACTTCAGTTATATATTTGGCCACACTTTCTATTATGGATACTATAAAGACATCATTTGTCAAGCTAATAACTGTGTACAAAAATGTTTATGCACAATAAAAATGGTTTTCAGAGACCTTTGAATTGCACCCACAGATATAAAATCATGCAGTACTGTGCAATATACTGAACTGGATTAGATAATAGTAATAATAATAAATAGCATTCCTTTCTTTATTCTGCAGGGCTAACTGAGCTTAGCTGCTTTGAACCATATCAGGTATTTTTTTTAAATATTTCTAAATTTTGGCCTCTCTATTGAAGAAGCTGAAGTATTATTTCAATATCAAGATCTTGCTTGCAGACTGTGTTTTTGTTACACTGGTGGTCTCTGACTGAAAAAGAACGATCACAGATTTTATAGCACATTTTAAACTAGGTGGATAACTTTATTATAGGAAATACGTATTTTTTAAGTATAAAGAGAAAATTTACTAAACTACAGACTGCATAGGTTCTTTATAGAAATTATTGTCTTTAATTATGTCATATGCCGTAGTCAAAAGGTATATTTGTCCCTGGTTTCAAGGGCAGTTAAGTCATTTAAGTAGAAGCTAGACATACAAATGTGTTCTATATGTGACCATAGTAGCTATTTAAGTAGATAGAATGTAATTATCCCTATTGCAAGATTAATTCACAAGGGAAAAATGCCATAGGATTTTGTAATAGTGACAAGTGGTCAAGACAGTACATTTATGCTTTGCTAGTTTTACCAGCTGTGTCTCATTCCATTATTCAGACAGACAGACACACCACCCCCTTTCTTCTAATTAGTTATAGTTGTTGACCAGTGTGGGGGGGAAGGGGGTAAACAACTCAAGAGATGACTTCCCAAAGAAAATCTGATTCCAAAGTGGGGCCACAAACCGCTGGAAATCTCGCAGATGTGAAATAGGTTTTTGAGGTTTAAAAATCTGTGATTGTCACATGAACCTGAAAGAGAAATGCAGTTACTGTGATTTTCTTAGTGATCTCCTTATCTCAGTTAAAAAAAAAACAACTCAGAAAAGTACTTGGGTTTTTCTGCCTTGTGTCTGAAGCTGCATCTATGCAGGATTTGCAATGATAAAACATTACTCTGAGGGAAACAAAGTGAAGGCAGGGCAGTGTGTTTTGGAAACCAGGGTTTAGAGAGTTACATACAAGTGGACAGGTATAGATGATGATACCATATAACTTGCATTCCTAATCTGTTTATCTTTCAAACAACCCCTTATATTTCACAGGGCCTAATATTTCCTTGCCAAAGGTGCCCCACTCTGTGATGAAGTACAGTGTTGTGAGGGTGAGCTTGCTGACCAGAAACACTGGGAAATTTAACTGAAAACACCTACAAATATGCATGTGTTTGAAGATAGTAGGATAGTATTGATTTGGGGTCTTTTTCCTTCTTTGGTAGAGGGCTGGAGTAGAAGATGGTCTTTTAATGGTAGTTGGATATAAATAGGAGCAAGCATCTAATCCTTTCAGTTGCAGAGGTGTTTGTTTTCCATGTTATTGAATCACTTGCTCTCCTGAAGGCATCAGCCATGGTATCTGAATCCTACCACTGACCTATGAATCTTGTCACTATTTTATTTTTTTAACTAGAATTAAAGCCACATATTGACTTCGTAGTCTCCATTTGATTCCTTTGCAGGCTCTTGGCAGCCACAGCATGTTGAAGTTAGGCGTGGACAAAACATGTTTCGTGGACATGAAGCCTGCACCACACACTGCAGTTTTGCACAGTATTTCCACTGCTTGTAGGAACAACTATATTCTGACAGAGCTCTTAATTTGTTACATTACATGTCTGTAGTGTACATTGCCTGGAGAAGGTCCCTTAAAAGACTTGAGACTTCCACAAAATACTACACTGCCATACTTAAACAGTGACAATCCTTAGAAAAAGCAGCTCGACTTTCTAGGTGTGTCTGTGAAAGATGGAGAAAGAGGGACAATGCTAATCTGAGAGTGAGTAGATTAGGTGAGATTTGGTAGAGAGACTGGAAGATGGATAAATTGTGGTAGGCAGAGTGAGGCTGCCTGACGAGTCAGTCGGTGGGAAGAAAGCAGGAGGTGTGGCAGGTTGTGGGAAGAAAAAGTTGCTGGAGTTCCCAAAGACATCGCCCTGCCTTGCGTAGCTGTCACCATCCGAAACTCACTGTGTGTGCACATGTGCCGGCTGCCCTTCCTTTCAACCAACATGCACTGGTTGTCTTGAAGTCGATTTGTTGTAACTTCCTGGGTGTTTGGTTCCTACTGTTTCTGTAGGAATCATGTAGCCAAACCCTAACAGTCAGCTGTGGGGCTTACAGTCCTGGATTTGCAACCAGCTGCTCTGTGTGAGCGTGTTAATAGTGAGCCAGGTGAAGCACCACAGATTCTCATTTATTCAGATACAGGGTATTTACAGCACCTGATTGTACTTGCTGTGTTTTCCTGGAGAAAACAAGAAGCAATAATTCGTCGTTTTAAAATCCCTGTAAAAGCAATTGGGAAATTAAGTGCTACAGGATTAGGGTCCTAATTGCTCATACATAGTGTCTCAGCTCATGTTAGTGGTGAAAAAAGACCATGTTCTTTCTTACATGGCATTATTCCTTTCACTGCTAAATTAGGCAGTGATTAAAAAGATCTGTAACTATAGAGTTGTCTGGGGCCCCTCAATAGGACTGGGTGGGAGGAACCTCACCTTGAAATTATATACATTGTGAACTGAGTCTGAAGAAGCTTTGTTGATTTAGCCTTGCTGAATATCTAATGATTCATCTTGTATGTTACTTTCATAAGTACTAAATGCAGAAAATATTTTTCAATTAAGAAAGAAAAGAAAAAAAAAAATGTTTCCAGCATTAAGTATATTTCAGACCTATGGATGACTGGCAGATTAACCACCAGGGACCTGGCATGGCTCCAGTTTAGCTGCAGCTCCATTGACCATGCTGATGAGTCTGAGGACTAGGAAAAAGACAAGTTAGAGGTTATTGCCACCATTGGTGGTGAGGAGGCTTAAATAGCATGAATGTGGAGGAAGCTGTGTTTTAGTAGTATTTGTGTTTCTAGTGTAAGTTCCTTTATGTCTACTTCAGCAAATATAGTACAAGGGGTTACTACTTTTCATCTTTATTTCAAAAGAAATTGAGAACCAGACACACAGAACACATCCAGGGAGGCCTTTTTAGTGTGGACATTCAGAGTAGCAAAACTGGAACCTGGTAGCATAAAGGGGGCTCTTTTAAAATGTTTCTTAATGTAGCTAATACATGGCACAGCAAATCTATATTTTGGTTAAGCTTCAGCAAATTCTGGGTTGGAAGAGAAGGATGTGAAGACTTGCTGACTATAGAATAATGATTCTCTTAGTAGAGAGATACACTGACAACTCAAACTGTTGCTGAAAATTAAACATGTTGAAAACAAAGAGTATGGTGCTACCAGTTGTGAAGACTTGAATTCATGCTTGTAAGTAAAAGTACTAAACTTAAGTAAACTCTGCTGTTCACTGAATCATACCTGCCCGTTGCTGAGGAAAGCAGTGAAAAGGGCTCAATTAGATCTGGCTTCACCTCCCTTTGATTGAGTCGGCACCAAGGCTGGAACTAGCCAGCGATCTCCCCTCCTTCTTCTTGCATCCTGATATCTTTTGATGTTTTGCCTCCTAAAATCCCTTTTACCTAATCAATCAACTTCCTTCCGGTCAAAGTGTGGGTATTATGATGTCCACTGACATCTGGAAATTTGACAGCCTTGAGCTTTCTTTCTTGTATTCAGGCACTTGGAGAGGGACAAGGAACCAGCGAGGAACATAAAAGGAGTCATTTAGATTTTGGCAAAATATATTAAAATAAAACAAATAAAGTAAGTATTCATGCTTTATCTGCTGCATTTTTATCCTGTCCTGTGTTATACGTCAAGTTTTGAACCATGTGAAGTTTAATGAAAAAAGTTATCTGTCAGTGTCTTCCCTTTCCACTTTCCTGTTCTTTAAAATCATCCTCCCTGGCTGCTGTAGGAATAGTTTTCGGGAACCAGTTGAGGGTCAAAGTCTGGAATTTTTAGACCCGTATCAGGTCACTTTGCATGACTTTGCCAGTGTCTAATAAGCAGTTCCAGCTTTAAAAGATTTATATATTGTTTATAAATATCTTTATGCTATTTAAACTTATTTATATTATGTCCTTAGTAAGAGGTAGTCACCGCAGTGTGCTGAAAGGGACTGTGTTTACTGAAGAGCTCTACAGAGCTAGAACTCAGTTTATCATGAAGGGCTATTTTCTGGAAGCTTAAGAAGGTTTTTTTTGAGAAGGTCATTTGGATCTGTATTAACTTGAGCTGAGTTCTACAGATTTTTTCCACAAAACATAATATAAACTTTGTACACTCTCAGTGATAAGTCAGATGTGCCAGCGACCTCAAGGAGAGGTTTGTACTCTGGGAAATGAAACTCAACCAAAGCTTGTTGTGTTTTCATAGGTCTTCTCAGAAATGAAGTTCATTCAGCATGCTTGGTTAAATTCTCGAGGATGGCACTTATTCTTAGGAATAGATGTTAATTAAACTGATAAATTGAAAAGAGCATGAGAGGAAAAGAGGCGTAAAAAACCCCCACAAAATTTTAGAGGATGTCAGATGAAGTTTATTCATGCAAAAGGACAACAAAATCAAGGTACACTAACTACTATAAGCAAACTAATAAACTAATTTTAATTAAAATTAGGTGTGATTGAATTTAGGTCTTCCTCATTGCTTATGAAGAAGTGGATTTGTACTTCCTACGCTATGCCTCCATCAGTGTTCCTGTTTGCTAGATTAAGTCATCCAGTCCAGAAAAAAAAACCCCAACTGGAAATTGTTTTTTTTGAATTCTTCTTAATGTTTTTCAATAAAATGAGCACAATCAGTTTCTTCCTTTGTTCTTTTCTTGGAAAACTCCATTGCGTCTGTGTTGTTTGGATTTCATTTCTCTCTTTAGATCTGCCTCCTTCAGCTGGTTACAGAGAAATATGGCACAGTATTTTTTTTCTAAGTCGACTTAGCACAGACTAGTTTTCCTGCCTGAGAAAAGTGTCATCTTTCACCTCTTGCTTGTGGAGCTGCACTTCAGTATTTATAGCTTATATTTTCTTCTGTGTTTTTAGTTTGTTTTGGATTTGTTTTGTTTTCTAAATTACTCACTGTAGGAAGGCCAAATTTACACTTTACTTTAGAACAAAACTACTTCCATGCAAGTGTACTGGAAAAAAATATGCTTTTGCAAAAAAGAATAATTATAATGAAACTAATCTTCTTTCAAAGACCTTTCCATGTGAATTGCCCCAAACTTATTGTTGGATCTGGCTTGTCTTGAGTCCTCATATTTTATTGCTGTCTTGAGTCTTTGGGTTTGGACTTATGTCCTAATTTTTTACTGTTAAAAAAAAAAATTAATATTCTGGTCAGGTAAGCACTTGTTAAAGAAAAATGTCACCTATCATATGACCTTGTAGAATAGGTTGCTTTTTAAATCTGTATGTATTTTGTGCAAACCAGGAAGACTAAAAACTTTGTGATTAGGATTTTGAAGCCTGTATTGACATCAAAATATACAAATTACCTAAGTGGGTAAATTGTGATATGTTCAACACATAGCAGTGAAAATGTTTTCGTATTGGAGGTGTGATTATGATCTATAGAGTAAGTGTGAGAGTGCTAGTTGGGATGTAAATTCTTTGCTGGAAATAGAAATCTGTCCAGTGACATGATGTCATTGCACCTGTCATTTGCATTGGTTCATGCATGTGTTCCAACGAGTTTTAAAAGCACTGAGGATCTTCATATTGGATGTTATGTTCTTGGTGCCTGACAAAGTGGCCTTCAGTTTGGTGGATCTGTGACCACCCTCCTCCTCATCCATCAGTGATTGTCCAGTTGTAGAAGATCTAACACCTGTTTTTGTCACGGAAGGGAAACAAAGAGCATATCTTGAACTAGAAACTTTCTGGTTTAGGTTTGGAATCATCTCTTAGGGAAGCCGTCATGAAAGCAGTTTTCTCCAACCTAAAATATATAGGTTGGAGGAAAGTTACAGAGAGGTATGTTGAAAAGCAAGAAAACATAGCTGTCTCTTAAAAAGGTGCTCCTGTCCACGTTCTTGATGATCAGAACTAGCTGTACAGAAGAGAAATAAAAGGGGGAGAAGCCCAGCAGCTCCTGAAACAAATAAAACAAAGCTGGGGAGAAAGGGTTGCCTTAACAGAGAACAAGAGGGCTCTCCAGCATACAGTGATCTTTTACTGTATTTATACATTATACCTGCTTACCACACCAAATCATCCTCCTCAATACCAGCAGTGCCACAGATAACTCCCAAACCCCGGCCTGTGGAAGCAGAAGCTGATGACGGAGAAAGTCACTTGATGTGAAAGAGCAAAGGTCGAGTTTATCTGGCAGGACTTCACCTTGGTGCCAAGTCTTTGTGTAACTGAAGGGACTTTGCATAAGAGACTTACTAATTGAGCGCCTTCCAGGAAATCTGCATTTTTTTTCATTTTATTTAAGTTCCTTGTACACTGATATGCATATTCCTGGAAAAGGTCAACATCAGCAAGCAGGTTAGTGGGTAAATTTTGTTGACAAGTGCCAGCGAATGACCAAAGACGGAAATACATAAAATGAGAATGGGAGGGTGACCTGCCAGCAGACAGCAGAATTAAAGGAGAAAGATTTGTGACAATTGAGATAGAAAAACAAGACCATGTGTGCTTAAAATATAAAGACAACAAACTCCCTCAGTGCCTATATTGGATTGAAAATGTATATTAATATGGGAAAATCTTCAAAAGTTAGAGAACAGTTTTTGGACACTTTTGATCTTACAAGCTCTGTTAGCCATAGCCGGTGGTGTGGTAGGTTTTTTAGCTTTATGTGATAATTGATATATTTGTGTTGCAATAGCTTCTGTCAGACCAGTACTTAAACACTTAAGGTGCTTCACTGTAATGGTGTGTGCATTGCCTGTTAAAGGCTACTATGGATCTGAATGCCTCTTTTGCCTGTTTCATGTGCATAGATGTATACCAATTCACAGATGCACATATTTATTGTATTTTTTAATATATATGCGCAAAAAAGTAGTCTCGGCATAAAATAATACAATAGTTACATATAAGTAAAAATTTTAATTACTATAAAATAATACGAATATTGTATATTATAAAATGTTTCACTGTATGCAACATCGTAGACAAAACTTAATTGACAGGCATATTCTAAACACTGTAAGACTGTTGTAAGCCAACTTTTAAAATTCATGGAATGACAGCTATGTGAATAGTAATAATTAATATATCAATCTTTATATTTCTATCTGCTCGGAGGAATTTAAAACACAAAATAGAATTGTGATATCGTATTTTTCTCAGGATGATTAAAGCTTTTATTAATATCCAGGGTTTTTACATGTTAGAGCAGAAAATGTTATAATTGAACGTCTTGAACAATTTGTGTCTAATTATAAAGAACACTGTGTAAGCAGAATTTGGTACTTTTTTGGAAGTCGAGGTTAAGGTGAAGCAGGAAGGAAGACTGGGTAATGAATTTTCTGAGGGGAAGAAGAGATAAGTGGTACATAAATATAGCTTCCCCAGACACAAGCTTTGTGTTGGACTACCTGACCTAAAGCTAAAATTAAGCAAATTTTTGGCTACTACTGTGCAAGATCAGAAAAGCATCCCGTTCAGAATTGGCAGCTGTCTGAGAATTATGTTGTGGTTGTTCAACTCAGTCTGCTGCTGGAAAAAGGTATCACATTTGGCATCTGTTTGTTCAGTGTTATTTCACCTAGATTAAAATACGGAGTCCTTTCCTGTTCATAGTGTTTGTACTGTTGCTACTTGGATTTCTCCTGCTCTATAAGACCTGGGGAATGCCCTCCCTAGTGAGATGAAATGTGTTGTTTCTGATCAGCAAGAACTGAGTAACAAGAAAAAGAACCGCTCACATAATTTTCTGTTCAGAAATTAAAAAAGACTTCTTGTCCCTGCTTTGATGTACAGAGACCAGACTGTTGCAAAAAATTGCCTTTCCCCATCAAAACCACTTTAGATGACATGTCTTTAATCACCCTAAATCATCTAGAAAGATACAGCAATTTAAGGTAAGTTTGGAGTTTCCCAACAAACAGATGGATGGTGTCTCCATTTATTCTGAGTAAATATTAATTTATGGCATACCTGCATTTGCTAAATATGTAAGAATAAGTACAAAAAGCAAGTTCTGTAATGCAGAGGTTTCTGATCGTTGGTTGTTTGGGGTTTTTTTCCAGTAAGCACGTTGGCTCTACTTGAGTTTCCTGCACCTGGTTGTAAAACAATAGACAATACAACTCCTACTCCATACTATAACCTTCCAAAATTTTGAAGTGTTTTATAAATAACTTACTAGTAAGCCAAAACAAGATTAACATGTTCTTGGTGTTACTCTTCCCCAATATAGACTGGAAAAGTTTGTGCACAGGAGTAGTTTAAAAGTTGATATCCTATCTTCGGTTTCATTAAAATGTTGGGTTTTAACAATCCTTTATCAATTTACTTTGTTCTGGAGAGAGAAGAGGACTACAGCATATGCTTTTTTCCCCTCCTATTTCCCCCCTCCTTCTTAAAAGGTTCAGAAATCAGAGCTTTTAAAGGGTTAGGGAAGCTTCTCATTTAAAGGGGTTAGGTGCCTAAGGCTTCAGGTCTGGGGCATGACAGGGGCTGTAAGCAGCACCCTGCAATGGTCTGTTCCCTCTTGTGGCATTGCTCCCAGCCTGAGCTGCCCCAGACAGTGAGGACTAGGTTAAGGATCACTTTATGCTCTCCTACAGTGTTGATGACATTATGCAAACAACTACATCAAGAATTTATTTATTGATTTTTTTTAAAGAGGAAATGTAAGAAAAAAACCCCAGCAATACAGAGGGGAAAAAAAGTAGAAAGAAGAATTTTGGGTCCTATGAGATAAGTGTTGAACACTGCTGCTTTGCAGAAAGTACAGGAACACCAGCTGGCAAGACATTTATTTTTGCTTCAGAATGTATTTGAACAGTAAACAATTTAATAAACTTTCCTTTTTAGTCATTTTCAAGCCTTTTCTAGAAGACAGCTATAAATTGTGTGAAAAAGATATGTATAAATTATGTCCCTGGTATGCATCAACATTTTTGTTGTTTAGGACTTCAGCAGGGCTTTTGTAGGTCTAATAGTAGTATTGACCCCTTAAAATGAAAGGGCTTAATATCTTTGGGTGGAAAAATGAATGATATTACCCATCTCAAGTAAATATTCACTCTTCGCTGTTTTGAATTTGGAGAAATCTACTACGTGTCTTTTGAGAAAAGTGTCCAGCAAATAGTCCAGCAAAGAACTATGAAGATGGTGAAGAACTGGAGCATCTCGCCTATGAGGAAACGTTCAGGGGGCTGGTACTCCCCTCCCTGGAAAGGAGAAGGCTCAGGGGGATCTCCTCAGTGTATATAAATACATTGAAGGGATGGTGTACAGGAGATGGGGCCAAGCTCTTTCCAGTGCTTCCCAGTGCAGGACCAAAAGCAACACACAGGAGGTTCCCTCTGAACATCAGAAAACAGTTTTTTCACAGTGACTGAGCACTGACACAGGTTGCCCAGAGAGGCTGTGGAGTCTCTGTCATTGGAATTACTCAGAATCTGCCTGGATACAGTCCAGGCCACCAGCTCCGGGTCACCCTGCTTGAGCAGGGGGATTTGGACCAGAAAACTTGCAGAGGTCTCTTCCAACCTCAACAATTCTGTGATTCCATGCAACTATGCCATATCTTTAAAGGAGTTTTTGTATACTGATTTTCCTCTCTTCTTTTTCATCTTCCTGTCTCACAGATTTGCTTTATTTGAAGCAGTTGATTGCAAGCCAATCTAAACTTTTAGTCTAGACAGATAAAACTGTTACTTGCAGCTTATCTGACTTGCAGTCATGGCAATTCCATAGGTGCATAGAGCAAGTTTGTACTGGATTTATTTTGCCTTCCCTCTTAGCTTGTGCTTGATTTGCCCATGCAGACTGTCCACTGATGGCCGAAACTCGTGAATCAGTGTGTTTATACAACCTAACATCAGAAGATGCACCCATGGGGATGCAGTCATGATCACTGAGATACCCCAGCTAACTTGTTATGTATCAGAAGCATGTTTGCATTAGTCAGGGAAAATGCCATGCTAATGTGGATAAATATGTCCAAGGTAATTAATTGCTCATGTATATTACTACACCGTCCTGTGTAAGCCAGTCCTAAAGCTGTTGTTCTGGAGTCTGGTATCTGCCGTGATTTTTTTTCAACAGAGTTCAGTCCCCTAGGATGTAATAAAAGACGTATTTGAACAATTTTGCTGTTCCTGCATCGAAATTAAAAAAAAAAATAACAGTTTGATCCTGATAAACCATATCTTAATTGACCCAGAGGAAGATGGTTTCCCTAAAATGAACCTGAGTTCTGTTATTAAAGGAAAAAAAAAAAGTTAATGGAAATTGGAAGGCGTTTTCGTTCTGTTCCAGCAGAGTTCTTAATTTTGCAGGCAAAAATAAGAGCAATTTTTCATCTGTCAATAACACTTCTCTGCATTCTGCCTGAATCTGGAAGTAATGGCCTTCTGCATCATCTTGTTTACTGCTCTTGGTTGAAAAATGTTACAAATTCAGTATCAGATTAGACAGACACATTTGTTTATAAAACCTATGAGGCTGATGGGATACCGGTTTTCCAAGTGGTTTATAAATAGCAGTATTTTAGGCTGGGGTAGAGGCGTGAATGGGGAAGATTCAGAGGGAGAGAGCGTAGAGCTATGACCCAGAGCTGCATTCATGCATGAAATGAGATCTTGTACAGTGGACGTTCTTATTTTGGCTAATGTAGCCCCAGGCAGAAAATTCTCTTGCTGCATTCTTGAAAGAGTTTGTTTTAGCTTTCCTTTCTCTTTAACCTTGTGCATTAATTATTGCTTTGCAGTTTCCGAATTGTAAATTGGTCGATTTATAGACAGGAAAGTGCATATTCATGTACTTCAGAAACAGTGAGTGAAAGCATGCATTTTCTGCCAGCATCACTGTACCCAGAGTTGTTTCCTACCCTGGCTGAGTTTTCCTCAAGAATTTGTGCACCTTCTAAATGTCCTGATGTTTGAGGACAGGATTGTGTATTTTGAGATTTTGGTATGTTGAATTTTTTTGTTCATATTTTCTTCACTTTGAGTTTAATAATAGCTTTGCTTTTTGTATTGGAAGTATGGGGAGGTTCATCAGCGCATGCAGATGTTGCATGAAAAATGAAAATTAGTGGGAGCAAAAAGTACATTTAAATTGCCAGCTAAAACCGTATCTAGAAATTTGCTCTCTTAGAAATATTACCACTTTTATGTAAAAACAAGGAAAAAACCCAAAAATCTTGGTACAAAGCCTCTAAGAGTAAGTAAATAAATTTAGTTGGTAATATCTGTTACTGCCAGGAATGGTTAGGTTAGTTGAGCATGAGGGCACTGAACTGGGCAGCTTCGTACAGTGAAACTTAAATAGGCCACGATTAAAATACACTCTGAATTAACACTTGATTCACAGTGTTTACTAAAATACATAAAACAAAGACCAGTTTAGAAAACAAAATGTTTCTGTATTTCTCCCAATATTATAAGAACCCTCTCATGCAAAATTGAGACTCCTGTTCAGCATTACCAGAATACAAACTACATTTGGGTTTCAAAACAAGTTAAATGGATTTTTCAACCCCAAGCTTGTTTTCAGTGGTCTGGAAGCCATTTGTCATCCTTTGAGGAGGTAAACCAAGGATGAAAAGAAATTGTAGATGATGTGCCATGCCAGTAATGTCTAAGCTGCCTTGAGTGGTTCTGGATTTTGGTGCCTACTGGTGGTATGATGTTTGGGATGTGGTCCTGGTCTGTTCTTTTGAAAGGGGGGGTGGGGGGGAAGAGGAAAAAAAGATAGATTGGTCACTGGAAACAGGCAGTTGCCTAATTTTATTTTGAAACTCTGGGGTGGTGGAGGGAAGATTTAGTTTTCTATGTCACTACAGTGATAGTAATGTTGCCAGTTGCTCTGAAGCTCTGCAAAAAGACATCTGATTTACTCCCTGAAGTACCTGGGTTTGTGTTGCTCTTTGTAGTACTTGCATCTCCTGACAGCTGACTGTACTTGCCTCCTTTGGATATGGTAACCAATTCACATTGCAAGTTGAAGTTCTCTACAGTGCTCTTTTGATAGATGTTTACTAGGGCTGGCTGTTAAATAGGTATTAATTTCTTATGTGATAAAATAGGGATTATCGCCTGTCTGAAGTTGTCTGTATTCTCTGTGTATCACTGTATTTCAACAAAATGTTTAACTTGAATTCCAGAAGAGCTTGCAGCCCTTAATCTAATTCTCTTGTCCACCCACTTGAGTCATATACTCTGGTATTTTTTAAAATTATTTTTAAACAAAGGTAGTCACCATGCAAATTACTGAAATACAAAAGTGTATCTTGTAGCTGTCTGTATTTTAGGCCAGGACAAAAGTGATTAGTGCTGCCTTGAAGTGCTAACAATTTCTGTTTGTCTGAAATTAAGTTTTCTTAAAAAATGAATTTTTGTTTGTAAAAAATGCTTACAGATTTCAGACCTCCTTTGGACAACTCTTGCTTATATTAAACTGAACTTTGGAAATAATTTCCACCTTTTTTTTCACTCTTTTATTAAAACATGAAGATTTTAATAGGAAAAATTATGATCTTTATCTGCAACTAGCTTCAAGGAAGATACTAATTATAATGTGTAGAAATGCCTTCTGCACTGTATGTCTTCTTTACTTAAGGTAGATCTGGTCACAGTGACAGTCTTGACAGCTGTTGTAATTGTTCTAGGGAAGGTGTTGAGGAAAATTTCCAATGTCACCATGTCACCAGACAAGAAGAAAAAAGCCTGCAAGAGGGAAGGATGTTGAAGAAAGCTGATCAGTCTGACTTGAAGATCCCCATTTTTTAGTTTTTGCCTCTTTTTCTGATATAAAATTATTGTTTAGTTTGTGAGTAGATACCTCCTCAGGGGTGGATTTTGGCATGATATTCCTGCTGTATTATAAATACTGACATCACGTTAATCTATGCAAATCACTGCTCAATCAATCTGAGCATCTGTGGTTGATTAAACAAAACATGTAGGTGTGAAAGCATTTGCATCTCACATGCTCTGCTGGATCTGGCAAAGGCTGAGGGGAGTGTAAAGGCATGGAGAGAGATTTGTCACTGCGATGCCTGCCTGGCAATTTGGGGTTCTAATTGTGATGGACGCAGAGATACCTGCATGGGCTGAATCTCTGGAAAAAGTGGAGACTGGAGAAGCCGAGCTTCAGCCCAGCTGCTTGAAGATGTGAATCCAGCTCAAACTCAACCCTGTTTCTGTGGCTGCAGTAATGTTAAAGCTCAGATCCATGGGGTTATGGCTTGCAGGGATGTGCTGGGAATCCCTCAGTCACATCTGTAGCCATCCCTGCAGATACCAAGCTGCCAGGGGTAGCTGGCCACCAGAGAAGCCTTGGATGACCATGCTCCTGCAGCCCATGTATAGTGAGGCGGGCAGCATTCGGGGGGAACTGAGCAAGGTGGTGAATGGGAAGCGCCCCCAAAGTGCTCTGTAAGAGACAGCAAGCACAGAGGAGCTGGACCCTACCGGTCCCTCAAGCTTTTATATAATCCACAAGTAGCCACTCTTACCATTGCTTTTCCTCAAGTGTATTTATACTCTGCTTCTGTCCCTTCTATGTCTGGGCCCAACCACAGAGAACAGGGCTAGTGAATAATAGAGGAAATAGGTTGTGTTGGGTGAAGAGAGTAGGGGGGGAAATGTGCTTGCTAATAACTGATCAGACATAATCATAGTTCGGCTTTTGTTCACTACACAGTGGCAACACTGCTCATACAAGGATGAGAACCAAATTAGTCTGTCTCAGTGAATCTCTGTGAATTAAGTCACCAGTGTCATCAATAGCTGAGCAAGAGAGCCCCTGGGTCACAGCTTGGGAGGGCCTTGGTGTCCGCTCTGCTGGGCGGGGAGATTACACGAGAGCAGCTCCCATGGGGATGGTGATGATCAGTTGGGTTATGACTTGCTGCCCAACCACCTGCCTCTTCATGGAAGCACTTCTGTCTGTACGATGAGAAATCACTGAGAAATAATTCACAGTACTCTGTTGACTCTGCAGTGAAGAAATGTTCCTTAAAGCAAATACACAACTTAATGAAATTGAGAAAAACAGTTATTTAAGGAGACACTACCCTGTGAAACTGCAAATTTCCCAAGGCTGAGTCACGGAGATCTAAGGTAGCAGAGTCGTAGTGGATCCTCAGCTCAGGAGACACATCAACTCTCTACAATAACAGGATATTTAATTGAGGTTTACAGGTTTTGAGTTTGTCAGACTGAAGAAATGTTGAGAGTGAAGAATAAACTGTTTTTGGTCCACTGAGGAAAGCTGGTGTTGTGCACTGAGACTGGCAGACAGAGATCTGGTGATCTCCAGAACAGTGATGCTCACCTCAGTGTGATGTGCTGCTTTCTGATCATTTGGTACCTTCATAAGAAATTTGTTTCCAAAACTAAAAGTCTGAGCTACAGTACCTTTTAAAATAGAAACACCTTTTTTTTTTTTCCTTTCCTCCAGTGAGAGCAGGTGTATATAACTCAGTTGTGTGATTGCATGCATAACTGCAATCTTTCTTATAAACCTACAATGGCAAAATGAAATTTTAGTGTCCAAATCACATATTGTACAAGAAGCACAAGTAAATCACTTATTATACAAGAGCTGAAATAGCCTTACTTAAAATAGGTTATTGGCTTTGAACTTTGGACAAGAAGGATATGCATATCTGTCCTCTTGACTTTCTGCGGACGATGATCTTGAAGTTGCTTATGCAAAGATGTTGCTAACTTTTTGATTTTGATCATGACTCACGGTATTTGTTTATTTTCTATTGGAAAACTTGTCTGCTAGCATCCTGGAATTTCATGAAGGCTTCAACTCTTGAGTTTGAAGAGTGCATTCCTGAAAAATGCTTAGAAGCTGTAAGTACTCAGAAATTAGAAGGAAATAAAATGCTGAAGTCCGTTATTTATTAAAAGAAATATCTAATTTTATGCCAAATGTGAAATTTGATGGCATCTGACTCATATTCTTCAGTATTTGTTATTGGCAGTACTTCAATGAGTGGAACATATGGACACTGCTACCATGAGCTTGCCCAGCATTAATGTCTCGGCAGCAAATACCTTTTATGTAGTTGGTCTTTGGGTCAGGTTGAAGTACTGACTTCTTTGCTGTAACAGTCAGAGTGCCAGCTGGGCTGATGGCTTTGTAGTGTGGACACTTGTACAATACACCTAGAGGTGAGATCTCATGCAGGCTGTTCAAAAGCTATCCACTCGCAACAATTTTAACACTATTGAAGCCGATACTGATACAGGATATATTTGGCTTTTCACTTCTCTCTCTTAATTCTTATGAACATTCAGATCTCTCTGGTTTGTCACTTTTTTTTCTTTTTTTTTTTACAGCTCTATGGCCAGACATTTTCTTTGGCTAAATGCAGAATAATTAAGATCTGTCCATCATTTATTTAACTTTGATATTATTGTTCCTTAAATAAGTTTCTCCACATTTCCTTATGGTGGCAGGTACTGACTGTCCCTGGCCACTGTACAGCTGCAAAGTTTCCAGAACAAATGGGCCAGTGTCTCGACTACTGGCTGGTTTACATTCCTGTTACAGGGTCACTTGTACTCTTTTTTCTTTGATTTCCTTATTCTCCTGAGACTGCTGTGCTGAGACCATCACTTAACCTATAATGGAGAGATTGTAAGAACGCAGAATCACAGCTGGTATGAACACTGTCAATTTGGGATGGATGATGGAAGTTTCATGTTGGCAGTCAAAGCACTTGCGTGCTTTTCTTCTTTGTGACCGGGAGAGTTGCACATGTGTGTAAATGTGTTTATATACCTCCTCTTCCCCCATATGTAGTGAACAATGGCATTTTATTTAATCATATTGTTCTGCATTATTCACCTATTACTTAACTGTTCTTTCATACAGAGGTGATGGTTTTTTGTCCTCCTCTTCCTTGTATAGCAAGCTCTGCCTTAATTTGCAAAAATGACATGGGTAAGAATGTCATGATGTGCCTTTCCCGACGCCTCTGCAGAACCTTACTGACAGATATACAGTGTAAGCTCTGCTTCTTCATTTAGTATGGATCATGTTGGCAGAGAGATCAAAGAGGAGGAATCTTGGGAGATGCCAAACAATTTTTAAGTGGCTTCTTACAAAAGCCAAGGGTGTTATTTATTATATCTACATAAGAAAATACTTTTTGTTCCACCTTTCATCAACTCCTTCAGTCCTTCTGTGTCACTGCAGAAAATGCTTGAGTTTATAGGGTTGCCACAAACCATGTTTTTGAAAATATTTTCATATATATTTTATTAAACGTTATTGTTTCTTTTTTTTTCCTTAGTTGAACAAATACTTCATCATCCCATCCTAGTTCCTTTGCCAAAAACCTTTATAGCAGTTCCCACTGGTGACAGCAAACTCAGTCAATCATAGACTGCCCTGCTGAACTCGACTAACAAGGCATTTATAACTACAGCGTACATTTTTCATTTTTTAATTTTATGGCCTGTCTCAAATGATATTTGCCTTGCTTTGCACAGGCTCCAGAGAGTAATTTTCATAAGCTTATTGGGTTTTGATATTTTGGCTAGCATTTAGAAATATGTTAAGGTATGCAAAATTGTGTCCTATTTGTAGTCCTCTGCTGCATCTGCTTGTACACAGACTGGCTCATGTCAGGACACTGGATCAGGATGGGCAAGTAGTGGTCAAACAAAAAGTTTGACAAACCAGACAAAAGTTGAAGGGATGTCCAAGTGTTTTCAACTATGAGATCAACTTTGTTATCTTTTGTTCTTTGTTTTCCATCAGAAAACAAATTTTCAGTGGTTATGAATATTGGCTGTGCTATTTTCCTTTTTTTTTTTTGACTATCCATATTTTAGTCAAAGGAAAACAGAGCTTGGCACATGCCCTCCTACCAGTTCCTGACACCTAATAGATACTCTTCTGCCCAAATTTTGCCTTAAGAGTTATTAAGATGCTAGATTTTTTCCGAATGCCAGTAAAACATGCAATTTCAGCTTGTCTAGCAAAGGTATTATTGTGACCTCAACCAAACCTGTATGTTACTTTTAGTGCATTCTTGAATTAGAGTTCAACATGTCATTGATTTAGAGTATGTTATTTTCCAGAGAACAAAATGTCATTTGTTATTGCCAGGAAGCATTGAAAAAGTGTGTGGGGTATAGAAGGTGTTTTATATAAAACAGATTATATATAGCATGCTTATGTGTACTTTCCTTGTCCTTTATTACTTCTCTTTTCCCTTTTTCCCTTGCTGTATGTTTATTTTCTAGGCTGAATCCAGATTCTATTTTATATTTGCAAAAGTAACTGAGGAGTATTGATTCTTTTCTATCTTGGCATGCCAGATCAACCTCTTGGAAATATCACTGAAGTAAGAAATTAAATCCAAGCAGCTAGGTTTCTTCTCCCTTCATCCTCCACTGAGTACTTCAAAAGCCCAGACTCTCTATATAAGCAGCTGAGGAGAGGCAGAGTCACTGTTGAGTGCATTGTTGTTCCCCTGTAGCTTCCAGATGGTGAGGAAAGTCCCAAGAAAAATGTAGGACCAGCATGTTCTGTCAAAGTCAAGCTTTTGTCTAGACAGGGAAGCTTATGTAAGGCAGCAGGAGAGGAAGAGGGCCTTGTGTAATTGCTGTTCCTGGCAAATAAACACTTGGTACAGTACCTCGCATGATTTGACCCATAGGGGCTGACAGCAAAATGCACTTTTGTGCTTTTTTACTCAGCTCGCTATGACTTGCAGCTTGAGGTCATTCTCTTGCCTTGGTTTTTTTTTTCAAATGCGTGTCTATCTTCCAGTTATTACAATTTTACTAAAGGCTTTACTCTTCCCGCTTAAGCTGAACCACTTTTCCTAAGAACCCATATACACCTGCTCAGCTAATTTAAAACAGATACAGCAAGTTACCAGTTTTAAATGGCCCTGAGAGGTTGTTAATGGCATTTGGCATACAATGCAGACAATATGCAAATCACCAAAGGCAGCACAGAGTCTTGTTCAAAAAGATAAATTCTGTCGTAAGGTAGTTTTTTCTAGTTTGACTTTGAAAAGTATGCTAGTGTAGTATTAAGCTCTTGGTAGTCTCTTAAATGTACGTGAGGCAGCATACCTCAATACCTTATGGTACCTCTGGAACTCCTCTAGCGCTCAGCTTACTCTGCATCTGCATTTTGTTTTGATTTTCCTCTGGCTGAATGCAAATCTCTGCTGGTGAGTGCTTTGTGTTTTACTCACCCTCTCAATATAATTTTCTCTTGATTTTGGAGCTATTGTCAGAGGTGTTCCGTGTGTTTATTTCTGCTGTAAAAATATGAATAGCAAGAGGAACTATTTTTTCCTTTTGATTTGGATACAGCCTCTTCAGCACTCCATGTTCTGGTTTAACTTGGTTTCTTGGGTGTTGCCCTTAGCTTTGCTCTTATCTCTACATAAAATTTTGTCAATGCAGTTTGTTGATGCTTCGTCCTCAGGCAGACTAATTCTTGGAGATAGATTTGAGAGTCAGGAGCCTGACTCCTTCTGTTCACTGAGGCTTGTATCACAGCTACTTTGCAGTGAGGACACAGGCCAAGTAACTTGAGTGTCAATGGTCCTTCAAAGCCTTTTCACCGTCTTGGCTTCTTACTTTGAATGCCCAGAGACACAAACAGGTTTCTTCTGCAAAAGCATCTTTGGGAAGGTCAGCTTATGGAAACACAGGCAGTGCTAGGACATATGTGGTTGTTTCTGATGTTAGAGAGGAGGTAGTGACTGGAGGTTGGCTCTTCAGTGGTATTTTTTGTCTGCACCTGGGAGAGAGTCGTTCAGCAATGTTTAAATCTGGTTTCCAAACCCTGAAGTAGGTCTGAGTGATGCTTTGCCCTTAGATAATCTGACTTTTTTTTTCTTTCCTCTTTGAATGTAGCTTTAGTGTCTCCATTATTTTTCCCTACTAGAGCATGTCATATACTTAATCTCTTTGTAACTTCCATTTTGCAAACTATTTTATACAGTTTTGAGGCCTTTCTGACATATGACTTTTTTTCTTAGACAGACTATCGGTTTAGTTCCAGTGCCTTTTATTACAAACTCAAGGAAAATATAAGAAAAATTCCTTTCTGAAGCTCTGGATGAAAAGAAAAACAGTACTTTTTCCTTGTGAAAAGAATTTTTTTTTTTGTCTTTCTCCATTACCCACCTAAAATAGTTCACAATTTTTGAAACTTCATTTAAAATAAAGTTGCAGATAACCTCCGTGAGGAGTAAAAATACTGCCTTGATCAGGCAAGGATACTAACAGTGCCAAGACTTGCCCATGACTCTATAGGGTGAAGTTACCTTGTTGAGGTATATACTGCCCTTGTGAGGGAATCAACACGGTTTTTGACATGTTTTCTGGGAATGAGAGCATGTAACTTAGAAGAGAAAATGTTAACCCATCTTATGTCTTTAAGCTTCAGATCAATACTCAAGAGCATTTGTGCAGAGCAGAGCTGCTCCCTTTGCCACCTCAGGTGGGGAAATAATGGTTGTGATACATGCCCAGGAACCCACATATTTCTGTCCTGCACTGAGGTCTAAGAGGAAATTAACCGTGAAAGATATGCCAGCGTTTCCTGCTCTGGTAAAACCTTTCAGAGGGTTAGAGGGCTGTGCCAGTCATAGGGAAGGAAAGGAATAGTGATGACTTGGTCTATTGTGTCAAATTAAATTAATGTGTATTCAGAGACTGATGTGTGTTCTGAGTCAGATCGATGACTGTCATGCGCAGTTAGCTGTTTAGTTTGGAGAGGGGCATGGGGTTACTAGGAATAACCCTGGTTTAAGCAGGGAGGAATCTAAGGAACATACTACCTCATGCACTTTTTTATTTCAGTGGGTTTGCTTTTTGAGTAGTACTCTTGTTCCTTTATCACGTCCTTGAGCACCTTCCCCTTGTGCACGTCTTTCTGCCCCACTGCCTTCTAAATAGTTCCTGTGACAGCAGATACCCAGACTGAAAATGTTTGCCATAATTCATAAGTCAAAGTACTTTCAATCCCAGAATAGAGGAGACTGCATGCAGACTTCATTACACAGTATTCATAACATAAACAAGCTTGCAATTATGTCATAGCAACAAGCACTGTGCTTACATGAAAGTTTGATTCAGGTCTCCAAGAGTGGAAGACCTTTGCATCCAAAATATCACAGCGACCTACTTCTCTGAAAGAGTGCCCTACATAATTTCAGAAATTAGATACGACACCAATATAGTAGGCCATATGGTGCCTTTTGCTGGTGTAGGGTGAACAGTGGGTTATTCTTGGGGCCACACAAATGTCTGTCCACTGACTAGGTGAAGTCAGCTCATTATTAGTTGGTGTGAGGTGTAACATTTGTTTTCCTGATGTTGTGAAGGCAACAAACTGAAACTGCCAGTTGTTTTAAAAAAGCATTTGCTAATAGCATGGGCATGATCCTAAAAAGTTTTAACCTTTTATTTTTTTGGACCAGTACTGTCTGCCTTTGGTTGCTGCTGAGAACCCCAGAAGCTGCACCTAAAATTATTTAAAAACCTCAGAACTTACCTCTCCATAATTCATAAAGAAAGAGGGTTTCCCAGGAGCAGTTAGACATGTTTAACTGCTCTGATCTGGAGCTGCAGGAGCAGGATTATTTTTCTGGTGGTGCTTCCCCAGGCTGGCTGTAGAAGTTGTTAGATCTGTGTGATGTGTGTTGCTGAGGCTGTGCTGGAGCCTTGCAGGCATGATGTCCCACCCACTAATGGGGATGCAGCAGCTGGAGGTGGCAGCATGGGCCATTCCTGAAGAGATGGGAAGGGGAAGTGAGAGGAGCAGGTGGAGGTAATGGCAAACTGCAAACCCCACTCCTTGGTGGCAGTGGAGTCACCACCCAACAGCTACCTCTGAATTTCAGTTGTCAACACACTAGGATGGCAGAGGAAGTTTCAGGACAAGATGGTGCCTTATTCAGAAATCATCTGGTTTTGTGGTCTGGGCTTCTTGAGCATCTGGTCCTTGCCAGAGTGCTGGATGGTTTTATGTATGACAGTTTTACACAGCACGTCATTTGTCACTCTGTTGTAACTTGTTGAACTGCTGTGAAGTAATATCCCTCCCTGGCATGTCACCCACGTGTTATTTATTTATTTATTTATTTAAGTATATGCATCATTGTAGAAATTATTTTTGCAAGTGAAAAATAAAATAAATACCAGCCCTTTCTCCATAGTTTCTGTACGTTTTTTTCTCTTAGTGAAAAGATTAAATTCTTTGATGAAATTTTTTTTACCCTCTTTATTTTTTTTTTTAAACAATACCTTTGGAGTCTGTGCAAAGTGAGCTTTTCTGTAGTGCTCTCTCTGACAGCAATGTCATTTTTCTGAGGACTGCCCACATTTTAGGTGTCTGCTGCATATGTTTTCTGTGTAATAACTCTTCTGCCAATCTGCAGACCTCGGCTGAAATACCCACCCAACACAGGCCACGCTGAGGAGAAGAAGCAGCGCTGCTTCGGCTACGCTGAGGCAGTTCAGGCGGTGCCACTTGACCTGTGCACAGGGCAAAGCTTTAAAGAGCAAAGCACAGTGCATGGGCCATAAAGCATGCAGTGGGGGTGTCCAGAGTCCCTCCCAAAGAGGGGCTGTGCAGACACGGCAGGCTCCTTCTTCATGTTCCGCTCCTGCCAGCCTGTGCAAGCATTGCGGGTGGTTATCGCTCCAGACAAGTTGGCATCCCTTACAGCCTGGTGTGTGTGTTTATTAGGTGGCATCCATGGGGATAATCTCATTTTGGCTTTTAACCATAAGGTAAATGTTCGGTGACCTTTGGGCAATCTGTGCACATACAACGCTGTGTGCTGTCAGCTACTTGATACTGGTGGTGATAGTGTTTCTGGCAGAGCCCCCAAGGTGGGAGCCCTCTTTGTTGGGAGGCCGCCTTGTTTGCTGACAGACAGGAGTATCTTTGCCTGCTGCCAGCACAGGAGGCACCTGCTGATTGGAAACTTCTTTTATCACAATGTTTAATTTGCTGTCTCACAGCTTTTGGAAAGAGAAGCCTTTCATCTCCTGAATTTGGAAGGGAGTGATATGATTATATTAAGCAGATGATGCCTATCTGCAACTGAAAAAGGGGTTTGTTGTGGTTTAGTTTGGTGTTGTGTTTTTTTTTTAAAGATGGCAGTTACAGTAAAGTGCAGTGCGAGGCTCAGCTGCAGACACGAGATGAGTCAGATCTGGATAATTGCACTCCTGTGGAGAGTGCCTGGGCTGTCCTGAAGGCTCCCTCTCCAGAGCTGTCTGGTCTTGCTCCTTGCTTCTCTCTAGACCAGAGAAAGGCTGCATAAGTTGGGTGTAGCTGTCCTGAGTACTAATGTAGGGTGGACTGGTTTGGGTTGGTTTTTTAGTTTGTAGGCAAAGCTGCTATTTTCCCTGATGAAGCTCATCAGGCTTGAAACCAGCATAAACACTGTGGGACAAATAGCACCTAAGATGTTCCTGCTGCAGTGTTCAACCAGGATCTATGCTGATTGTGATTGCCTCTGCACAGATCTGAGAGAGATTTTTACTATATTTTATAGGAGGGTGGAATGCCTATGCCGTTTTGGAAACATGGTCCTCTTAGACTTGTAGCTACTTCTTGTATCATAGAATACATGCCTTAAAACTAGTGCCAGAACACTGAACTGTCCTTGAAGAATATTTTGGGGGCGGCCACATAATTTGAACTGATAACCATGGATGGTTGTGATGATTAAAATATCCCCAAAGGTTAGAGTCTGTCTTATTGATTATACTGGGCAGTGTTTCTGGGTGGCGATGCCAGTTCGAATGGCGTTTGGACACAAATGATTCTTCTCTTAATGTTTTATAAGCAGAGCTGTTTTGAAAAGTGGTGGGTATGTGAGCTGTTTGATTTAGGTTTTGTTTTTCTTTGATAGGAGTGAGTTTGTTTTCTCTGTGCTTTGCATCATATCTGAAATTTAAACTGGAATAGGAACATAATAAAAGTCATACTCGGTCAACGACTTTCACACAAAGAAAGAAAAACTGCTGAATTTTGAATGGGGTGGGTTTTCTTGGGCTTTTGAGGTTCTTTTAACCTGAAACACCAGCTTCTGTTATCTATTTCCCTTCTCTGATTCAGGAAGCCAGTACTTCACCCTCGAGCAAAAACACATATACACAAAGTCCCCCAGGTCTTAAAGGTTTTTTGCCCATTCCATTTTCTCTTCACTGTTGCCTGAGGAAATGAAGTGATTTGGCTGGCTCAACTATTCCTTGTTTTTAGTATTTCCACAGCTGCTGGCCAACTACTTCAGGTTTTTAAGGTTAATTTGACTTCACTCTTCAAGACAACTGGCAGGGATGTGGGAAGGGTGTGGGATGTGGCAAGCAAGTCTGCCAGCTTTCTTAAAGCTGCAATAACAAACCCGAGTATAATCTTGAAGGTCATATTGCAGCCTTTCCTCTGCTGTGGTCCAGGAAGGTTTTGGGGTCCTAAGGGAGTGAAATGTCTCACAGAGATTTGTATTGATTCATGAGAAGAACACTGTTTTGAAGAAATCCGTTTTATTTTAATGTCGCTGTGCATTTATGAGTTTGGTTAATATGGTATTATCATATGAATAATGTATAGATGTAGCACACTGTTTATGACCACCTGTGCACATTGGTCTGTAAATAATAAAGGGAGAGAATAAAGGGAGAGAAGCTCTCAGACATGTAGGAGGAGAATGCTGTTCATTAAGAAATCATCAGGGAGAAGTAACGTAATGCTTCCAAAGAGCCAAGGCAGTTGCATAGGCACAGTGAGATATATAAAGAAGATTAAGCGGTTTAATATTAATTAAACTGAAAGTAACAGTTATATATGGTAGAAAATAATGGTTTTGGTGCTCTTTGCCCATGGAGAAGCCATTATATTGACTTCACAGAATTTAGAGCCTGAAGGACTTCATTAGATTGTCTAATTTGAGGCTGTAAAAGGGCTTGAATTCCATGTACGTGCTCTTCATAATATCTATCTCAAGCGTCTTATTTAGAATAAAATTGTTGCATGGCCACATTCAGAAAAGAAGTCAGAATGCAGATCGCATCAAAACTTTAAGATGCTCATCTGAATAGGCTGATATATGGGCTAGAATCCAGTGATTCACAGACTGTGCTAATAAAGGAGGGAAAAGTGTCATTAGACCACTGCAGGAATATTCCTTTAGGGTTCCAGATCTGTGGAGATTCTGCCAACATAACCAGGTACAGCCATAACACCCACCGCATTAAGCACTGCCAAAGTAAAATTATCTGTGTTACCATAGAGTATCGTTCCATCCTACCCAGTGACTCTTGCTGTGGTATAGCACTTTGAAGAACTGCTCCAGTTTGAAGGAGAAAATAAAACTGGGAATCACAGCAGGGAAGAATCTCCTGCCTGGTGGCCGAAGCTCTGAACTTTGGTTGTCGTTGCCTTACGCAGAACAGTATTAGTAGCACCTGAGTGTGGTACTATGAATTATCTGTCTTTGGTTTAATACAATATGAGATTGAATAGGGGGGATTCGTGGGTTCATGTGCCAAAACTGATCACTGTAATTATTTAGCCTGACCATCCCTGATAAAAGTTAGGCATTTAGTTTTTCCTGTAAGTTAGTTGAAATGATCATTTTTTGGAGAAATACAGTCTTCAAGACTCCATGTGATGGTGAGTACCACCTGGCAACTTGTTCCAGAGTTTACTTACCCACCCTACTAGGAAATTCATTCTTAAGTCATGATAATTTATTTATTCTAGATAATAAAGCCATTGGGACTGTCTGTCCTTTTAGTAAGTATTTTTACGGTGCCTAGCACAAAAGGATCTCTGACTCCTGATGGGCGCTTTGGTGCCACCAGAATGTGCAAATAGCTTGTTAACTGGGAAAAAGCAGACTCTGTTTCTCTTCACTCAGAGAGTCTTAAAGAATATAAGATTAAGGAGTTAGGTTTCTTGGTGCAGTGATTTCTTTTTCTCCCCGTGTATTTCCCTTCATCTTATAGGCTATATATGGTTATATTTTCAGTAAGGGATTGAGCATTGTTTCTCACTTCTGCTGTTTTCTGGGGCTGGCTCTAAAAATGTTCCCCTTTTTCAATTTGTCAACTGCACTGACAAATTACTCTTTGGCAAAGAATATAGCATGGTAATTTTGGAGTATAACTCTTCTATCGGTCTAGCTTCCTTTCTTTCTGCCAAGGATATTGCTGGGAAACTCAGAGATATGGCTATGTATTTTTGTAAATATGCTAATGGAAATATTGATCTCGGCATAAAAGTAGTGTTTTAGAATACATTGTGTGGTCAGGCAAAGAAATAGTTAAAGTCTGGAGGAAGTATGCAGTATGACTGCAAGTTCGTCTGATTTGGGGCTGCTGAAATATTATCTCATATAGGTTGGGACTAAAAAGGTGTTAGGCTTTTTGAATTGGCTGCCAGTGGCTCCAACAGGCTCTTGGAAAGCCAAGGATTAGTCAGATGGAGGAATGTCTTGGCCAAAACTCTCTTTTCTCTGGCTAAGCCCACTCCCTTGGCAGTGTCACATTGTATTCTTATAAAAGCTGCTGTGGAAGCTTGAGGCCAATGCAAGATTTCGTTATGAGTGTTGGATCCTCCTGGGACCAGTTAAAGCAGATGGAGAGCTCCTTTCTACTCTGGAATGTAGTGGTGAATGTGGGCCATTTCTAGGACATTTTGTTTGTTTTATGAACCTGCTTCTCCAGATTCCCCTTTTGTTTATCCAATCAGTACAAATGACTTCTTGACAAGGTTCCCAATTCTTGACAAGGTAAGTGGTTTTGTCTGTCATGCATTACAGCAAAGGACTGATGGCTCCAAACAATAGACATGTTGTTCCCATCTCAAGATGTCAAGTGCAAGCGTCTTTCAGCTGTGATTACTGGCATGCTGTCTTTGGTTCCATCTGAGATCTCTTAATCTTTCCTGCAGTTGGGAGGACAGCTCACAAGAAAACATTACCTAGCAACAAAAATGCCTCAGGTTGGTTCAGGGAAAGCAACAGAAGAGTTGTTATTAATCATGCTGAGATGATGCATTGTGGTTTAAAAAATTGGAAAGGAAAGGCCAGATTAAATATTGACATTTAGTATATTCCAACTGTGTTAGCTTTCACTTTGGCTGACATCAAAATGTGTATGCAGTGAAAATGGGAAATAAATACCCTTGTCTATGTTCTCGTGGATATCCCAAAGTGAAATAAAAACCCCCCAAACCAGTGATCTGTTATTTGGGGACGTTGCAGATGTAGCCTTCCCCATCTGAGGGGCTGAAGAGACTTCAGTCCTGGTCATAAGGGCTACTGGAATTTGAATGTCAAGTGTACAGGGTATACTGTTGTCCCTGGAAACCATTTTATTTTCAATGAAAACTTCAATGAGCTCACTGTGTTAGAAAATGGGTGTAATAAACAGCTATCATAGCAATGAAAGACCTGAGCCTTACCAGCTCACCTACAATGTGCTGTATTTAGAGTAAATTTTGGTGCATTTTCATCAGATGAAAGCCTGACTTTGTTTTAGCCTTATCTACTCAATGGTGATAACTTCACAAGGCTAAGTGAGACCTTAGTATAATAGATCTCTTTGATCCTCATGTCATAGGCTGAATTCCACTAAAGATTCTAGAGAAGGGATGATATCATGAGCTGCTACTGAAAGTATAAATAAAAAATATAGATAGTCTATAACTGTATAGGAAAGAAATGTGGTTAGAAATGAGGGAGGCACTGTTGTACGGGGAGGTGTTTTGATGTTAAACTGTACTGTTCTGGAACAGTTGGGGAACTTTCCACTTGGCGCTTTCTCTTAGAGGTGGTAATTTGGAACCGATCCGCGCACTGCGGCGTGGGTAGTGTGAGCAAACAGTGTCACGAGTGGGCACGGGTGGGTGGTTGAAACCGTAATTCACATTTTTTCTTCAGATGATCTTCACTGAGCTGAAATGGTGCCAAATCAGTCGGTCTGGTTTTGCTGAAGCCATTATTTTCCTGGTGGTAACTTTTCACTGTGGCCATTATTTGCTCCATGTGTTACCTGCAGGTGATGAGCAAGGAGGAGCACACAGACCTGTCGAAGGACCAGAGGAACTGCAGAAAGGGCTAAAATAATCTAGTATTGATTTCTATCACACCTTCAAAGTTAATTGATTAGCACAAGGGTAATTAATTCAAAGTATAGCTGAAAATTAGAGCTGCATATTGACAAAAAAATTACTGTGTTTTCTTACTGCTTTCAGTAAACAAATATCTTCTATTCATCAGCCTAAGAAACAACTTTAGGCTTGCTACTTCCAGTGAATTAACTTGTTCACCTTCTGGCAAGAGCCTGGTTTTACAGCCTCTGTGTGCAAAATAGAAGACTTTAAGCAGAACAAAAAGAAAAATTATTCCCTGGAGATTTAAGATTGCTGGAGGATGATACAGACTCATGTAAAGTTTTGAGGTGGTGCTCGTCAGAGTTTTTTTAAGCTTTTGCTGTATCCTTGTAAGTAGTTGAAAAATGTCTTTCCTCTGGTAATAGCCATAGTTTGTAGGTAATGGCTTGTCAGAAACACTGTTGGTTCATAAAGATTAGCTATGTGAAAATGTCTGCAATACTTTTTCTTGTTTGTCTGTTACCCAGAGGGTACAACAGAGGAACACAAAAGAGGGACTGGCAGTACATGACTAGGAAGCAATCAAGGCATTTTTTTTCAAAAAGTAATAAGGGCAATTCTGAAAGTCCTGGACATCTGTGTGGTAGAGCCATGTGAAGAAGCCTTCTCAAAATCAGAATTTTTCTCCTGATAAGGGGCATCCCAGAGAAACCAGCTCACTAGTTTGTCCTCAAGGATATGTGGTGTTAGATCAGGCAGTAGGATTTTTAAGAAGGGTAGAAAACCAGTTTGCTTGCTTTCACAAAACCTCAGCATTAAACAAAACGTGTGGCTTTATGTGAAGGAAGTAATTAGGGGGTATCTTGTATTTGGTGTTTTAAATTACCACATAGTTAACAAATTAAGAAACAATTTGAATCTTGGACTTTTTGTGCTCTCATCAATGGGAATTGAGTGATGTCGTTATGCTCTGAAAGACAACAAGTCAATCACAATGCAAGTTTTCTCACGGATCTCCAGACTTTTATGTAGTCTGACCTGCTGGTGAAAAATTGCTGTTGAAGATAGAGTGAGAAGCTAAGCTGTACAGGAGTGTGAAGCACAGAGCAGGTGAGGTGTAAGCTTGCTGAGAAACACAGTTTGGAGCTAGTTCAATCTTGTCACAAATTTCTGCCACACTTGATAAATAATTTTTCTAGAGAAGTATTTCAGTATTTCAATTTTTAAATTGTCAAAATATTTAATTTCAGAATTTTTTAAAGTTTTTAATTTCATGTATTTTTACAAGACAGCATGTGTTGGAAAATATTTAAATACTAAATGCAAAAAAGAAGCTTTTTTTGTTGTTTGTTATTCACTTAATCACTATCCTCAACTGATTTCTGATTGAATTGAAGGGAGCTGAATATTTTTTGTAGTCCCATGGTTAGGATGCACAATTAGAACATGGTAAATAAGAGATACTTCAATTACACAGAAGCTTTTTTGCTCTTGGGAAAGATCTATCCACCTGGTTTTCAGTGATTGTGATTCACGAAAGCCATGTTAGAAGCTCTTATTTCCTCTTCTTTTATCTTCTTCCTGCATTGCTACTGTAACAGGTTGGGGGAGGAAAGAGGTTTGGCAGCCAGCATGAATAAGAGTACTTGTCACCACTTGAGGGGATTTGGGAGAATTTTTTCAGCAGATTGGAGGGAACAGTGTAAAGTTCACATCAGCCTAGAGGTATGTGTGAGATTTGCTGAGTGACTTTGGTGGTAGATGCCCTCAGTACACCCTGTTGTCAAAATCCTCAAGGGGTATTTTTTTGGGGTTTTTTTGTTGGATTTTTTTGTTTGTTTGTTTGTTTTTTAATTTTTTTTGGTTTTGTTTG
The DNA here is from genome assembly GCA_013396755.1 of Sclerurus mexicanus. NCBI lineage: Eukaryota > Metazoa > Chordata > Aves > Passeriformes > Furnariidae > Sclerurus > Sclerurus mexicanus. The sequence goes on along the minus strand of VWZF01001525.1, from coordinate 1,676,410 downwards.
GTTGGGGTTTTTTTAAACTAAATTCTCTTTGTCCTCCCATTGTATCTACCAGACCTTCCTTTTCAGTCATAAAAACCTTTGTTCAATAGTGACCTGGTGGCCCAATCCCCTCTCTCTAGTGGCCTGCTCCCTTCTCTTCAGCTGCACAGTGCTGCCATGAGTTCCCTCTTCTTTTTCCTACATCCTAAATGCACCCTGATGTCTCCCACCTCATCTGATTGTCACAGCTGCCCCAGTGATCACAGAGACTTGACCATGGCTTTCCTGCTCCAACTGCTAGCACCCACAAAGTGCCACATGCTTTGTGTCATGGAGAATTTGGCATACCCACTAACCTGCCCTGCTGTCTTCCCTCTGCTTGGCAGGACACCCCAAGGGCAAAGTTTTGTCTGAAACTTGGCTTGTTTCAGTGCAGAGTGTTAACTCTCCTCAGAAGTGGTTTGTGGCTGGTACACTAATTTTTCCATCTCTTTCTCCTTGGTTTTGTATTTATTTTTTTTAAGTGATACAAAGCTGCTATCATTTTATTGAAAAATAAAGTCAGAAACACTCATAGAAATGTGTTCTTCTTGTTGACATATATGGGAATTTATTGAGCCTGGGCATCCTTGGGAACGCCAAGTGTTGTAACAGGCATCTTGTCCAAATTGTGTCTTCTTTTTATCTTGTCATGGGACTTTGTCTCCAGGGTAGGAACTGAAAGTGGCTAAATCTCTGCTAAGAACCTCTTGAGGGAGCTTTCATACAGAAGGAGAGAACAAGGGATTCAAGGGTATAAAACTGAGGTATCATCAGCCTGTCAGGGTACTGGCACTCCAAAGCAGCTGTCCTTGATTACTGTCTATCAGTGACATCACGACTTAAATTTGGACTTGCTGAAAATAATTCCAGTATTTTAAAGTGAAATTGTCCCTTATAAAAGATGCTACCTTGAGGGACCTAGAGATGAAAACCTGTTTTGTTGGGTTTTTGGCAGCAAATGGAAGCAAGTGAGGACATGTGTTAGCACTTTGGTATACAGTGCAATCTGGTAATGTCCAATACTTGGATGCCATTACTGTTTTGCAGCAGGCATATCCAGCCTTTCTCTAAATAGACACATTTTTCTGCTACAAAATATTGAAAACTTATTTTAATGTGTCACCTGTCAAATCCACGCTGGTCTTTTTTTTGCCAGGGCATGGCCTCAGTTGAATATGCAATATGAGAACAAATTCCTATCAGGAAAAGCAGTATGCAGGGAGCATGGATTATCTTTGTCTTGGTGCAAGTAACTGAGGTTTGCTGGGCAAAGAGTCTTGATCCCAGTGATGCCAAGCCAACAGATTTCCTTTTAGCTGTGCTTTTCTTTCTAGTGAAGGGAGGCTTTTTTCCTTCCAAGTTGGATTTCTGTGCCTGCCCATCCCTAATGCTGAAAATGGGCTTCTTTCCTCATGCTCTGGCTTGTAGTCAGCTTGGGAACAGTCACCACATTCTTGCCAAACAGAGTCACGTTCCCTTCTAGTTCTAACAAAGGTCTCAGGTTTGTCAAATATCACTGGTGTCTGGCACACGTGAGAGGAAGGAAAGCATGCCTTATTTACATAAGTTTCCTCAATTTCAGTTCTTGCTGTTTGCCATAAAGAACTGTCTGGAAGACACCACGACACCTTCTGCCCCTCATCTTCATGCAGATTTTAGTATTTTTTTTACATAAAATGTTCCTTTCATGTTTTTGACTTGCTGGTATTGATGAACCAGAAACAAATTTGTAAGGTAATTGTGATGCCTGAACAGTTTCTTCAGCAGAAGCTACAAAGAACTTGTTTGAAATAAGTGTATGTAATAAAAGTGGGTAAGTCTGTATTTTATCTGCCCTGGATTGGCTGAATCCCATGGAAGCTAGCTACTACTTTCATGTGGTAGACCATGTATTTTAAATATTAAATCTGGTGCAAGGAGTAGTTATGGTAGAACCAAATGGAACAGTATGGTTTGGAAAGATGACATGTCCTAAAGCACAAACAAGCGAAGTGAAGAGCTGGAGTGCAGTCTTCAGTGTGTGGATGCTGATCACAAATGGTAACAGATTTTAAGCTAAAATGCTCATCCATTTATATACAGGTATGAAAGGTAAAAGAATGAACTCAAACATATCCTCACCCTCTTTGATGCTATATGATTTAAAATATGTGCTGATATTCAAGAGATGAAAGGTGAGAGAATGGAAAAAAGTAGTTTTAATGCAAGAGATTTGCTAGCAGTTTCCAAAGATTTTGATCAGTTTTAACACTGAGAAGATTGTTTTAAACACATTAAGCTTCTGAACAAAGAAAATTACCATATTTGATTTCACCCAATGTTCATACAATTGTGCACGATCGAATAAAAATTAGTATTTTGAAAGGCAGGATCCAGACATTTGCATGGTGGATCTGAGCTGGGGACTTGGAAACTGGTTCTGACCAGGGAACTGGTGGCAGTGCAAGCATGGCCCACAGCTGGGGCTGACAGACCCCCTTAGAGGAGAGGGCTGTTCAGCCTGAGCTCCGTGCCTTCACAGTCTTTCCAAACGGGAACAAGTCTGCATGCAACTGTCTTGGAGTGTGGTACCTTCAAAAGTCTGATTGTACCCATTGTGATGAGAAACCTGCTTTAATGAGGTTGATATGGATAGTATTTAGGTGGTTAGAATCTGTTCTTCTACAGAGGCCTCATGAAAAAGGAGGAAAATACCAGTTTATATTTATATTTGAGGCTTTTGCAAATGAATAAAGGCAACACTAAGGCTTTGAATATTTTTGTATTTGCCAAAACCAAATTTTTTGCCCTTGTCTCTGTGTCTAACCAAATATGAGCCTACAGTAAACACTATTGTATCCTGAGGATATTGTTTTCAAGTAGACTGTAGAGCTCAAAAGCAAAACTGAATATGTGGTATATTGGGCAAAGTTTGGGGGAGTTAATTTTTTTAAAGGCACAGATAGTTTGGTTAGGTCTAACTCGTAGTGAAATAAGAGAGCAATTAAGGCCAAGAATGAGTAACTTTAGGGAAATCTTGGTTTGCAAATCTTTTCTCAGACTTTTGATGTCCTCCTTTCTCATGAGACCTTTCCCCCAGAACTCTTTGCTTATTTTGGAGCCACCAAAGAATTAATTCATATTGTCATTCCCGCAGGAATGTTCCACTTCTCTCTTGCTACTGTTTGCATGCAGTCATGCTCCTGACTTACTTTAAACACCTCTTAAATTTTAGAGCTCTGGCTGTGTTTGTGCAACTCTGAGATGGACAGACTGATCCACTCTTCTTGTTTATGTTTTCACATTGACCTTTCAAGACTTTTTCTGCTTGGAAAGAGAGCAAAGAGGGTGAAAAGGCCCCTCTGCCTATTTACTGGGCAGTGTTTTGTAAAAAGTTTCGTTTGATAGACGTTTTCTTAATTTCTGACAGTTTGAGAGAAAAGCTGGCTGTATTACTATGCAGCTAAAGCAGTGTCTGCATAAGAAGCACTTGTAGGTGACCACAGTATTGCAGTACTGAATGGAAGGTGTGTTTTGTGGTACAACAAGGAGGGAAAAAATGTGTGCTGTGAAAGGAAAAGGAGATCTAATACTACATAAATGGACTAGAGAAGATAATTTAGCAGACAAATGCCTGACCCTTCACAAAGAACACGAAAGGACAAATGGAGGCAGCAATGAGTGTGGGGAGGAGCGTGAGGGGGGAGAAGTGCTGCAGCACGAAGGCAGCCTCACCTGGAGCCCCATGCCCTCTCCATTCTCAGCATTAGCAGGTAAACTCATGCATATTCATAGTGATAGAAATAATAACAATAATGAAAATTGGTAGCAAAATCAAATTAATGTGGTCTCCTGCAGCAGAAATATTTACCCGATGTGTCCTGCCAGTTAGAGAGATTGGCATTAAACCTAGACATTACCTCATCTTCCTGGGCAGACAGCCTATTTCTATGCTAAGCAAGTCTGCAGGAGTGAACAACTGAATACCTGCCTGATTAGCTGTGCAGCAGCAGATCCTGGTTAGAAGCGATTTCCCTTAGTGCTTTCTCTCCCTTTTGCTTGCACGCCTGCTCTCTGCAAGGTTTGTCACCATGCGTTATCAAACTATGTTTTTCATCTTGAAGGGCACGTTGCAGGGGAGATTGGCCAGACAGGTGGGCTAGTATAAGTGCTGAACCAAATCAGAAAGGTCAAGAAGAACAGAAGGAAAAAAGTGTGTATATATGTGTGTGTATCTCCCTCCCCGTCTCTGCATGTGTCGGTGCCAGCTAGGTGAAACTGGATTAATGAGGAAGGGAGAGATAAGTGCTAAGAGGATTGTGCTATAAAAGGAGATTTTGGGGTTTTGAGAACAGATGAGGGTTTCTTTATGAAAACTTTAATTGGCTACCTTAGATCATTTCTTTAGCTTTGTTCCTGGGTGGCAAATCATAAGTTTCCTGCTGGGCGTAAAATCATAGCATAATTACGATAGTTGGCCTGTGTAGAGTGTCTTCTATCACAGACTCTCAGCATGTTGTATATTCCTTAAAAAATTAAGCCTCATAATGTATTTCAGACAAGTAGTCTGACAAGTAGTAATAAAAATAGTAATAGGAAAAAAACAAAGTGGAGGGGAAAAAAACCTCCAGCAAAAACAACAGTTGCTTTTGTTACAATACCTTTAAAAGAGCATCATACTCTTGCTTCCACCTGCTTGGCTACTGCTACTCTTTTTTGCACAGCAAGGTTCAAGGAGTCCAGGATACAATATCACTGTTAAGGATTTGTTGATGTCTTCGTAGTAATGCCTTTGTGAATTCAAGAGTTGCAGATGTCCATAGGTCACCCCTCTACCTTGGTGTTGGCACACCAGTATTTTCCCATATACACATCTTTCTCCATTTCAAACCTGCATGAGGCTGGACACCCTGCAACCTTTGTGCTTTTCCTTCATTTGGCTCCATTGCTTACATTATCAAGAAGACATGGAGAAAATACAGTGAAATTAAGTCTCTTGTTCTTCTGGTTTGATGCTTATAAATCTGAGGCCACTTCATACAAGGGTAGTATTTATACAGTAGATTTCTTACCTGTTTTGATCGGTGGGTGTATTTCTAAATTTCAGTCTGCTCAGCTGTTGAAAATGATGGCTACCTACCTCATGGAGAAAAGGTCTGAACTGAATGGCCTCTTCTACCTTCTTCTGTCCTGCCAAAACACATGTGGCTTCTACTGGACCTGCTCTATTGGGTGGCCAGCCTCTGGAAGGAGCTTTTCTCCTTACACTTACTGGTCCTAATTCTGAAAAAAATGTATGCCAAAATATACATCATTCTCCTGGAAATGGCATGGGGACTGAAGATGTACAGTCCAGCACCACTAGACCTATATAATGGCTGAGAGTTATTTTCCAGGAGGGGAATTTTCTGTTGGTGAACAGCAACCAAGTTGCTGTTTCCTGAGTGTTTTCAAGGAGGAGAAAAACTTCTATAAAGAATTCCATATCTTCTAATGACAGTGATAAAGACACTCTAAAAACACAGAAGTGGACACTGCTTCTCCGCTATCTAATTAGTGGTAGACCTGAATGTTTTAATTTGTAAGGCTATCATTTTGGTTAAGTGGTATTTAACATTTTTGTCATAAATGTCAATGGGAGCTCACAAAGGAATAGGGAACCAGATGCTCAACCTTGCTTATGAGGATTTCGTCATTGTTTTCATTAAATTTCTTGAAACAATAGCACCATCTTATAGTGAGGGTTTAAGAGGTAGTAACATAAAAGAGATGCCATCAGACAAAAGGGGAGCAGTGTCCTGACATCCCCCAAGGGAAGTGTGAGCTTATGGCCCTCTGGAGCAGAGAAGGAAAGAGATGTTTGCTTGATCTTGGTAAACTGTGTCAAAGTTTCATCAAAATATCTGAGGGAGGTTCCTGACCTAATTGTTTGGGTTTTTTTCCCAGCAATATAAAAGATAATAAAATTCTATATCATTCCTGTATTTACAATACTTCACAGTCAAACAAAGGGCACTCTCCTGTTGCTAGTGATTTGGCCTCGTTTGCTGTAGGCAGAAGACCTTGAACATGTTTCAGACAGGTTATTTAAGTGGTAAAGTCAGATCGTCCGCTTTATGAAAGTTCAAGTAGACTGCAAAGATATTTCTGGATGTTAATTTGTACCTAAATTATAAAAGTCATTGGGCTTCTTGATTTAAGAATTACATCTTTCATAGCATTTGGGCCAACTAGTTTGTTAGAAGATTGAGCTGCCTGAGTTATCAAAGTATACAAGCATTAGCTTGTCAAATAGGAAAAGCACTAGTAGCCTAAACATGAGTTTGAAGGCGTCATCTCCATAACCCTTGTGCCTGCAGGCAGGAATGACTAACAGAAGATGAAAAAAGTAGCTTATTTCTGAAATAAAGTGGCATTTTCCATTCTGTCATCTGCAGATGAGAAGAATGGACATTGAATTATGACACTGCTCTCTAAATCTTTCTCAAGGGAAAACAGAAGCAGAACATAATCTTCTTTTTTTTCCAAATATTTCCTCACTTAAGGTAAAAGAAAGAACATCATTGCTTAAGATGTGACAGAAAACCTTATGTTGTTTCAGTAGTCTTGTACAGTGCCAGCACAACCTGTGCTGCATTTTGGCCAGTGACTGTCCAAGAGTGAACAAATTTTTTTCAATATGTTCCCAATTAAATTTTCCTTTTCAGTTCCAGGGCTCAGACAAAAAAAGAAGTGCAAGCCACTGGTTACAACACTCCTGTTTGGCAAGCAGTTTTGCTTCTACTCGGAATTAGAGACTCATCTAGAAGTTGTCCTGTGGCTTATCTTTTGACCTGACAATTTACATCTCCATCTAAACTGGAGATGTAGCAGGTTGCCAACAGGACGGCATGGTAGATTCCAGAATACTTTATCTTATCAGCAATCTCTGTCTGCGTCAATATGACAAAATAGGGTTGGCACTATATACCTGGTGGCAAATGAAGTTACTTCCTCTTTAATATGTATCCTTCATGGCCTTGAACTCCTAAAGCCATTGAATGAATGGTGTGATCTTTGCATTAAGCAGATATATCCTTTCACACGATGATTATAAACTCATAAGCCTCCACCTCCACCCTGCACTGTGATCTCTCTACATTTTCTTGACTAAATTGGTTTCTTTTATTTTATCACTTCCTTATGAATGCTATGATCTTCCTCTGTAATGATATTTACCCTAGGATATTATGCTATTAAAGCATATCCTGTTTTACTTACCTAAACAGGTGAAATACAGTCAATCAGTAAATAAGGAACAAATAAGTAAAGTGCAGAGCTTGCTCTTTTTTCAATAGTGGTATCATTAACAGTAGCAGTTGTCAAATGGATATGCAGTGCAACTTCTATTCTTTAGCTTACTGTTGTCATCTACCCATCCGCAGTTCAGATCACATGCTACTTTGGATATTGGTAATCTGATTTTACCAGTTCCTTATTGTTTAGTGGTAAAATTGCAACTCCAAATAAACAAAGTCTCTTGGCCCATTACATTAGAACCCAAAACTAAAGTATTTCCTGTATGCCTTTTTTAAGAGAAGAGGTTTCTTGCATATTGTTGAATGGCAAGAATTTAAATATTGTCACGTGTTTTGCAGTCAGAACTGAAATAGGCAGAGCTCAGATCTTCAAAGAGACTGTGGAGTCTTTGTTTACCATGCTCTGTCAGTGGTATCCAGATCCCTAGAGGGGATGTACGGGAAGAGACAGGATCCTCAATATCCTAAATTTTGAGCCAATTCAAAGCGGCTGAGGTCGTGGTGTTTGTGGTGGGAGGGTGCAATATTGTCCATGATGCACTCTGTGCTCAGCAGTGTTGTCTGTGGTCCAGCAGAAATGGTGAGCAAGTGCCAGAAAACTCCTCCAGGCTCTCCTGGGGGACAGGGATACTGAGCACATACCTCCACTGAGCCAGCAGCACTGGCCAACTTTCATTATCCACAAAGCTCAAACTATGCTTTCAGCACGGTGTGGTGTTTACCGGGTACTGCTAAGCTCTAGATATTTTCATCTGCTAATGTTTCAGACACTTATAAGGAGATGAGAATTATGTACTAAAACCACTGCAAAACATTTCTTCCCTATTTAAAATGCCCAAAGAAATGAGGCTTCAGTGACTGACTGTGAACATTATACGTGTGTGTGCACGCACATTGCATGCATGATGCATGTAAATGTTCATTTACCTGTTTGTTTGCCTACTTCTCACCCTTTGCAACGATTTTGGAACCAAGAATTCCCTGAAAGAGGAACAGGTGTTAGAGATGGAATGGTTTCTTCAAAAGTGAGAAGTGAGTCAAAGACAGACCTTGTCAGTGAGTCCATTGAATGAAATACTGCTGGAAGAGCCCTGTGCCTTGTCAGCACTGGAGTCTGGGCAGGAAGGGGGTGCTGTGGGTGCTTCAGCTACTGGAAGAACTCTCTTCTTAGTGCTTGCATCTTACCGAACCAGAAAGCTCTGGGAAATCAGATGCCATTAGTTCTGCTTTTCACAGACCAAAGTGTGATTTTAACATTTCTTTTGAAGAGCATGAAAGGTGAATGAATACTGCCATGTTGGTGTATTCAGAGTTGTATGCACTCCAATAGCAAAGGAGTTTGAGTAATAGCCATGTGTAGGAAAGCCTACAGTTAAGCAGAGCTCTTCAGCAAGGCAGAGTTGCTGTTGCCTACAAAGCCTCAAATGTACTTCCCCTTTCATATTCATCTGTTCTTAAGTTTTTGAATAGCCAGGAAGGGAACCTGCCAAGTTGAATCAATTGTCATAGGCTATGTTCTGGTCACCTTTGCTCCAGGAGGTAGACTTGGACCTCAGATTTCTTTAACATAAGTCAAAAAGCCTTCAAGGTGACAATTGATTTCAGTTATTACCACTTAAATATGGAGTTGTATTGGCAATTTAGAAGTAAAAGACTGTATTCTGCCCAGTTTTGGGTCAGGAGAAGGGGGGAATGATGTGAGCATCCAAGGGTCCTTTTTTCTTACTAAGACGTTTATTTCAGGTGTAATTCTGGTGAGCTGATTTTCAAGTCACAAGATCTATTGTAAATTTTTCTTTTTGTTAGTATTTCTGTATCTTGTAGTTAAAACCAAAGATTGGATTTTTAAATAACTCAGATACTGAAGAATGATAGGTTAAAGTTATATTAGTGGAGCTTTTTCTTAAGCTTTAAAAATTGGCAGAAAGGATGGCTAGATAAATTATATTATGGTAATGAATACAGAGTTCTATTGAAGTGGTTTTGCAATATCCTATGTGCTTAGATACACTAAAGAGGAAACAAAAATATGTACTAAATGCTTTAGCTTTTACTCATCATTAAGGCAGTGGTGTTGTTAGTACATGCAAGAATTTATGGGGGTTTAGGGCCTGCTTTTAGTTGCAATATTAAGAATTCTGAAAGCTCAGTTTAGTTACCGAAATGTGTGTTAGCCTTGACTCTGAACAAAGGTGGGGTAGTATTTTTAGAAGTAGGGGTAAAAATGTGGTGTAAAAGAAAAGGCATCAGCCTCAGAGAATTTTCCTCTGCTAAAGGGCTGCCCCAAATGTTGATTTCATTTTTCTCACTGACCTGTTTCAAGTCTGTTGATTCATGGCATTATTTAGGCTGTATTTTCTTATCTTGCAAGATGCCATGGAATGTATCTTGAGAGATGCTTAAAACGAGCATAAATCAAAATAAAAGGTGAATGTGGAGTGGGAGGTTAAGAAAGAAGAATAACATACTTTTCATAAACTCATCTGATTTATGGAAAATTAATAAGTAATATTTTGCAGAACACTAATAGTGTTCATAGATCTCACTCTACTCACATTGTGTATCTGTCTCCATGTACACACAGCTGTGTGTGGAATGTCCTCCATCACTATCCTTACTCAAATAAAACTCTGTTTGCTTATAAGAAGATTTAATGAATTCCCCAAAGACCAGGGTCATACAGTTTAGCATCAGTAGAAGATGAAGCTGCTTCCTGTAGTAATTTTTTTCTGGATTGCGCAGTGTTTGAGAGTAGGTCAGAGAGCTTGTGTGATGCTAGAAATGTAGTAAAAAGCAAATGTGAATAGATACAGATATGTGCATGTATTTTGATGGTCATACATACCTAAGATGTCATGTATCTGTGTGAACAGGAGTCACTTCCAGCTTTATGAGGTTTTTTGGATGTCAGGCCAAGAGTTTTTATGCACTGTGACCTTGTGCAAGTCACTGCTCTTTGCATGAGTAACAGGAGATACGCAGACAAATGATGATGTGTTGAATGTGGCTGTTTAACAAGTTTAATTGAAACATCTTATCTTGAGGCTCTTAAAATAATTCACAAATAGCAATTTAACTACCACGATAACACTGTTGAAGTGGGGTTGACATCATTTCACTCCCGTTTTTTAAATGGCAGATGAAGTGAGACTTAAAGAGGTTGTGAGTGTTTTCCTCTGTTCTGCAGGTAATCATCATTAAAGTTGGACTCCAGAGCTTTTAATTCTAAAACCATTAGAAAATTACTATTAGATCATTGGTAATGCATGCACTTACTTGATTCAGCTGTGAATGCTGTTGTGTGTTCATACGTGTTATGTAATGAAAATGAAATCCAGTTACATAAAGCTTTGGTGCATGAATAGGGGAAGATTGAATAGAGGGAAAGGTGAAATGTCACATCATATTGGCATGCTACTTTCCGACCTGACTTTTGACTTGGCACATCTACTTAACCGAAGGGTCGCATCTTAAATTTATTCTCAAAATGTCTGTGCTCCACTTTATACAAAGACAGTGCTGTGTGATCATACATAGGAAATTAAAAATGTGTGGCTGGATATGCAGTTGGGTTCACATTGCCTGCATTTCAGTAATTTCATGTTTGAATACCACATCTTAAGACTCCTCTGATGCTGTTTGGAAGTGAAAAAAGTCTCCTGGGGAAAACAAAACAAAACAAAAAAAGTATCCACTCAAGTACAATTAAAAGAAGCATCAGACTTGGGGGGGGAAACCTAAAGACAAATATTCTGCTTCTGAAAACAGAAAACTGATGCCCTTACTGTAAAGGCAGTGTTGGCACTGTAAGCCCAAGTTTATGTACGTGATGCTTTAAATGTGTGGCTGTCCAGAGCACCTCATGTCTTGCAAATGCTTTTCCTCAGTTTGCTAAATGTATTTCAGGCTCTGAAAGTCTCAGGGAGTGGGAGCAAAGAGGAGTGATTGTAACAGGTTATTAACATTTGCACCTTTTTTTTTGCTCAAAGCTGAACAAGGAGACCTTAAAAATCACTGAGTGCCTGAGTGTCAGAGAGAACAAAACATTCATGCTAGCAAAAGTGTAATAAAATTTGATGATTAAAGCAGTAAAATGGTGAGTTATCTTTATTGCCAAAGTTTCAGGGAAGGATTGAAGTTGAAGGAGCCAACCTTTATATCCTATGTCTTTTCCTTTTTATTTGCTTATCAAAGCAATACTACACAAAAATGATGTCACTTGGGCACATTCTAGTCTGCAGTCACTCATGGAATCTAGGTGATGCATCATTTCACTGACTATGACGTAATTGCTGTCATAATTACATGCTGGGTAAAAACCATCTTAGCAATTCTGGAGAGTTGGATGCATCATGAATGGTGAAGACGACTTCAGGTACTTTTGTTGTTGACTAACTGGAAGCATTTCCCTTCGCAGAAGGAGAGGGAATGGAAGACCTCAGAGAGGAATTTTGTTGCCAGATTTTGTACTTCTAACAGTTTTTGAGTCATAGTAAGATATGGGACTTTAGAGAGGTTCATATTATCTTAACGATCATGGTACCACATGTCCAAAGGTGTGGTATGTACACTGAAGATTAGTAAAGCAGGAGAGAGGGGGTAAGATGTGAGTCTATAAACAGCAGGTATGACTAAACATTTCTCCTGAGATTATCTTGCTTGAAATTTTTATTCACATAAATAAGCAGTGCCTGGGTGCCTGGCTGTTCCTCTTTTGTTTTTTATTTATTAATTAACTATTTATTTGCTGAGAAGATGGTGGTAAAACAGTTGTTAAAAATGAAATTCTGAAATCACTGGATGATGGTGCTGATACACACTGATGTTATGTACGTGGGTACAGATGAACAGCTCATACTGTATTGAATCCTACAGTTACTGTATTCATACTTACATCCATCCATTCAGGTTGAAATTATCCAACCTTTTTGTAGGAAAAAAAAGAAACTTTAATTACCAAGTAGATCCAAGTATCTGTAAGACTCTTCTGTCTTGGTATATGAGTGTGCAGTCCTGGTATTGGTAGCTCATCATTTCCAGTTGGCTTTCAATGACTGTTCTGGAAGTCCTTGTGATGTGATGTGTTCTTTAGGCTCATCAGTGCTAGTAAGGCATCACTCCATGGCACTTCTGCTTGGGATGGGGTGCTCAGTGTCTGGTTGGGTCAGGTTTGATGGTTAGGTTTCCTGCTGGCATTCAGACATTGACAGACACAAGTGTTGGAGAGGACACAAGGCAAAGACAGGTGCATCATCAAGAGAGAATCCAAGGTCAATACATCATGCAGCAGTGTATAGTCTAATGATGAGTGCGTGAGACATTGAAGGAGAGACTAATACAGATATCAGGCTTCCAGCAGACTCCACAGTAAGTGCAGGATATTGTGTTGGGGGGGATTTCCTTCTTCCTTTGGACCTCTTGCCAGCTTGTTAATTCCTCCTGCAGAGTCACAAAGTCGAAGCTGGTTCCTAATAAGCATGAGGAGTGGTCCAAGCTGCCAAACCTCCAAAGGAGCCAGAAGCTGAGGCTCCTGAGCGACTGCTGGGGTAGCACCAGTGCCTTCCTTGCTGGTGTTCTGTGAGACCAGACATTTCCTATGAGGAGCAACGATGAGGCAGCTCTGGATGGCTGTTGGTTGTTATCTAATGTCATGGACAGTAACTCGTTATCTAATGTCATGGACAGTAAGTCTTTGCAGAAGAGTGTTTGATGCCAGTTTAGATGATAAGCTTCTTCAGAACCAATATATATAAGTACCAGTTCTCAGACTGGGAATGGCAGTTTGAAATTCCTGTGCATTTGAAATTCCTGCTAAGTTACACACATTTGCAAATCTACATCAATAAACAGTACGATATGGATGAATAGTTTAGCAGAATATTTGTTGAGTTTCTTTGGAGTTGTTCTTAATACTTGAAACCTTAAAGATGCAAGTTCCTCTTAGTAAATTAAGGGCTGAAGTTCATTATAATGTTGGAAACAAATTTGAAAAAAGAGAAATTTAATAAATCACATTGGGAACACTTCAGTAACTGTTGGCTAGGACCTTTTAGGCATAACTTAGCTGTGGAAGTTGAGAAACAGTTCAGCACTGAGTTCTCTTCCAGAGCACCCTTTTTCACAAGTAGCCATGGAGCTTCTGGTTTTTGACAAATGGAAATGAAACATCAAGCAATCTCCTGAGCTTCATCAAACTTCCCATGTAATTTACTAATCTGCAGCTTTGTTTAAATGGTGCTTGTTAGTAAGTAAATGAAACATTTGTTAAACTTGTTTGATATTAATTTGGGACATGCAAAACCTTTCTTGGAGTGTTGATTTCCTGCTTTTGGTTTCCTTTGCTGTCTAAGAAAGTAATTGAAGTGCAGTTCTACCCAGTTATCCTGCATGATAAACTTTGTCTTTTAAAAAACCATCATGGCTTTCCAGTATCATCCTGAACATTTGTGTTAATAATTGGTGCTGTAAGAAAGTATGAGGGAGTGGCGATTGCAGCATCTTACACATCTTTAATTCTGAGGTGTTGCCTTTGGAAAGGGGAAGCTCTGTACTGAGAATGGATGTAAATAATTGGCACAATTTATTTTCTCTCATCTAAAAGAGTAGATACCAAAGTATTCATCTGGTTAACACTTCACCACCTCTTAATTATGTATGTTATTCAGCCTCAGCTTTAAGGAAAGGAGGGAGCTGAATAACATCAAAGAGTTTTTTGACCACTATTGTGATTTCCTTCTTGACATGCCCTCTTTCTGTAATGAATTCTGTGAATTTACTATGAATGAAGTGGTTTTACCACCTTCCACCCTCTCTGTTTCTTGAAGTTGAAGTTGTTATGTTTTTGTATGGATTTTTAGAGGGGAAAGGGATGGGATAAATGGCATCCCTGCAGAACAGAATTAAGGTGTTTCTATTCTGTCAGCATTTCCACAGCCTTTAAACATACAGATTGCATGTCAAACTTGGTCTCTGAATTTCTGTGCTTTCTAAAGGTGCATCTGTTTACCATACCTTAGTATCCTTTTCCCTTTTTTCTTCTCCTAAACTGTGGTTATGTTCTCTCAACCGTAACTAAGTCAGATGTCTTCCTTTTGTTTAAGAATGGTACTATATTAGAAATGCATCTTATGTATGTATTATGAAAGATAAACGGTTGGGAGAGGAAGAGGGGCAAAGTGTGTGTGCATATGTCATTAAAATAATTTACAAAATGCTCTGCTTTGAAAATCTAAACCTTATTCAAATGTAGGTTGCGTAGTCTTCTTTTGATTTTTCCAAGATCTTCTTTTGATTTTTCCAAGATCTTCTCCTGTACATTTTCTACTGTACAAGTATAGACTCCCAAAACAAGTGTAAAGTAGCTTTGTGTGTGTGTGTGTGAATTAATTTTTCTCCATTTAAATAAGCTGTCCTTGGAAGTGCTCAGTACACTGTATTTGATCACCAAGAAGCTTGACACTGCTTATTCTGTATTTGAGAGAAAAAAAAGAAAGGAAAAAGTTTTATTAAAGCCACGTCTTCTCAAGTTTGGGTTGCTTAGCAGTAAAACTGTTCCTGGTGTATATATGCAGACCTGTTGAGGAGGAAAGGAGCACAGGTCTGTGATACCTGTTGATGGGCTGTTGAGTCCTCTTGGATTTAACAGCCAGAGCTGAATTTTGTCTGGTGCAATGCATGCTTGTATCCTAATGCGTCTGTCTTTTCTGTAAGCGTATTACTGTCTGGTTTTGGAAGTAGAGAAAGGACAGAAGATATAAAAGCTTGCAGTTTCATGTTTTTAATCCTGCTTTGATTATTTTCTCAGGCAGCTGCTTGCTTTGTATTGAATTTAAACTACTTGGATTTTTATTTCCTTATTAATCTTGGTATGTTTCATCCAGGTTTTTTTTGCTGTTACAGTGCTACTTTGTAAGTACCCAAATTGCACTGCAATGTAGTTGCAGCACCACAAAATCCAGTTATTTCTGTTAATACAATTTTTGTCCATGTAATGCATATTTTTTCTATTTGTTCATCTTTCCTGTCCTCACAGCTACCTACAGTGGGCTCTGCTTAGACCCATCTTGGAGATTTCATGTAAACCAGTTACTCTTTATGCCATTCTCGCCATATCCTAAGACATGGGTATTTTCAGACAGCATGTTGGAGACAGGGAAAAGCTGTGGTTTAAGTTCTTCAGCTCTTTTTATCTGTTTTGAGGAGTTTTTCTTTCTACTGCATGTTAAAGCAGACTTGAGGCTTGTCTGCATTTCAAGGCAGGACAAATAAGTAGAGAGCTGTAAATGTTTTTCTGACCCTCCTTCCTGCTGAACCAAGCAGAAATTCTATAGCAAAGAGAACCCAACCCATTATTTTGAATAGTGATGTTAATTGTACCTCATCATCCATTTCCTAATCAGGTCATGCTTTATTTTATTCAGTTTAAATTATCATTCAGATTTGGTTAACCAAGGAATGCAGAGCAGTGACATTATGTGCTTGGTTAATTTGAGTATCTTAAGATTCAGCAAACCAACCTCTAAATATCAATAACAGAATGTTGGAGTGGCTGCAGCATTCTTTCAGCATCGTATAACTTTTATAGACTTGATGGCTCATATTATTGCACTTTTTTTTTTTTTTGTAGCTCTTCTTCTCATTTGTTCCCAGGAGAAATTTCAAGTCAAAACAGTAGAGTGAGCAGTATTTTCAAATGCTTCAAATGGTAGAGAAATAGAACCATTTAAT
>VWZF01001525.1:1596826-1660343 GCA_013396755.1 Sclerurus mexicanus | reverse complement strand
TGGTTTTGTTTGTTTATTTGGGTTTTGTTGGGTTTTTGTTTTGGGGAGTTGTGGTGTTCTTTTTTTTATTTTGTTTGGGGTTTTTTTGCTTTTTTTTTTTTTAATTTACATATCCAATAGAAAAGCATATTTGCATTTAAATAACAGTGTATATTCTTCAGGAGTTTTGAAAAGTTCTTTCACTCCACCCAGTCAAAAGCCCTTTTTGCTATCCAGCAACCCTTCCATGATGTGGAATGGATGCCCCACTTCCCCTGTCAAAAACCACATGATTTTACATTTACATTTATTTTCTTGCAGTTAATGTGATATTAAAGCCTTCTGTATTTGAACATAGCACTTCAATACAGACTGGGTTATAAAATTAGATGATCATTCTTGCATTGATTAGTCCGTTTGAATTCTTGCAGTGTGTCCATTATCCTTGGCATCTCATTGCCTGTCTGAGAGTCTCTGCCCCTCAAAGAACTGATAGTTTAATGTGATGGATTGCAAAAATTTGTTTTGCTGTATTTGCTGAAATGCTGCCTGTTAGATTGGACCCAGCAGGTCTTGGTGGGCTGTACAGAACCTAGGTGGCAACCCATCATCACCTGGCCTCTTGCCAGTCCTGAAGCTTTGCTGTTTTTCATCTTGGAGAAAGCTTTGAGCTTCACTGGTAATACCTGCTATGTCCAGACTATTCTAGCAGATCTGCTGGCAGATTAATTATCACTGGATGTGTATGATTCCGGGGGTAAAAAACCCTGTAAAGTGCTAACTCTATGAAGAATTTCAGCAAAAAATTTCTCATCTGCAGATAAAATATTTTTGTTGGTCTAGTGTGGTTTGTGCTGAGCCAATGATAATTTTTTTGCTTCCTTCTCACACTGTCTCTACTTAGTATAAATTAGAACTTTTTGGTAAAAGGATAGATTAGCACTTAACCCTTGCAGAATACTACAGCAGTGTACTTGGCATCTGTCTTCTCTATCATTAAATGCTCTCTGAATGTCTCAAGTATTTGTTAAGTTCCAATTCAAGTTGGGGCTTAAACCTGAATTCCCAATTTACAAGTAGTAATGCCTTCTGGTTTTTGTTTCCATGCAATGTGTCCATAGCTCATTCAGTACTGCACTCATAATAACGTGCTCAAGTTGATACATAATATGGGTCTGAATAAAGATGAAGGAAAGTAGAAGTTAAACCAAAATAACCCTCTATTTACAATAAGTAGGCTCCTTTTAATAGGAGCAATTTTACTGCTCCTATTAAGCTTTTGAATTCTCTTCTGTTTTGTCTATATGACTGTTTTGCTGCCTTTCATTATAATTGATTGGGTAGCTAAGTTTTCCTTTAGAAAACAGTAGAATTGTTTCATATTAAGCCAAAAGCAAGGAAATATTTCAGAAAGTGAGGAGTCTCAGAACACAACCCTGTTTTGGTTTTGGAATAGAGTATGTGGAATTACAGCTGCAGGAGGAGTCTGAGAAGAGTCTCAGAGAAATTAGAATTTTTTCAAAACATCTTCTGTTTCTATTCACCTTCTCATCTAACTAAAATTCACTTGCATGTTTCAACTACTGTCGTATACTTTTCTCTTGCCCTGACAAATACAGTCTTGCTCATATCCATGGCAAATGCTCCTGCAAAGATTGTTGTCCCAGCTTGTCACTGAAGTTGGTGATGAATGTTGGCATGACTGGTTGATCAGAGATGGGAGCTGATATTTCAGTGAGAAATGAGATATGATAGGTAGGAAATGAATAGGTCTTGAAAGCAAAGGCAAGCAATTTATGTGCTAGAGACTTTGTTATGGAGGAAAGAGAATTGGCGGAAGGATTAGAAGAGTGACATGGGGAGACTTCCCTTTGCTTTGTCCTTTTGGCACCAATGCTCTTTCTTGAGAACCCCTGTAAACATCCTCTGGGCACTCACAGTATCCTCAGAAGTCTCCCTTGCTGTTGTGTCTGCAGAAACTTGGCAACGGTGAGGTTAGGGTATTCTGAATTACAGCATTGGATGGTTTTCGTGCACTCTTGCTCTCTTTTAGTGTTCATCAGGTGCCTTATTGGAATCTACAGGGCTGACACAGCTGGAGAAAAGAGCCTTTGCTAGCAGCCCTCTCTGCAACAAGGCTTATTCATCAGACTTTGCACACTGGCAAAATTGGCATACTTAACCCTTATCTAACAATCATCCTCTTCAATCCTTTGCCTACGTGTTTGCCTAGGGATCCAGCCTCAGAATTACCTGGATGGCCTCCTACATAAATCTTGCCCCAGTCCAGCAGTCCCTGTCAGCCCTGTGCTTGGCAGTTTGTTGGTCTGTACCTCCCTTTTCTGATCAGTCTCTGCAGCCTTTTCCTTAGCCATAACCCCTGCAGTACAGCCATCTGTCTAGCTCGATGATACTTTTTTACTTGCAAATCCCTCTTCATCCCTGGTGAGTCATGTAGCGCACTGCTTGTGTACAGCTCTTTCATAAGCGTATAAAGACAAAAGATGGAGATTTCAGTACACAGTAGAGTCAATGGAGGTGGGAGGAGGGGGGATGCAATGAGTCAGGGTGAATAGGTTATGGAAAAGGAACACTGGAGTCCTGCACTCAGAGAAGGATAGTCAACCTCAACTACCTGTGTGGCAGATTAAGAGGAATAAGGAATAATAGAGCCTTCTGCCCCTGCAGAGCCACTTCTGGCTTCAAAGGATTTTTTTAGCTCGCAGGTATCACAGTACAGGAATAGCTGAACTTTTTTCTGGATTATTTCAGCAGTGAGATTACTTGTCATGAGCACTGAGCTATGTATGGCCTGGTGGCCATGGGGCTGACTGCTTGCAGAGGGACATGGGTGTTAGTGCACTGATCTCCTCAAGCTCTGGTACCTTAGGTACATAGGGCACAGATAGCTCAGCTCAGGGCTGGCCTCTGTGTCTCAAAAAAGCTGCTCTCTCCCTCAGTTTGCCCAGTAATGTCCCAAAGGGTTTACACTGAACAGAGGCTGAGAAGCCCTGATAGCCCAGCATGATCCATGTGATGTGCTCCACCTTTTCCCACTGTGAGTTTAGTGGGACCCTCCTTACTGGGTGCCAGAGCCACAGGGTATCCTGCTCCTGCTGAGAGCTCATCCTCTTGCTGGAGAGGTGACGAGCACTTGTCATGCTTTCAGTCAGTGTGGCTGGGCTTGGTTCTGCATTGGTCTTACAGAGATGAACACTCTTTCTGGAACATCCTTTGCCCAATCAAACAGCTGGATGAGAATGAAAATCCCCCCTAATTGTCCATAGCTGAGCCATTACAGTTTTAGAAGAATTTTTTAAGGGGGAAAAAAAAAAAGAAGAAAAGAAGTCTTACATTTTGAGCTTCAGCTTGATTTCTCATTGTGATTGGCTTAAGCCCAGAAGTCAGACAGTTAATATGCTTGCTGAATTTTTAACTGTTGCAACTCTGGACAGCCTTTTGATCTGTACAGATGTCATCATATGCTTTGTGAAATTCTTACCCTCAGCAGTCTTCAACAGCCAATTCTACCATCATCTGCATATTGCAGGGAAAAGTGTTTCCTTTCAACAGTATTTCTCAAGGCCTGGTAAGCCTTGTTTAACTTTAGATTTAGTTTAGATTTGA
Organism: Sclerurus mexicanus; assembly: GCA_013396755.1. NCBI lineage: Eukaryota > Metazoa > Chordata > Aves > Passeriformes > Furnariidae > Sclerurus > Sclerurus mexicanus. The sequence goes on along the minus strand of VWZF01001525.1, from coordinate 1,656,737 downwards.
TCAAGTTCTGTGTCAGGATTTGTAGTGATTGCAGAGTCCTAGAATGGCATGGCTCTGTGCACCTAGAATGAAGACACATGCTTTACGGTATTTTTCATGCCTAAAATAGCAAACAAATACTAATCCTCACAACATATGGAAAGGCATCTGTTTTGAATCCGTGAAGCTGAGGAAGGGCGGGAGGAATTAGCCAAACCTGGAAGAGAGTTCCACCTTTCAGCTAGAGTTGTTGGTCTGTGAAATGATGTGGCCAGATTTCAAATCAGAGCACTCTTTATAACCATGTGAAACACCTAGCCCAAGCTATTTCACAAGGATTGTTTCTAATTATTAATGAACTATGGAATATCTTAGATGAACAAAAGTACATGGTTGGAACTAAAATTGATTCAAAGCATTAAATCAAGAGAAAGTCCCTTACCCTGACTGCAGAAGTTTCACCTTAGATATTATGGACATCCTGTTGTTTCACATTAATCAGCACAGGAGTGGGCACATTCTTCAGCTTTGTTAAGAGGAGAAAAACATTGGTGTAGATGTTCCTCCTGACTTCCATGATTCTGTGGCAACTATGACACACTCAGTTATTTTTGTTTTAAAATGTTGTAAACAGTAAGATTTGAAACATTTTTTTTTTTTTTGACAGCATAACATGGAGTGGAATAAAATCTGTTGCATCAGAATGGTCCTAGTATGGTATGCGTGGATGTTAACCCAAACTATATATGACATAAGCTCTCTTCTTATTAGATGACTGAATCATTGTGTAGGATATGCTAAAATTCCTTTGATACTCTACTGACAAAATTGAATCTTATATCAACTACAGTTACCATTATGCTGAAGAATTAATTTGATACTGTTATACCTTAAATTATGGCATGCTTAATTTTGTCTGTGTAGCTCAGGTTAAAAGGACTTGCAGATGTGTTATGGGAGCTAAAGCTATGTGCTGAGTTAGGACGTGATCTGTGCCTGGTAAGCATGGCTGGGTCCTGTGGGAAGGCCAGGGAGCAGAATAGTCCTTAAATATTCCTTTGACTAGAGCCTAATTTTCATAGATGGGATATGTTTTACTGAGCATTTTGGAGAGCTTTACACTTGAGATACCATTTCCTTTTTTGATATGTCTTGAATATTGAGAAAGCTTTTATCTTTTGCTTCCTGGCTGAAGGTAAGTTTGGATGATGCTGTGAATAGAGTGCGTGCCAATCCGTAATGAAATTTTCAAGTGCATTTTATGTCAAGCACACTGCTTTGACCTTTCTATTTTGTTTTTGTTTTAGATGTGCAACAGCAGAGTCTAATCTTCCTCTTTCTAAAGTCAGAGCTTGTTTGGTGAGGTTTTCAAAATATTCCAATCTGATAAATCTATCTGGCAAGATTTATGAACCTGTTACTATTCCTTAAATTAACTTAAGACATCCCATCATCTTGATAATTATGCTTACACAATATCATGTTGGACATTAATTTGATTTCATATCTAGCTACACACAGTCTTTCAAAAGTTTTATGCAACTCATGCGTTTGTGTACCTTTATCTGTAGTATTAAGATACTTACATGAAAATTGTTTACAGCCTTATCAGTTCTTGGTAGGGCATGACATGTCTGTATGTACTGCGTTTGACAGCACTTTGTTCTGTCCTACCTCTGCCTCGTCTTCACTTTTCTGTAGCGTGGGGAAGAGTTGGAACTCTTCAAGAAATATTAAAGAGGGTAGCACATTCCTCTGAGGACTGTTGTGTATATAGAGCTGTTGGTAACTGTCACATTCAAATAGTACATGCGTTCTTTCAGTAAACAAATACTAATCACCAACAGACTGCAGATTCTGTAAAACAGGGAGTAGTATTTATTTGGCTTGTTACAAATAAGTTTTACATAAAGGCCTTGAGTGAAAAATATTTTGGTACATGCACAATCTTACCCCTATATTGCTGTTAAAAAATATTTACATTTATATGCAAGGCTTCACCCTGGTAGTATATGTATCAGCAAACATGTATAAATACATTCCATGCAGTGATTTATCAGTCTACACATTGTTATTGCATGAGTGTACACTATGCAAGTAACACATCAGCCTGACTTTGGAGCTTGAGCCTGGCACCATCCCAGTTCTCCCAAATGGCTACAGGGTTCAGTAAACTAACAATTCATCTGGTGTCTCCACAGTGGAAAGTTTTCCATGCCTGATCCGCAACTGACTTGATCAGTTAGTAGTGAAGGAAAAACGCCTTCCAAAAGCCTTGCTAAGCTGTGCTCAAACAGCAGACACATCTCTGCAGCCATGGCAAACCAGCTGTCAGCTCTGCAGAAGCTGCTGCAAACCACTGCATTCCTCCCTCCAGCCCTGACCACCTCAGCTTTCAGAGAGCAACAGGGTATGACCTGTGACAAGGAATGCCCAAAGTAAAAACATCTGCTAAAGCTTCGGAAATAGTTAACAACACCAGTACAAGGCAGTAGTTGCCTCACATGGTTTTGTAGGGGCACAAGCCCTTCTTAGCTGAGCAGCTCTACTTTGCTCACCACAAGACAGGGGGGTGAAAGGTCAGATTAGATTCCACTGCTCCTTCCTGCTCTCTTCTCTCTGCTGAAGCTGGGCCCTGCTGTTGGATGTGGGGCTGACATGTGCCCATGGCTGCGTTTTAAGGACGGCATCTCTATTTCGCTCTAACCATTTAAATGTACAGTCACATTGGTGGGGAAGACCAGGCTTGCTAATCTTCTGCTTTGTGGCCATTGTCTCATAGTGTGTTGGGCCAGAGAAACTGGCTTTTGAAAAGCTCCCTGCAGTTTTAATGGCAGCTGTGGTCCATTCCCTCAAGCTTTTTTTCTGTTTGTTTGTTTCTGGTGTCTGTCGAACAGATTATAAACTAAATGAACAAAAGCGGTAAAAGGCTTAGCAGGCCTGAGAGGAATCCTGGGTATATTAAAAACAAATGGGTTGACCAAAATCTAGGAAAAAATGGACTGCAAATCTTCTGTGAGTTGCCTGGTTGGCTTACCACCTCTAAATTATTTCCATGCAGCAAGTTTAGCAGGGATAAAATCTAACAGGCATTAAGAGTCACCAGAAATTCTTTGTATGATTGTAACTATTTTTAATTTCTATCTTAGAAAAAAGTGTGCTTTTTATTGCTAACAGTATTTGGTATGATAGCAGCTTTATAGAGAGAAGGAGGGCTATGAAAAAGATATACCTGTCTGTGTCTAATAGAGATAAACAGACCCCCTTCCTGCAGGAAAAGCACCATTCCTATTCTTCCGTGGTGATCTGCCAAATAGGCTGGATGGGAAAAACTTCCCTGCTCTGTTCTTTGCTCCTGCCTGTGGTGTGGCTTTCACTCTCAGACTCTGCTGCTCTTGGCTGGAGCTGCTCTGGTGCTTGTGGCAATGATACCCTGACAAAACACCGTTGACTTAAATCAGACAGGCATCCTCCCTGTAAAAACAAAACTTTCAAGTGAGAAGTAAGTCCGATTGCTTTAATCTCTTCATGTCTTCCTCTCTGCCTTCCCTTTTAAATTAAAGTGCACGTCTCGATCTTCTGTCTTACTTGGGAATGGAAATCTGAAGGAGTGGTGGGGGGGAGTGGAGAAATAATGATGAAGGAAGAGATAAATGTAGCAAAGGTGGAAGTGATAGTTTATTCATGGTGTTACATCTCTCTTATCTTGATCTGGCCTACTTGAAGACTGTTTTTTTCCTCATCCAGGCTCCTTTGATGAGTGTTGATAGTTCTCTCCCACTGCTGTGGCCGCAGCCTGATCCTCTCGCCCCACTTCCCTCACAGTCAACATCCACAGGATGTATATTATAATTTGTGTGGATGGAAGTAGAAGCAGCAAAAAATAACCTTCCCTGGCATAGCAGGCAAACCATCCATCTGTTTTCCACCAGCTCCCACATCTCCTGTTTCTGAAGTTGCTGCACCTATTTTGCAGCTGACTGCCAGGCTCCAGCTATCGTGCTGGAATCAACAACCCAGAGATTCTCTTCCACTTTTTATTACTTTTCCTTCTGGGAGTGGCTCCATAAACCCAACACAGTTCTGGAGTTTTCTGCTGATTTTGATTATTACCCTTTGATTTAGAGAAGTATGAGACTTTTTTTCTTTTGTTTTGTTGAGAGACTTTCAAAGGCAAGGCAATGTGGAGATAGCTTTCCATTCTTGCTGCCAATTTTGTCATGCTGTTGAGGAATTCATTTAGGCTTAGTTTTGAGGCAGGGTTTGTTAGGGCTTTTTTACCTCTGTGATATGGCTTACAGCAATTGTTAAAGTCATGAGCCAGTCTGTCAACATCATGATTAGCTTAAGGACCATGAGCCTTTAATAAAAAGGTTATTTTCTTGAGGCTTTGCAGCCTACTCTGGCTTTTCAGGCTTTTCTATGTAAGCTCTGCTGGAGGCCTTCTTTAATGGCAGCTGATTTCAAGGTAAAGAGTTGTTTCCAAAAGTTATGACTTTAAATAGAGCATCGTGAGACTTACAATAAAATTTCAGGGGTCGCAATGCTGAGTCTCTTATTCTAGAAGCTTTACAGTATTTTAAGTGTTTTTGTGAGACATTTAGAGTAGCATTCCCCCCCTCCTCTTAGCTGCCTCATTTGAAGCAGTTCACACAGCTTGCAACATGGCTCTGTCAAGGTTCACAGAGACTCCAGCTTATTTCCTATGTGACCCAGACGTTCTGTCCCCTGAAATGTGCCAGACGGACAAGAGGTTACTTTGAGAAATAGTTCGCACTTTTCCCAGACTCTGTTGCTCAGCTTTTCAAACAAATATGTAGCTGAGGTAATGTCACTGCACATAGTAATTTGTACATCTTTTCCAAAAGCTGAATGTCTAAGCTAATAAAATCAAGAAACTGTCGCAAACTCATTTTTTCCCCCATGTTTCCTTCTGTCACTTCTTTAGGCGCATTAATTTGGGCTGTTTAACAGTGTAGAACTGACTTCTTCCTTTGAAGCAGAAGCAAAGGACTTCCTTGCCAGTGTACAAAGAATTTGCTTGAAAGTTTTCTGACAGTAGCAAAGCACATTACTTTTTTTCTTTTTAATTTTTGCACCTGAGCAAGGTTGTGTTTCCACTCATTTGCATTGAAAATAGTGTTAGTTACTACACAAAAGCCATTTCAAATCATGCTGCTCTGTTTAAGGCACTTTTTATTCTCCTTATCAAACTGCAGTAAAATCCTTTCTTTCCAGGTATCTTTTTCTCAGTTGCAGTGTAACAATAATGATTGCAAGATTCAATACTCTTTGCATGGTGTTTTCTGATTAAGTTAAACATTTACAATAGAACAAAGTATTCTGCTGTAGTTCATTACCATGTGCTTTCGGAGGCTTGGATTGGAGTCAAGGGTAGTTGAACCTACAGAAAGCTCTTAGGATAACCAAGGAAAACATAAGAGTTGCAGTGCACTGCCTACCGGAAGATTTTTTCGTAGGTATCTGTGGAACTGGAGATGAATCAGGTTATTGCCAGTTTGTTGGATCTCCTGCATAGCCCACCAGAGCCTCATATGGGGAGCCACTGCTAGACCCAAGTCATGTGCCTTGTTGTTGCTTGGTGGAGTTTTCACTTTGAGCAGGTACTTAGAGGCATCAGCAGAGGCGAGCAGAGATGCTTCTATAGCCTGACAGGCATGCTTGGGGAGGCCCAAGGTCAAGTGTTTTCTTCAAAGGTAACAGAGGCAGTTTTCCACACTCAGGTAAGTGCTCTCTGTTTTAGAGGGGCTTCTTTTTAGCTTTCTCTCATCAACTCGTGCTCCCTCTCCACCAGTGATTTAACTTCTGCTTAAAGGAAAAACATTTTCAAATTCTTATTTCTTTCTGGACTTGATAGTGATTTATTGTTCTTGTTGAAAACTTAGTACCTTTTACTGCAATTAGAAATAGGAACAGAAACTCTCTAGAGTGCTGTGCAATGGTAGAAACGATGAAACAAGGCAAGATAGAACAGAAAACAAGTCATAAAATGACCAGGTAACCTGTGTGCTGTACAGCTACAAGAAGTCTTAAGTCTTTGTCTCAATGTGTTGAAATTAAAAAAAAAATCAAAAACAAAAACAGAAGAGGATGAATGGAGTAAGGGAAAAAGAGATAGCAAGTGAAGTCACTTTCTCGCAAACTGCCTGAACATTAACGCCAGAATCTTCCTACCTGATCCAACCACCAACTTTAACCCTGCCCTGAGTCCTGTGCCATACCCAAGAGCTGCAGTCTTAAAATGAAAAGTGTATTTGTACATTGGCAAACCATGACGTTCCCAGTGACACTCCACACTGCATAAATAGATGTCTCCTTTGTTAGTAATTTCTTTTCCTTGGTGGGATGGTCCTGGCTGAAGTACAGTGTTCATACCTTCCCAGTGACTCTTGCTTACCCCAGCTGGAGGTGGAGTTGAAATGGCAGGCAGATGTACACCAGCTCTTCCCCAGCATATCCTGTTTTTTTCAGAGATTTAATTTAAGGCACAGTCGTCACTTGGGATGAATGTGAGACATTCAGCACAAGCAAAAGGGAAGGCCTGGATTTGGTTTAATTTAACCAGACACTGCGATAGACTGGTCTCGGGGGCAAGGAGGCAGGGGGGGTTTGTATCACCAGCTCTCTCGGCTTGTATCAAATCTCTCCTAGAGATGTCTCCTTAAGGACTCTTCTCCCAAGCACCAGGTTATGGTTTACTGAAGCCCGTCACTTTTAGTGAGGATGGCAAAGACCGTAATTGGTTTCATTTTACACAAATTCAGTGTGACTTGGATGAATTGCAAGATTGGTGAAGCATCAGGTACCCTGGTGCTATAAAGAAACATAATTTAATTTTTAATTCAAGTTTCATGCTTTTAAAATATTTCAGGTTGATTTTTCTGTCTCTTTTTTATTTGTATATTTTTTAAGTTGGAAGCTGCCTCAGCACATTATATATGCTACTGTAGTGGCATTTCTTAGCTAAGCTCAAGGGAAGTTTTGGAGGTTGCTGCCTCCTGAGAGTGTAACTCAGTAAGACAGTGGCTTCCTTGGCGAAGTCAGTGCAAGAGCCTTCTGGCTCTGCATCTGCCTGCCACCACTGAGGTTTTGGCAGTACGACTGTTGGCAAGGCCGAACTGCTGAGCCATTGCTGAAGATACCAGTGCAGAAAAACAACTCTACAGGAAAAAAAATACTGGATATTGTTACACTGGATCAATTCAACAATGTGTTTTATAGGATGGTGGCACAAATAGTTGTGGTGGCTAGCTGTGGTGGGAGTCCATGTGAGCAGGACCCTTTAAGCCTCAACTCAGTGCCATAGCCAGCAATCTGTCAAACACCACTAGTCTGCTACTCAGACATCTGAGTTAGTTTAAGCACTAACAGAGGGAGTGTGTTATGGAAATAACTTAAACCAACCAGGACACAACTAGACTTCTGTGACTTCCACCAGTTGTCACGTATTCCCCAAGTTAAAGTTTTCACATTAAAATATGTAAATGTTAAATTAATCAGACTGATTACTGCATTCATTTTCAGAAAGATGTTTAGCCGCTGGTATTTGTGGACTGCTGATTCATCTGGGAGATGCAATTGCAGCAGGGAATGTGGATACCTCTTTTGAAAAAAGAGGCATTTAAAAACTTTGTTTTCTTCAAATATACACGTAACGAAAACACTTTCTGAAAAGTATTCAGTGGTGGTTGAAAGCAGGTGTGTTTATGCTGCAGGTTGTTGAGTGTATTTACATCCTTCTTTTGGAGCTCAGTGGGAACTGTATTGTGGTTATTTATTGGTCTGCTTCAACAGCTGCTGGTTGAAATTAAAGAAAATCTATTGCCATGATTTGCAAAAACATTATAGATTGCTTGTGCTACAGTGAGTTATGAGAGGCAATTTGAGTGAAGCCCAACACGTATCAGTAGTTGTAGTATGTAATGAGAAAACATGTAGTTTGCAATATTCAGATAATCAATATGAATGGATCTGCAGTGTCTTGAGATAAAAAATACAGTTTTGTTTGAACTGATTTCTCAATTTCCTTTGGGATTTCTCAAGCCTGGCCAAAGGGACTGAAGACGCTGGTTTCACATTTCAGTCAGTGGTGGTGACTTCAGTTGGTGCCTTCCAGCCACTCTTTCCTGTCCTGAGTTGTGCAAATACAGGTGTTTTCCACTATTGTGAAGTATTTCCGGGAACTTATCTGGCAGAAAAATATTTGGAAAAAAGCAAAGAGCATTAGAGCCAGTGCTGACAAGCCCACATACCCAGTCGTTTAAGCAGACATTTCCCCAGATTCCTGTTTTTTTTGGCAGCTTGCAGTTCTCAGTCAATTCTTTCAGGTTCGTCTTCGAAAGAAAGAGATGAAGTTGGCAAAAAAGGATTTGTATGCAAGTCTTTCTTGACTGAAGGCAGCATGCAGTGTGAGAAGCCCTATGGAAACGGTCCTGCCCCTGAACACCTGCTTATGTTACCTCACTGCAGCAGTGGCACTTTGTCCACATCTTTTCTGTTCCCTGGAAGCCTTGCTGCTGGGAGCTTTGCTCTCCTCTTTTCATTTCTTTCCTCTGAAGTGGCTGGAGAGGCCATGTCAGAAAGGACAGTCCTTGCAGTTATCGATAGGTGCAACTGTTGTCTCATCCAGGATGTTCCTACTTGGTCTGCTGACTGTAGTGGCAAGGCTGTGGCACACAACATTGTGGAAAAATTAAGAATGCTGAATAAATAAAAGTGCATAAGAAGAAATGGAATCTGTAGGTCACACAGGCAGCTAGCCAGATTATAATGTGTGTGAGAATGTATGTGTAATTATGTTGTTTCAAAAGCAGAGCAGGGACTTGCCTTGCATCATGTTTAATTTTATTCTCTGCATAAAAATATATTGTTGGAATTCACTTGGCATCTTCTGTGATATTTTCGTTTACTGTTGCATGTAAGGATAAATTAACAGTCGGACAATGGAAGGCTTTTTCTGCTATGTTTGGTACTGATCCTCGTCAGTGGGATACTGTGTTTGGCTTTAGCTCCCTCACTTTGAGAGACAAAACTGAAGTAGAGAAAGTTCTGAATTGTAACAGATTTCAAATAGGTAACCAGAGAGAAAAGACTGAAAAAAGGAGACCAGAAGGGACATAAGTCTTTGATAGGCAAAATGTCAATATTTAAGTGTCAGTGGCAAACCAATGGCTTGCCATAAGTTCCAGAGGAAGCAAAGAAGAAATCAATTTAATATGCTACAGAGGTGATTTAGGTTAAGAGTCTGTATGACCCTTCCATTGCAGAGATGATAAAACACTATCAGTGCCTACCTGAGGTTTACTCAATGCAGTATTCTCACAAGAGGTGAGAACAGCTTAGATAATCATCAGTCATGTGCAATGTGCATGCGCTTGTTCCTACCTTAGAGTAGGAATTCTTCAGTCCCATATTTCCATGTTTTTATGCATGAATAAAAAAACCCTCCAGCACCCTGTGGCTAAACCAGAGAACTTTGTTAGATCACTGTCTGCTTTCCGTGTCTAATTTTATCTCTGTCTGCACTTGGTCTTGCTCTCTACCTCCAGCCACATGTGCTTGCCCACTTCCTTGTGACAGTTCTCCTACAGCTGTGTGGTGACCTAGACCGCAATGCTGACCCAACAGGAAAGCAACCCAGCAAGAGGGATTAGTTTAATGTAATTTATTCAATTTATGTAGCCATTCAGTAGATACAATGTAAACATTTATAGCTGTGATAGCTTATACTTACATACTCTGTCAGGAATGCTGACGAATGGACAATGCAGGATACGGGATCGAGTCTTTTGAAACTTTCTCCAGGTCTAATAATGACTTGGGGAAGTCACTTAACAATTTTATCTTGTTTCCTCCTCTGCAAAATAAAAATATTTGTCTAACTTGCAAGAACTGTTGTACAGCACTTTGAATTAAGTTTTAAAAGTGGGTGAAAGTCTGAAAATACTGTATTTTTTTAAAGGTCAAAGCAGCATTTTCTAATAATTGTGGCACAAAATTAACTTCAGTTGACACAATTTTTTATCTCTATATGCCACAATAATTTGTCTCCCATGAATGTAGGTGCTAGAGTCAAAGTACCCACTCAAAGAGGAATTTCTTAGACATTTATCATATTGAATGCAGCCTGTATTTTCTTATTTTTATTCTTACTGTATAAGAAGAGGAAATAATATTTTCCCAGCTGTTTTTGCCTGTGCTCTGAAAGAGTTTGTGGTCAAAATGCATTGAATGCTATGGAAAGGGTGCAAAGATTTGAACATTTCAAAAATGCAAGCTGTAATCAGGGGACTGCGATCGTACTGTCTTTCTTCTGCCCAGGGAACTGGAGAGTTCAGAACCCCGTGAGCTGTAAACACACTGTGTCATCCCTCCTTAGGCTCTAACAGCAACATGAAAGTCCTGATTGGTGGTTTTGGCACATTTTCCTGAAACCTTGTTGGTATTGAACCTACTAAGGCAAAGGAGTAAACAGCTTTTGATCCTGCCTAGGTGCAATGGGAACAAAAGTCTGGAATGCAAACACGAGTTCAGGTTGGTTTTAGGAGCGACACTTGACTGTCCATGGGGAATAGTTGTGCTTCTCCCTTGGTGGTGATGGACTGTGTGCTGGTGGGATGTGTCCTCTAAATAGATCTGATAAGCGTAGGCTTCCTCCTGAACTGCTGGAGCATAGAGTATGATCACACAGGGGTTTTGGTACACAGAGAAGTCAGGTTGACCCTCGTACATTAACACCCTTGTCAAATGCAGCTGTAAATACTGAGCTGCTCTCAGTGCTACCTCTCCTCCAATTGTATACTTGTGTGATGCTTTATCTATGGTTTGGCCAGCACAGTGCAGACGTTCTGGGTAATAACTTGAAGCTGACACTGCTCAAGACTTCACTGAAATGTCACTGTTTGATTCTTCCTGAAGTTAATATCCAATTTATGGGGCGTTGTCATTGCTGGATTATAGTTACTAACTCTTACAGTCTTTCTCTGGAGTCTTGCACTGATTTGCATTTTCTTCAAAACCTGCCTTCCAAGGCTACTGATTATAGAAATACTTAGAGTTTTGGCCTCACTGTAAAAAAGGTTAATTTCCAGCTCTCTCAGTTGCAAAGAAAAGCTTAAACACATGATCCCTGAAGGCTTTGAAACTAGATAAAATTAAAGAAAAAATATGTAGGAATATTTAAGCTCTCCTGATGTAAGTGCTGTCACAATTTCTGAATAGTTTGAAGCGGTAACTCATGTTATGTTGATTGATTTCATATCATATTCATTTGTTAAATATCTCTCCCTGTGTTTGGCTGTGTTTTTATTCAGTGCCAGTTTCAAGACTTAAAACACATGACTCCAGGCTCTGGGCATTTTTTTCTACTGATGACAGTATGTTCAAACAGAGAAAATATTATTAATAACAGTAAGTTTTTTTCTTCATGATCTTACTGATAATGCCTTTAAGTACGTAGGTAACTTTTTTTCCTGAATTATTCAGATTTTCTGAATAATATCTTTAAATGTAATTAATAGGCTGCTTACCCCTACTTCACATTCTCTCCTGAAAGTTTCTAACCAAAGTGAGTTGTTAGTGTAATCTCCCCAGCATCACACCTGTGCTCTGTACCAAGAAAGTCTTATGTCATAACTGTTCTTGAAATACAGCTGAACCCCATCTGGATTTTCCGGTTAGTTGTTTGCATTTATGGAGAGCACTATGAAATCCAGCGAGAACTCTACCAGACAGAGGGTCAGCCCCCAGATAGACCCAACATGAATTTTAAGGATTTCCCATGGAATTTTGTTAATATAAGAACTGCTAAATTTGAACTAATGACAAATAAATGTAGCTTCAGAAGTAATTGACAAATCTAACTAAACTCAGTCAAAAACCCCTTAGTTCTGCTAAACTGTAATTCAGTGTCTTGACAGCTGCTTTTGAATCTGCTCTTCTGATCAGGAGTTCTGATTTAACTCTTTTTCAAATTTTCTCTTCGGGAGAGAAATCAGAGTTTTATTACATGTAGTGAACCTACAAACATAGAGATGCAATATGAATTCTAAATTAGTTTAACTTGGCAGCACCTTTTTCTTAGTTGTTTTGTGACTCCATTAATGTGCCATTATTAACTTGATGGTTTTTATCCAAGCCAAGTTCCCCATTCTAAAAAAAAATGAAAAGGTGATTGTTCCTCTGTAGCTGTATTTCTTACCAGGCAAGTGCAAACGTGGTAATGCAGTGATATGGCTATCCTGCTTTTAATGTAAAGTCTCTAGACAATACTTAACTACAGGGTGTAGACATGCTCTTAGAGGATCATGTTTCCGTAAAACAACAGAAGCTTAAGTTAGTGCATTAGGTTTGCTAAAACGCATTTGCTTCCCCATCTTAATCTTGTTTTCATTGGATACAATCAAATACTTTATCATTCAGATAACAAAGTGTGTCAGCAAGTAATTGTATTTGCAAATTTCAGGACATAATTATGTGAGTATATGCAAAATTATGGGCAAGGAAAGGGTAACCCAGTTAAGATGAGACTGAAAATTTGACTTATTATATATACATGCTGTTTGAAACAAAGAGGGAGAGGTAATACTTTCCCTGGAAAGAAAGAAGTCAGTATCATGTTGGCATTGCTCTTTAGTGTGCTTTGCCAGTACAAGGGACTCGAGGGTTTTTATTATTTTAATTCTTTTCCAATTAAAGTTTTCTTCTGGGGAAGGTGACAGAAATTATTTGAGAACAAATTGATAAATAAGAGCTGTAATGATATTAAGGCTTTTCTTCTGTTTAGAAATTAGTGTTTAACAACTGAATTGAAGAGACTGGAAAACAAAGAAAAAAGCAGGAAAATAACCTTACCTGTCATTATATTCAAGTGAATCTACAGCATAGGACCTTTGTCATAGAGTTGTTTATGGGCATAGTGAGTTAGTTGCAAACCTTTGTCATGCTCCCCCAGCAGAGCAGGTAGGTAGGTAGATATGGGGGGATGCTTTGAAAGTGCAAACAGGAATAAAACCATACTCTCCCACAATCTGGGAAAAAAAAATATTTTTAGGGTGAAAAAAATCTATTTCCTAAACACAAATGCACCTTCCTACCTTTAGTCTTTTCTATCCTGATTACAATCCCCCTGACCAGAGATGAGCTTCTGGTCAAAGGAAAGGGATGCTTTTCCCCTGTGGGTCTGGTACATTTTGCCTCAGAATGGGTCAGAGGAGCCATTTCAGAGGGACTGGAAGCTGGCTCCACATGCCAGCTCCACACTGCTCCTAGCCCCAAGCTAGCAGCTGAGCTGAAATCTCTAACTCCAATTCCATGCTCAGTAGCACTGGTTATGCACTGGGTGGTCAGTTTAGGTCTATTTTTAGGATATGAATAAGGATTACGTGTTTCAGCTGTCTGCACCTTTTGTGTAACACCAGACTTCTCTCCCCATTTAAAGTCTGAGCTGACGGGGAAATGTGAGTGGAAAAGGTTTCTGAAATATGTGGCTTCTTAATGTCAAAATAGTAAGGTTTGGTTTAGGTTGCAAGGCAGTCTTACACGGAAGGCTCGCTTATTGCAGAATAAGTCTCTGGAGTTTAATTTATTTGCATGCCACGTTCCTTAGAGCAAATAAAAAGTGCGAGTTTTGAAATGGTTTAGATAGATTTTTCCCAAACCTCAACAAAATCTCTGATCTTATTGTTCATAACTCATTTTGTTAAATTCCATTCTTGGACTATGAATGATGAAGATTGCCTCTGCACCTCTCACAGCTCTGTTCAGCCTACATACATAGTTTAATCTGTCAAAGATGTTTTTTTCTCATCAAGACTTGTTAGCGCAAGTAAACTGCTTTCACCATCATGGCAAACTTTGGTATGGGATTATCTTTATGACAGCCTCAATCTTTACCTGTTTCTCTGGTTAAATCTGGTATAGTACATTTTGACTTCCATCTGATTCCCTGATGATAAATAGCCCTATTCTCTGCTGTGCTACTTCATGCTGCTTTAGCAGGAACTGTTGGCTTGAGCTTTCCATCTCCAGGAGCTGCTCCTCTGTTTCCTTTCTTGTGAATACATCCTAAGACTAGAGCCCGTTACAGAGGGAACAGTGCAACCATATACAGAGAAGCTCTGTTTGACCTGAAAAGGTTGAGATCTAAAAATGAGCTTGATGATGTCTAGACAAGACTGTAAGTATTTAGTACCTTTACAGTGCTTTGCATCTTCAAAGCGCTCTGCAAACATTAACTGATTAACATAACTGCGCCATCTGTTTTGATGTTTACATTTTGTGCAGGCAAAATTCCTGCTTTGCTTTATTACCTCTTGCAGGTATGTGGCTGTCATTATTATGGCCCTTTAGAGGATGGTAAAGTCAGTTCCATGCATGTCTACAGTAACATTTTGCCTTAAAACTCAAGCCAGTGCCATTGGGACCCCCCTCTCTGACCTGGCTATGACGGTTGGGATTATTTCCCTCTGAAATTTCAGCCTCTAGTCTGTAGAAATTGTTGTTCCCATGGCTGCCGGAGGCTGCTGCCTCTCTTGTCACTTTGCTGCTGAACTTAACTGTTTTATCCCCAGCCGTGGACAGGCAGGGACACATCAGCAGTGTAGGAGCTTCTCTGCAGAATGCTCCCAGATAGGCAGCTGAAATATCTTGGGCAGAAAAATGGTAGAAACCATAAAGATAGTGAAAAGAAAGAGAAACCTTTTGCTTAGCTTGTGACAAAAGATTGTTTTTTCTCCACCTTCATGCATGGCTACAAGAAATGCAATTTTATTCTTCTTTTTCCAACTTGATAATAGAGATTTTGTGTGAGGGGCTGTACTGATGAACCAGTGTTAATTTTCCATTTCAGTTTGAATTCTTACTAAAGATGTAAGCAAAGTCTGTTTCAAAACTGATTTAAATCAAAACATTAGTAGCACTAGCACCCATCAAAGCTGAAAAATCTTAAACCAAACCAAACCACGCTCTTTTTTTTATGTCTTATTTTCCTTTTATTTCCAACTCAGTCCCATTTCAACATTTCACTGTCTCAGTGGTCTTTCAGGTAATCTCATGACCTAAAACTACCTTTATTTCCAAATTATTGCAACTCCATTTTGCAGAAGAGCTGTAAAAGAAACAGTGCTCTGCTGTCAGCAGGGAGAGACCGGCAATGTTTTGATTCAGGCAAAATTGCAAAGGCGCTCCGTGAGAGAAGTGAATCATGAGAGGTGTGTAGCCAGGCAGTGCACTGGCAGACTTTTGCGTCAGTGAAGGAGTCATCATTTAAAATCTCAGATTAAACCCAGATTAAATTGTGCCATGCCATCTTGTGGGAATCAGCCGTGTCCGAGAGGAGACGTGGTGACTGTCGGCCGTCAGGGAAAGGCCTGCTGTTGTTGCACCTCATTTCTGAATTGCTCTGCGCAGAGAGGCAGACATCACGCACGGTCCTGGAAGAAGCTCTTTCACAAACTCGGTGTCTGGCATAGTTCACACCATGGTTTTAAGTGTGACCTCAAGGCATTTGCAAGGAATATCGTTATAAAGACCATAACAAATGTGCAAGAGACTCACATGGACAAATTTGCAGTTAATAAATCAAAAAACCTGCGACATGAGGATATAAACATGTTGAAAAGACAGACTTGGACAGACCTAGATGACGGGTGTGGCTTTTCTTCACACTGAATATTTTTGCAGCATTTTTTTGTTTGTTTGCATACTCGCTTCTGGTAAAGACATTTTGCTATGCTTGAAGGCTAGGCTATGGCAGTGGGAACAAAGCTCTGACAAAATGGAATTCTCCTTTTTCAGACTGTGCTATCAGAAAAGCTGATGTCAAACGCCACTGGGCTCTGCCTGGAAGCCTTTACAGAAAGTCTGAACATTTCATAAAAGATACCCTGTGGAAGTGGTTTAGGAAAGGACTATGTCTTATAGCATCCCTGGCCTGAGATACTCAAAATTATTCCCCTGGAACAGAGCCTCTTACTTGCCAGAGCAAGGCTGGAAGGAGCCAGACACAGCCATGAGCAACTGGCTATGGATGCCTCTGCTTGAGCAGAGAGGCATTGGACGAGATGACCTCCAGAACTCCCTCCTTACCTCAATCCTTTTGTGGGTCTGTGATTCAGAGCCTTTTCTCCTATTCCCTCCTAAAGTTTCCTCCTGACAGTTTGGTTTCTTTCATGTATATACTATAGTCCCTTCACTAGGTTGCTCTGGGAAGAAAGAATATGAATACAGAGAATTGCAGATGTTGCAATAAAGTTACATGCAGCCAATTTTACAAGATGGAAGCGTGCCTCCTATAAACTGCTGAGCATCATTCACTCAGATGGAAGGAATTACGCTGAGAACATGAAGCACTGGGTAGATTCAGTAGGCTCTGGCTTTATACAGAGAATCCCAGAGCAATCAGAGTGAATTTTGCATCTGGCTAACTCAATAGAGAGGAAATCTACATCTGTCTTCCCTATGATTGCCCTTATTAATCCAAACATCCCCCCCCCAAAACAAAACAAAACCAAACAAAACCAAACCAAAACCAAATGTAATAGCATTTTTATAGTCTGTAAAGGAGAATGTTTCATATAATCTTTGTAGATACTTCTGTCACCTTAAATGTGTTTCTTCCCGCTTTTTATATCCTTATGGTCCCATATCTCATCTGCCTCTTTAGTCCTAGTTGTTCCTCCACCCCTGAGTTTTGGGAGAATGAAATCACAGTATCAGTGTCTTCAGTTAGGCTGTAATGAGATCCCAAGCCGGGCGGGGAACTTTGCATTTTTAGACAATTTACAAGTAATTTTGTTTTATTCTATAAAGTAATGGTGATAAGCAATCAATGGCCTTATATCTCACATGAACAAAAAGGGAGGAGGTCTCTCTTACTACAGCACCACGATGAAGTTTCTGAAAGTCAGTATAAGATGAACAATATTTGCATGTAGGCACAGAGGGAAGCACTGTGCAAGCATCTAATTGCAGCACTCCCTGCTGACTGTTTTTAATGTGTGTTGGTTTTATTAAGCATTCTTAATAAGAAGCCAGACTTTTGCTTAGGCAGTAAATATAGGAGAAATACCAGTTTCAATTCTCAGATTACTGGAGTGCATGCAGTTGGGAAAACCTGTCTGGATGCAGCAGACGAGATGAATTTGTTCCATCTGTGAAAAATGATAATAAATTGGTTTTGTGGTCCTTTGTTGCCTGACTTGCCTTTTGTATGTGTATGAGTGTAGGCGCTTGTACGTATGGCTCTGCTACATCTTGAAGTTTTGGTTTCATGTGTTATAGTATACATTGCATATAAGGGATAACGTTTGCATGACAAATTGCAGATCCATATGGCATAGTGTTTTAACATCCTGTACTTTTAGGTATTTTCAAGGAACTGTGTCTGAGGAGGTGAAGAGGGGAATCTGCTGGTGACTTCTCACTACCAGTGACTTCTCTTCAAAATGCTGCTGTCAAATAAAAGTGGTCATGGTTCAGTCCTAGATTAGAATGGAATATAAAAATGACATAACTTTGTATATTGATATATGGTAGCCATATGTAATTTGGTTCTGTGATTCTGTGATTTATCCCATTAAAGAGGTTCACAGCTTTGCAGAGAAAGAGACACACTTTCATCTAGTATGGAAGGATCCAGATTTACAAGTCTTTAATGACGTGCCATTTCTGGTTAGGGGTTAAGATACTGCAGATCAGTTTTAGCCATCTCAGCAACTCCTCCTAAGCTCTTCAC
Organism: Sclerurus mexicanus; assembly: GCA_013396755.1. Classification (NCBI taxonomy): domain Eukaryota; kingdom Metazoa; phylum Chordata; class Aves; order Passeriformes; family Furnariidae; genus Sclerurus; species Sclerurus mexicanus. The sequence continues at coordinate 1,639,003 of VWZF01001525.1, read as the reverse complement.
AGTTACAGCCTAACTTTGGCCAAGTCTGTGGTAACCTGTGGCAACCTGTAGCTTTACGAAGGATAGTAAGTAGTAATGAAATTATTTTAATCCATTTAGTGCTTAGTTCAAATAGGTTTTAGGGACATGAGTAAAGCAAGGTGTAGTACTATACAGATTTATCAGCTTTCACTTCAAATTACTTCTAAAATACATTCTTGGCTTTGTCTTTGTAATTAACATTTCCATCCCCATTTGTGGCTCAGAAACCTTTATATTTGCCACATGATGACTTACTTGTTCTATACAAATCTCACGGTTCAGTTCTCACAACAGGCTAAATATTTCGCTTAAGGTAATTACCTGACTTCAAAGGAACTTTCCTAGAAAAGTAATAATATCAAAAAGAGCCTATATGCTATAAATAGGGTATAAAATTCCACATTAAAGATGTGTGTATATTACAGGAATCTTCACAGCAGTATGAAATATAATTAGGGCCTTCTACAGAGGCATAAAATTCTCAGTAATATGTGCTAATCTTATTTGCTTGCAATGAGGTGGGAATATACCTATCAAGGTATCTTTTGAAATATTTGAGTTCTTTACATCTGAGTTTTCAGTCATACTTGTCTGACTTGATCTTTCCTTCCTGACAGGTTTATTTGTGAATAAGCTTTCTCCTCTTTATAGGCAAAATCAGAAGCATGAACGTTCAGTAGGACAGTCAGAATTTTAGTGAGATGTAAAATTCTTTTTAAGAAAAGAGGAAGAAGAAGTAACATAAATAAGTTCATGTGTGATTACGTGCTCTTCACGGTGTGTGTTTGTTGCCTGATCAGTTATGTTGTAGTTGAAGGCAAGTTAGGTCCTTCAGTGTAGTGCCATTGCTGTTAAGGCCTTTTGTTTGCAGCATCTCATTCTTCCTACAAATAGAAAGAAGTCTGTTAGTTAGAATATTTCTAATTAGCACACAGCTTTTCTGAGGAAAATGTGTTCTATTAATGTCCTCATTTCCTTCTTTTTCTCCACCCCACAACTGAAGTATTTGTCCAGAATGTATCTACAGAAATAACGTTTTAATGAAAAGTATTGATTGGGTGCATAAGGGTTAGTATGGGAATTACTGCAGGAATGGTCTACTCCCAGTGCTGGCTATGCAAGGAACTCGAGAATAAGGCAAAGAATAGCTTTTGTCCAGAATGGGAACCTTTCTGGTCTTTGGCATTTAAAGCAGCGCTTTTTGCTTGGAAGGTATTGTTACAATTAACATTGTACAGATGGACAAACCGGGACAGAGAAGAGCCAGTGACTCATCCTCACTGATGTAGGGAGGAAGGGACTGAGGAGGAGAATGGGCTGATTTCCTCCCCGCATGCTTGCAGACAGTGCAGTGAAGTCTCACGACCTGCATTTGCAGGGCTCTCCAGGATCTCACCTGGGCACCTTCTTTGGGAAGCTGCATTGGAGCAGGATGGCTCACAAGCTTAGGGGTCTGCAGCACTTCTTGGGCACCCCAGAAGCCTTGAAAGCTAGCTAAGGGAGGTGATTCTCCATACCCTGCCTTCCTGGAAGTCAAGAAAGACAATTTATTTTGAAAACTCCAAACAGGACCCCTGTCATGAACAGTTTTGTGTCTAGAAACCTACTCTCAGAACCACCAAAAATAAGGTTTTTCAAATTTGGGATGAGTCAGAAAAGCTCTGTGTGTGCATGCATGTGTTTGTTTTGGGAGGATTTTTTAAAAGATTTTTTAAAATAGAAACTTGGATTCTGGAACTGAATGGAACTGGACTAAATTTTTAGATAAGGAAGGTGCATTCACACTTACTTTGTGCTGTCATGAGATACTATTTTCAGGTTGTCCCTTTCAGTGACTAGACATAGGAAATTAATACAGGATCATTATTTTAACGTCAAAAATTTTCCTTAAATCTGGTGTCTGCAAGCTTAAGATGCAGAGGGACCTTTGCAAATAAATTGTTTTTATTGTTTAACCGAAGGAAAGTAGGATGATTGGGACTATTCAGGACATGTGTGCTTTCAAGTTCCTCCTAAATTTTTTCCTTCTGACTTAATGGAACAAAATCAGGAAAAAAAAAAGTAATAGGTTGATACCAGGCAGACATAATAAATTAAGTTTAATTTAGACGGGTTCTTCTATCTCGGCATCACCATTGCATTGTTTACTCGGGAAAGAAGACACAGGAATAAACAAACAAACACAAAGACTTATGGCTAGTGACCGTCTGTGTATCACTTAGCAACATCAATATTTTCGTGCACAAATAAAGGTCTCCTGCATGGTGCCTGCTGCCAGTATGTGTGCGTGTGTGTGAGCGTGTGTGCCTCTGTAGCACTGACCTTGTACGCAGAGAGATCAGTTTGTCAGTGATTGGTCACTCCTTAATTTGGGTGTCTAGACATGTCAGTCCGCACGAGCGAAAGGCAGACATCTAAAGACGTGAGAAGAGATTCTAAGCGATACTAGGACCTTAAAATAATTCCCCCGCAAACTGCAAATGTATTTTGTTCATTTTAAAAATATATGGTGTAAGTGACTGAATGGAACACATGACTGAAGCCTTTATTTTTTATTATTACTATTAATTAATATTCCTCTTGGATGTTTTTGTGACTGTGATATAAATAGGTAAGGCTTCCTTAAAGGTTATCAGCTAGTGCGAGAGAGTTAATATTATGATTGGTCTGCTGGCTGGTAATATGTTTTCTTCATTTGCTGAGAACCAGAATCCAGAATCTTCAGAAAATAAATTAACTATGTTTAAATGAAGTACTAATATTTAATTTATAATGTTAAAACTATAGTCAAGAAGGTCATCTCCAAGAATGTCTAGATGAATAGGAAATTATTGTCCACCATCCGCATTTCATTCAAACCTCTCTATGTGCAAGCAAATGTATTTATATCCACATGTAAAAAGGGCTCAGTTCTGCCAAACGCTGAAAGCCCTCAGTTTCCAGCGATGCCATTGGGCATTTGAGTGCTTCCAGGGCATTAGCCCTAAGTTTGCAAAACAGTGGCATGCACATACGTTCACAATGGCCCAAATTTTCAGATGCTCTTTAAATATATGCACAAATGGGGAAAATAATCACCTAGTTTGCATGGATGGTTGTGTTTGGAATATTGGATATTTATCTAATGAATTAGAATTTACTTTTTGGTAAAAAACATTTAAATTTAGACAGCCATACCTATTACATTAAGAAAATTTTACTGTAATAATAAGATCTAGAATGTGACAGAGCTTGAAGGATCTATTAGTATCATTTGGAGATCTGCTTTAGTTTTCTTTGTTTTTAATCCTTTCAGTCATAAATCCCAGAAAACAGCAACTGGTGCCTGAAGAGCAACCAGCGTTCAGAAGCACACACTCTGCAGCACTGCAGCAACAAGTTATTTTGAAAATAAAGTGATGCAGTTTAATTTCAGTACTGGTGTTCTCTGTCCAGTATCAGAGTATTTCCTTGTGGGAATGGGTGTAGCAGCATCAGAGAAAGTTCTATACTACTTCAGAAGTGTTGGTGTAAACTGTTAGCTAAGAATCACACCTCTAACTGAACCAAGGGTACTTGTGCAAAAACAATAGATCAGATCTCAGAGCTAGTTTGTACTGAGAGGGTTCAGAGGACAGTGTTAGCAGAGTGGTTACCTAGCTGTACCTGTAGTGATGTGACACTCACCACCCCTCCCTTCCCTTCCCCTCCCCTCAAACCTGTGAGAGCAATTCATTTCAGCATAAAAGTCAATTTATTTTCAGGTAAGTCTTAGGTTTAATTCTGTGAGGAAATTGCACATCTAGAATAGCTTCAGGTTGTCTCTCCTACAAGATTGCCCAGTTCCTTTCTATTTTTCTTTTTTTTCTTTCTTTTTCCTTTCCTAATGTGTGGATCAAATACTAATAGCAAACCGCATTACCTCCTGAATTCTCTATCCTTTGGCAGTCAAGCACATTATTATGGTGTGTCCTTTCACTTGTGAGGCTTGCTTACCTCAGCCTGTTATGTTGCAGGCTGTTCCCTCGGTTTGCCTGCTGTGGGTGTCTTTATGGCTACAGTCGTCTTCCCTGTTGGATGAACAGGAAGAGAAGCGGCACATATAGCATGGTGCAACCTCACTGCTATCCTCCTCCTCTACGGGCACAGGTCTTCTGCTAATCCATGGTGTGGCCTTTCTAGGGCAAAAGCTTCCTGGTCCTCATGCAAACACCACATTCCTCAGTGCTCACCTGTTTCATTGTTGTCAGTGTGTCCATGGTTATCAAAATGTTTCAGGGATTTTTCTTAACTTTGCTCTATTGCCCTTCCTCTTGCTTTTACTGACAGACATCTCTGTCCATACATTCTTCAGGTCAATCTTAATATTTCTGCTACAAATGCTACAAACCAGAAAAAACAAGATTCTAATGGAAACTATTTTAAACGGTGACTTAAAAAGTGCAAATCAAGATATCAGTTGAAAAATAAATTGTATCTAATGTTTTTGTAATGTCATGATTTTATATCTGATTGTCATTTGGGTTTGGCATATCTATAATTTGGGTTGCCAGTATTACAGCTAAAACAAGCCAACTGGGACATTTTAAAACATTACATTTTCTTGTGGTCTAGACATATTTTCACAGACAGTCCAGCCACAGCTAAGGGTCTCTGGAGGCCTAACACAATTCAGATGCTGCTACTTTTGGGACAATCTTAGGGCTCACTGGCCCTGAACACAATATATAAAGATTACTCATTTATTGGCCAGATTGGCAAAACTGAGCAATTGCTGCCTTGTGCAGTCACTTTGCTCCCATTCCTGTGCTGCCTCCTGTGCTTTTGGTGGCTTACCATTTTTCTGATACAGTTTGCTATGTGGCTGCTCATAGGTTTCTACAACAAAATGAGTACAGTAAGATAGGGAATACCTGGAAGCTGTTCATCAGTCTGTCCTAGGATGTTCTTATCTATGTCCCTGGGTGCATTGCATCAAGAAGGAAGTACCAAATAAGTAGCCAGCACCCGTAATGCAATATCCTAATATTCATAAGCTTCCATTAGGGTCACTTGTTTTTGAATCTTTGGAGGCATATCGCTAGGAATTATCCTGTCCTCTGAGATGCTAGTGCTGAAATATGAACTGATGGAAATGTGAACAAATTGTATTTTTTTGAATGCTCTCCGTGGTTTCATGTAGGGTTTGACTGGACATACTATTTAGTTTGGTTTACCTGGGCATGTGATGGAGCGGTTCCATAACTGATGAGCTTTAACATTTTTAAGTTCTATTTGTTAAAATTACATTTTATGCTAGCAGATGCTTGCTTAACTTTTGCATTCATTTAGTAAATATACAGTGTGTTCCCAGATCATGTCCTTTGACAAGGTATTACCTAAATGAGCTCCACAGAATTGTTTTAATTCCAATTCCTACCTATTTTTTTTTTCTTCTTCTCTGTAGTGTTCCCAGCAGTGCAGTAGCCAGGATTTGATTTCTGTCAGAAATGATACTGCTTCAGTCTCGTCTCTGTAAGTCTCCGCAGGGAGGTTAGAGGGTGGTTATCCTCTGGCTGGTCTGGACCTGGTCCAGCATTCAATGAGAATGCAAATCCCTTTGAAAGCAGATGCCTTCTCTGCAGTGATACTGCCTTTATGCTGCATGTGCTTCAGAAAGCTTATGATAAGTTTATATTTGCATAAAAATGCTTTTGTTTTTTTAAGGGTACCCAATATCTTGCACCTTTGAAAGTTCAGTAAATGTATCTGATTCTTTTTTTTTTTTTCCTTTTCAACAAGAAAAAAGAGTAACAGGACTCAGGGCCTTGCCACAGCAGCATAGGAGATTATTGTTACTGCTTTGTTGGAATGGAAGTTTGATTGTCAAGACTTTTGCTGCAGTTCAGCACATTAATTTTGTGATATGAGGATTCCACATCTTCCTTGTTTTCTAAGGTACGGTGTGGCAGCATGAGCTTAAGCAAGCTGGGCTTTGTTGTTCATACACACTGTCCTGATACAGAGGCTTTGGCCAGAAGGCCCGATTTGAACAGACAAAGCAGCTTTTGGGGTGGATGCAGCGCTGAATTGCAGGAGCAAGGATGGAAAGCCCAGAGCCAGTTTTGCGTTCCAAAATGCCTACCTCCGCCCCTTGTAAGGGGGATGGCAAGCTATGCCTGCCATGCAGGGCCAGCTGCTGTGGGATGGAGTGTGGGCCGTGGGGCAAGAGGCGCTGCCAACTCATGGGATGGCCAAGGCTGCTGTGCGGCCGCGACGGCGCGGGTGGGATGCCAGATCCCCCGGCAGTGGCATCAGAGGAAGTGTTCCTGCCCGTGCAGAAAGCCCTTTTCACTCACCCGCAGCCAAGCACGGTGCCCTTAAAGCGGCTGTAAAGCAGCCACTCTGTCCCGGAGTCAAGTTTTATCTTGCTCGGGCCGCTCCACAGTCCGCCCGGCGCGGTGTGCCGCCAGCGCAGCGGCGGCTCTGCGGGCGCAGCGACTGCCGTGCGCGGCGGGGCCGGGGGCCGGCTGTACACACCCGGGGCCCCGAACACACACCCGGGGCTCCAAACAAACACCCGGGGCTCGCAGCTCCCCGCGCAGCAGCCCCTCTGTTGATCGCTGTTGTCACTCCCTTAGCGACCGTCGCCAGGTCGCGCCTTCGCGTCCTGCCGGGCACCCCCCCGGTCCTCCCCCCGCTTCCCGGCTCCCCGAGGCCGGCTGTCATGTTTCCAGAAAAAGCCACCCCCGGCGGGGCTGCGGGGCCGGGGGGCTGCGGGGCGCCCCGGCGTGGCCGGCAGGTGTCCCCGGCGCCGCTGCTCCCGAGGGTTCCCTCCCTCCCGAGGGTTCCCTCCTGATTCAGCCGGGAAGAAATGAAGCGGTTTTCCTGGTTCAGGGAAAGAGAGGGACGGGATGGGGTTGGGGGACTGAAGCATCACCTGTGGGCGATAAATAAACATAAGTCAAATTCCCCGTACGCTTTAATAAGTTAGGTAGTAATTCGATTAAAACGTAGATATCTCGTAACTGTTCAGTCCCTTTCTTTGCACCCCACCCACCCCCAACCGGAGCCTTCCAACCAGCTGCTCAAAGCTGCCCGAACCGACAGCCTTCTCCTCCACCCGGAGAACTTGAGGGGAGGTGGTAGAGAAGCTCCCCAGCTGTGGAGCCTGCAGCGGGGACCCGATGTCACCATTTTCCGTCAGCAGGAGACCGACATCCTGTAATCCAAACGGGAGGCTAAAGAGGAGTGGACAGACGTCACCTATCCGAAATGTCGGTGTTATCTATCCTAGCTTGCCAGATTTTCTTCACTCCTTGCCTGCTGGCATCGCATTTCACCATTTCAGACCCCACTCAGCGTAGTGTGTTCCTGCTCACCAGGTTGCCTTCACCACCTTCTTATCCCTTCCAAGAGCTGAGCCGCCTCATGTAGGTGTCCCCTAGGACCTGCCTTCCCCATTCTCTCAGTGGTGCCCGTGGCAACCCTCCCCAGCTCACAGCCCCTCTGCAGTGCCTGCCAACACCCCCTGGGCTGAGCTGGTGGTCCCAACTACTTTCCTTATCATTTACCTCAGTGGCTGTTTTCTTCTTGATAAACCTCTCCTAGCTGCAGAACAGATCCTTCACTGAGATGTATCTCCAATAGTCTGCATTTTAAAATGTGACTGCTAATATATTAAAATTAACCAGATTTTTCGGATATTTTTTCTTTTAATGTTTTTGTGTAGGCAGAGATTATGAGCTGTTCTTTCCCTGATCCACTGTTTGATTTTGGAAGATTTTAAGTTTTGTAACTGTGCAAGTATCACTTCAGTGAGCCTTGGCGCAGCGTTAAAGTCTCTATGGACTAGTTTTTGGAGAGGATCCACTGATTCCTGAGTAGTCAACAGCAAACAGAGTGATGGCATCTTTGAAAAGCAACCTTGTGCCATAGAAAATTTGTTATTTTTAAAAAAAAAGTATACATAAGAACATCGGACTGATAGGGTGCATGGCTGTGGTGACTGTGCCTCTTGCTAGCTGAGAGGCTTAGAAGGTCAGAGGCACCATAAAAGTCAGTTATACAGAGTCAGTGGCATCCCTGCAAGAATTTCAGTGGCACTTACGATGAAGGGGCACTTGAGTTCTGGGAAAGATTAGGTTTTGGGTTTTAACTCTTAGTTGTTACTAAAAACTAGAACAATATTTTAAATCTCTTTTTTTAACAGGAGAGGGAGGGCTTCAGCAACTTTTCTTACTGTGTGTATTGATGTCCTCTCCAGAGAAGTTACCAAGGTTAGATTTTTGAACAAGACAGTTCTGTAGATATGTCATTACATATTCAGAAAATGTGAGTGCTGAGCTCTTTTAAGGCTCAACATTTCTGGATGCTGAGAACTTCTGAAAATGTGACTCACTGTATGAAATTACTGTGTGTTCTTGGGAAAAAAAAAAAAAAAAGAAAAGAAAAGGTGGCAGTCCAGGTAGCTCAGAAGATAAAATGGTGTTCTGCATGGCTTGGGACTAAGGACAAATAAGGAGTGTCATATATTGAAGACAAGGAACGGTGCCATGCTTATGGCTTCTCCAAAAGTCAGACTTTTACAAACATGTATACACAGCCTTTTTGTTCTCTTGGCTTTGCCACTTGCCTTCAGCTGGTGCTCAGGGCAGTGGGTTCATCTTGCTGTGCCTATTTCTCAACTTACCCTTTATCATCCACCAAAACTTTATTAGTTGTGGCCACACAATGTGTGTGGGCTACATGTGGCACCCCAGGAACTTCTGGGTGCTGTGCTGCCACATGCAATGGTGTCAGTGTGGGGGTTTCCTTTCTTTGATACCACTGAGTTGGAAAGACTTCTTCAGCTCTGTGTGTGCTCTGTGGGTTCTGTATATGTAAAGAGTGATCGTAGTAGTCAACTTAGTTATCTCACAGCTGAAGCACTGCATCAGAAGACTCTTAAAAGGCTGGGTTATTGGCACCAAACGTTTTCTGTCAGTTTGCAATTCTCAGCCAGTTTACATTCTGCTTGGTCAGATTTACGTCCGAGATATTTTCTCTGTTGTTCAGAAGAAGGAATTTTCAGAGGAGAAACCATTCTGTCCTTTCCTTTGACCTTCTTAGTTCTGAGGATGCTGATTTGTTAACGATTCAAGATGATGGATGATGCCTCTATTGAGATGATGGTGTAATTACCAGAACTTGAATGCATTCATGCTGAGAGACCATATATAACATGGAGAAACTAAGACTGTAAAGACACCTGATGTGAAGAATTATTTTTAGGACCTAAGAATACAAAGTTCTTGTTTGAAACTTTTCTATAGTTGTCTATAAAGTGCTTTTATAAATAAATAACTATTATGGCCTACCTCATGGCCAGTGAAAAACAGAGGTATGAGGGTTGAACTTACTTGTGGCAGAGATACAGAGAAGAATGGAAGAGACTGGATTGCTTCCAAGCTTGGGTAGATTTCCTGTCCATTGCTATACTGGTTGGATCATATTGCTTCCCACCTAATGTTTTTGTCCCTAGTGAGCTTTGAGTTTGAACTGATGGTGGCTTTTTATGCCTTAGTGTCACTAGCATGTTTGTTTTAGGGGAAGAATGAATGAAAAATGAATGAAGAAATTATCTTGAGCCTTTCTTAAATGTCAGTATACATTCTGAACTGAGCTTGCTTTAACTTGCCTTAGTTCTTCTTTTGTGTGGTGAAGAGCATTTAAGTGCATTGAATTTCATGCTGTTAGATGTAGCAATACACATTAACACATGGTGAAGAGTAAATGTAAGTATATTGTGCTATTCTGTTTTACATAACTAATATTATCATCTAGTACCCACCTTAATCTCAGTTCCTTCCAATTTCTTTCATTTCAATCATGGGGAACTCATAATGGCCATGTCATCTAGTCTGTATGGCAACCAAAGATCCCAGTTTGCCCAATAAGCTGGTGGAATTGGTAATGGTCTTCAATACCTGGGTCAAGAAGACTCAAGCACAAAACTTATTGGTGGTTTCTTTTTATGCAGTACATGCTATTTATATTAGTGGAAAGATTCTAGAAACATTTCTTTGTTAATTTTGTTAATATATTGCTTTTAGTGTAATCTCATCTTGCATCCATCTGAAACACAATACTGACTAATCTTTTTATTTGCTTAACCTGTTTACTAAACCCCAAGTTTCCCAGAGCAACAAGGATAACACATGAAGGTGACTCAGGTACAGTTTAAGAATATAGAGTAGCCTGGAATAAAGGCCTCAAGAATAGCAAGTAGGAGTTATTTACAGCAATTTAAGCTAATCTCTCTAACTGTGTGTGGAAGTTGAACAGAGAGCCCTCGCATGAGGGGGCAGTGATATTCAGTATGGGAACAGTGAGTGAGCAAGCTTTGCAAGAAGAGATAAAATACGCCTGTCCTATGGTGGCCTTCCTTTTGAAGCAGATGTCACTAAAATACAAAACACCAACGACACGAAATTACCTGAAAAATTTTGTGTTGTTTTGCACATCATAAAGATGCAAGGGCTCGCACCAACTTCTTCATAGAGAGTATTAATTTTTTTTAATAGCTTTAGATTGCCACTCAAGATTTATGGCGTTCCAGTAGTAGTGTTAGCGTACAGATGGAACTTGAGGACCTATACTTTAAGTTATTTGCTGTTGTTGTTGGGATGGACTTGATAAAAAGCTGGCGAAGATCCCGAATAGATAAAAGTGAAAACCCCCTTTATTTTTTCACACTTTTATGTATTTCCGAAGTGTATGTGCACTAACATTACTGGTGCTCATTACACACAAACAATCACCTATTGGCCACAGTTACAAACTACTGTCTCTGTACAAACTCGTGTCAGTTTCTTATCTTGTGCCTCTTCTGAGTTCTCTCAGTCTCTGCAAGTTATCTTCATGGGTACACAACAATCTGGCCAAGGTCAAATTTTTCTTGCTCTGTCAAGAAGTCCACAGGCCTGATGCAGTTTCTCACAATTTGCAGGTATCTTAAAATTGACTTTTGGGGATGAGAATGCTCTTCCCATATCCAGTGCGCACACACACACATCCCTTTTTAATTTGTAAGTAACGGTGTTAAAATTTTCAGGCAAAAATATAAGAAGGTGAGAGAAAGTCCATAACAAAATGATGGGGACACAGCCCATGCAACTGAATGCCATGATGCAGGGGACTTCTTTCATTGGCACACACAGAGCATCCACCACAAGTACTACCAGCACTTGGACGGCTCGTGTAAATGTTTTCTTTGAAAACCAGTAATACAGTATTGAAAAGCAAGGGTGTTTTCAACTTCATTTAATTATCAGTTATTGTCTTCTTTCTTTGAATGACCTACCTTCAGTATCTCTACAGTACCTTTTCTGTCCCCTCAGAATTTTCTGTGCTGTGAGCTATGCCCTTACAAACAATTTGAACTTGTGGAAGTGGCAGGGGCAACTTTCGGAAACATGTAGCTGCCAAGTTTCCTGTGATGTGATCTTAAAATAGACCAGACTGGGAAAAGAGGGGAGGACTGTCACCAAGTGTGCTCCGCATGTCAGGACTGTTTTTGCTTGATCTATATCGGCTGGTGAAGTCCTTTGTGAGCAGAAGAAAGAACCTCACCCCCACCCATTTCCTCTTTTCAGGCTATTTTGGGCTTGCTGTGAAGTTCTCAGTGTACTTTCTCAGCCAGAGCAGCATTGTGAGCTCCTTCTGGTAAATCACATTTTCGGGTTGGGGTGGGGGTTGGGAGGTATATAAGGAGAAGACAAAAATTTTTCTTTAAGCATGTTGGGGGTTTTTTCCCCTTCATGTGTGCAAGAAAATACTTATCATCCCACTGAATGTCATGGAAGTTTCCAGTATAATTTTTTGACGAGGTTTACCTCTATAGCTTTCACTCATGCTAGCAGGTGGTATTGACATTTTCTCATGTCTGTTTTAAGGAGTCATTAAATTTAACAAAGAGCTAGTCCTAGGAAGAGGCATCAGGATCTTAAGGAATTTGTGGAATATTCAAGCTGAGTGTTCTTATTAGTGCATGGTTGAAAAATGCCACTGCATAAACATACTTCACTGATCTATTTCTGTAGTGAAGCAATAGCATAGTTCTCTTTTTTTTTTTCCTCTGGAGTTTCCACCAGAATAACTCAGTTGTTTTCACTGAGATTGTCATTGATTCCAACCACTATGAGAGAAATCAAAATCAGAGTCCAATTTCCATGTGGATGTAAAGAGTTCTTCTCTCCTTAGCCCATATTCCCAGAAAAACATAGACAGCAGAAAAAAAAAATTCAGAAGGAAGATGTGGAAGTGTGGGATAACACACTCTCAGATTTCTCTGCATAGAAAAATCAGGATGGTGAAACATACATGTGCAACAGGAAAAAAAAAGAATGTGGGAAGGGTTTAAGGAGTTTCATCATGTGTTTTTGCTGGGTTTTACTGGTTTTCGCAGAACTGCAGTTGTGCAGTTCCTCAAGTCCTCGAGGCTGTTACTACTTGAACCTACCAAGGGCTGAGCAGTTTAGTGGTGGAAGGATTTGTACACACTGCAAAATTTTCTCTGTGTAGTTGTAAATACTAGCTTAATCCTAGGGCATGTTTAGTTGAATGACTACACTTGATTAAATGTAAACATTTTTTAGAGAACCCATGACCCCTTCTCTGGGAAGGGAAAAAATTACTGATTTGGGTTTTTTCTGATCTTGTTAAGTTTAAAATTCAAGAACAAGCCAAGAAAAGATAATTTGGATCTTCATGGATCATAATAAGCCACCATAATGAAAAAAAAATATATATATATATACCTCACATTCAGTATCTGAAAATTCTTTGAAATTTGCCTTTTGCCTTTGGGGAAAATGCCCCACATGCAGTCACAGCGAGGTCAGTTGACAGCTCCTGACTTCTAAGCATGGACTGATATGTTACTTTTTTGTGTTGTAAACACAGCAGTCTTCTGAGTGTGCGCATCATACTCTAAACAGGTACTTTTGCTACCATTTTAAAAGGGAACAGGTATTTTCCAGAAGAATCAGATGTCTTTGTTTTGCCCCCAAATTATAGTTCACTGTTAAGAAATAGTCTCAATGCTTCAAATTCTTTTATGTTTAAATTAGACCTGAAGTCCTTGGGGGAGAGTTGAGAAGGAAAGAACTTAGTAATTTTAAATTCTTGTGTTTGTTTGCTCTGTATTAAAATAATAAGTAAAAGTCCATGCTTTAGTGTTTAGTGCAAACGTGGAAACTTGGAGTCAGTCCTGATACCACTGTGTTCTCCTGGTACCTTTATCTTGTCCCATCTTCTCCCCTGTCTGCAACATCTTATTATTTTCATAGCAGTGGCAGTTCCTCAAACTCTCTTAATGTTTTTTTCCATCACCTGATGGGCTAGAGCAGTGCACATTGCTATTATTTTTCTCAGAAATAAGTCCTTGAGTCTCACTCCCTTGTGTGTATACCAAAACCAAGGTATATTTTCTTCAGGCATCGCTACCTTTTACGTAAAGGTCCAGGATACCAACTTCCTAACTTTTTCCTTAAAATTCAGAAAGCATCAGCAAGAACCCAGAAGCCTTGGTGGGGTGGGCAGAACAGTCCAGCTTAAGTTTCCCAGCCTGACTTTCCCAACGTAACTTCTAGTTTTCCTATTTGGCTGGCGGGACTAGTTCTGGAGTCAAATGTGTTATATTTAAGTTGTCTCAAAGCTTACTGCATTGTTGTTGTAGGCTGTGAGTGGTTTTTGTTAGTTTGTTTCATTCCTTGCTGCTGAAAATCAATGCTGCAATCTCCAGCCCCTCACTTCTGGAATAAAAAAAATTAATTAATGGCATTTTAATTTTGCTATGGTGATATACTTTGTTTAGAGCCCAATCCAGAGACCTTCATGGGTGTGTTTTGGGGAGCCCAGGCTCAGAGTTCGGTAAAAAAAATATAAATCATATGAAATAGCTCTTTGTGAATATTTCTCTGAAGGCAGATTGTTTAATGATGGCAGGCCATGGAGAAGGATGGCTGTGAGGGCTGGGTATGCAGGGCAAAGCACATAGGGTTTCTTTTGTGGGGTGGGGGAAGTGATTCTGCCCTGGTGAGCCCAGCACAGACAGCACAGCCCATCTCATGCCGCTTTGTGAGGATGGTTACTGTAAGCAGACAAACTGTGGAGGGTCATAAATTCTGGGAGCATTGACGTCTTAGTTGGTGCCAGTCTGCGAGCAGGAACTTTCCTCAGCCAGGCATGGTTCCAGGTGGCTGGGGACAAGACAGGGCTGCGTATTTACAGCACCAACAGCCTGTTGCTAGAGGTTGCTGCCGCTGCGCAATAGCCCTCTTTTGCAGTAGCTGCGTTGTGATGTTGGCATAAGATATTTTGTGCAGCTGGGCCGTGGCAGTGCCAGATACGAGTCCCATGGTACAGGCTGACCCAGCTGCACTGAAAGTCTCATTCTTTTCTCTTTTTCTTTTTTTTTCAGATCAACAATGCAAAGTGAGCGTTACAGCTAATGTGCTCTTGCACCCACGTGCATAAAATACGTGGACATTAAGCAAGCACAATTCACTTCTTTCTTTCCTTTTCTTTAAACATTGTAAGGGTTTCTTCTTAAACATCTGCAGTTGTCCAAGATGCATTTCTTGCTCTCCTAAAGGCGGTGTAGATAGAAAAAAAAAAAAGTGTGCTTGTATGTGTAGACATATATATGAAAATAAAATATGTCCCTGTTGCTATTTCAGTTCTGCTTAGAGAAGAGCAGTTTTGAGAATTGAAGTAATGCAAGCTGAACATTTTTCTAATGAGCATCATTTTATTTGAGTTGGAAATAACAAAATAATGCATATTTCACAGGTCAGCAACTAAAGCCCAATTACATACTGATTTGTAGATTGTCCAGTTGTGAAGGGGCAGCAGTCAGCTTTTCTTTCCCAATCTAGAATGTCTCACAGGTATATATTTACAATTCCTACACCAGCTTCATAAGCATAAAATGAGATCTGATTCTCTTAGTTGCCTTGAGCATTTTCTAGATTGGGAATGGACTTTGTTTCCCAAGTTTGCCTCTAATCCAATAAAAAGGTTTAAAGCATTACTATAAAAGAATGTATATAAAATATAGTTAGTTAATATGGAATAATGCTGACAAACAAGTGAAGAAACATTTTTTTACTATTCAAAAGTGATGACAGTCTGAATCAGGACGTAGCTCAAAGCAAATTGCCATACTAAAGCATTCAAAAGTAATTTGCCAAGACTAAGGCAAATTGCTTAAAATAGCGATGTTAAGAAAAATCAACAAATTACATCTAACCAAGAAAAACTTTCAGTTCTTTTTATTTGTTTACTGACTTTTTATTTTCTCTTGGGAAACTCTGAAGCCAGATTTTCAGGCTATTCTCTGCAATTATGGGAACCCAGGAAGATTAGTTTTTAAAAGAAAGCCAAGTTTCTCAGGAAGAAACACGACTCCAGGAACTGCGACTTCTAGAAGAAAGAGCAAATGCCGCAGTATTCAAGATGGTTTTGTTGACTTTTGACTTTCCCACAGGCCAGAAGAGCCATGGTCCTTGGCAAACAATGATGGTGGATGGTTCCCACTAAGTTCCTTTAGAGAATGTCCTAATGTTGGCAGTCACTAGTGTCAAATGTTGGGTGTTATCAGTCCCCAGGGAGCAGTAACAAAGAGCTTTGAGGGGCAATATGTAATAATGACAAGAAGATAGGAGAGGCCAGTTTGTTCCTGTTTTTTAAGTAGTAGAGCATGGAGTGATATGAGAAATGAAGGGTGGAGCTGAGTACTTGCATGAGTAACATCTGCAGGACTGGGCCTGATCCTCTTCCCACTGAAATCAGCAGGCATCTCACCAGCCCTGTCACTGGGACCAGGACCTGTGCCAGCAAAGAAAAGGGAAACTGATTAGGCTCTTTCTATGGCCTACTCAAGGAGGAAGAAATTTTAAAAAAAAAAAAAGAAAAGGCACAAATAGGTGAAAATAAATGATACCATTAAAGTAGACACTTTGGTAATACCCATAGGGACATGTTTTGTAAACAATACCTTTAGTCTTGCTAGTCTTCCTTCAGACATGCAGGAAGCTTCATGCTTGGATAGAGGAGTCAGTCTCTGGGTTTGGAGGTGTGGGACATGAGGAACTGGAATAGGAGATAGATGGCCACTGGCATTTCTGTGGTGGGGTTGCCATGAGGGCAGGGAGCATGTTTTTCTCAGCTTGGGAATATTGCATTGCATATTTAAAAATATTGGAAATACCATCCTCATGATGTGGATCTTTTCCCTAAGCTTTGCTGTTCCTCTTTTTTATTATAGTTATTCTTTTCTATAATACAAATTTTCTTTCTCCCAAGGAATTCAGTAGGTAATGGCATCTTTACCTCTTCCTCTATCCCATTTAAGTTTTGAGGTGGTTTTTTCCTTTCTGTAGAGGGTTTTTTGGGTTCTGTGTTTAAGTATCGTAAATTAGAGCAGAAATAGGTCAGCCGATTAGTAAATACTGGTTTGCCTTTAAAAGCAAATCACACTAAAAAAAATTCTTCACATTTCTCAGTGTATGTGCCAGTTATGTGTAATTTTAGCTTGTGGTAGTGGCAATGGATCATTTGGGGCAAGGGAAAACAAACTCTCTG
Organism: Sclerurus mexicanus; assembly: GCA_013396755.1. Taxonomy (NCBI): domain Eukaryota; kingdom Metazoa; phylum Chordata; class Aves; order Passeriformes; family Furnariidae; genus Sclerurus; species Sclerurus mexicanus. Next base: position 1,622,395 of record VWZF01001525.1, on the reverse strand, counting down.
GAATCAGAACAGAGAGGAGAGTAAGTAAAATAATGAAACCATATGTAATTATTTCCTAAAAAAATGTAGTGCTCCAGTGAGGTTTCAGGAATCCCACATGTAGGACAGTTGCAGCTTTGAATCTAGTGTATTTGGAAATTTGCTTATCTTGGTAGCACAAGCATAACTCACTGATTGATTTGAGAACTTTTCTGTTTAAATTAAATGAAGAGAAAATTTTCCTATCTGCTCTTTTGTCCCTAGAAGCTTGTGGTCTGTAAGCAGAGCTGTTACAGTACGGGCACATTTGAAAACATGCATTTATATTACCTGAAGAGTTTTTAAGGCATCAGATCAGCTTGAAGTGATAATACCCACGTTTTGTTAAAGCAAACTCAAGGGTAAAACGTATGTAATTGGCAGTTGTCAGACTATAAAGCTCTATGTTTTACAGCTAAAATTTTGTCTTCCTACTTCAGCACTGTTCATTTTGGGTAATCTTAAATGTCACAACGTGCTTTTTCAAAATTGACCACGATGATTGCATTGAACTTTTTGAAAGACAAGTCTCATTTGTAAAGGGAATATTATCAGTGACTTGTTTGCTGTGCTTCTGAAAATTAATTGCTTGGCATGTATTTCTGAAGTGGTTGGGGAGCTCCTTTAAACTTGTCGTACTCTGAAGTTCTCTCCTAGTTAATGACTGCAGCTTAGTCTGCACTAGAAAATGGTACATCAGCGAGGGTTGTGCGTAAATCACTCCCCAAACACATTCAGCTGTGCCAGCAGAAACTGGAAGATAAATGAAATTATTTTTTAAAAAAAATTTTGCTGGTGTAGCTTGTTCCTTCCAAGAGACAGGTTTAAAGTGTACTGTCTTAGGGCTTCTTTGCACATGTAGTCTGTGTAAGAGACAGTTACCTGCATAGCTTTATGAACTCCACTAAGTTGTCTTATGCTAGAGGTATTTCCAGTTGCCAAGATGCCCTGTTTTCAGAAACCCTTGCCAGCCTTTTACTTAGACCCAAGCAGTACTAATTTAATGTCTTTCTAGAATTGAGTTCATTTAAGTTAGTGGAGTTCCCTCCTTGCCCTGATGAGTTAAAGGGTATTTCTTGCAGTCAATCCAATCAGTAGAATGTAAGTTGCAACCTGATCTGGACTCTAGTGCTGACCTGGCTTTGGGCATAACATCATCTGAGGCGCCTCCCAGGGCTCCTCCAGCCTGAAGGATTCAGTGGCTCTGGGCAGGGCTGTGCCAGTTCCTGGGCAGTGAATAGTGCAGCATGTGCTGTATGCATCAGAATGACTTATGTAGCTTTCACACGTGCTAGCAAGGTGAGCCAAGAAAATTGCTTGAATGGATGAAAAAAAATCCTTTTGTATCATAGGTGTTTTCTGAGTGCCAGGATCTCTCTTCTGCTTCGTCTGGTGATCACTGTGCTTCCTCTGCACTTGGCCGTCCCAGGAAAGTTTCAAAGGTGGAGGGCTAGCAGTAGAAGCACTGTTAAACTCTTAAGGGGTGTTACAGTTCCTGTTGTTTTTTTGGTGCTGTATCTTTGACATGCAGTCATGCAGTGCATGCCATTTAGAACAGTTGTGGTCAATCTGCCATCCCTCCCTTCCACTCAGTAGCCTCAGTGAGCTAGCAGTGTGAAGGAAAATGGTACAAAATTTCCCAATTTCTGTTTCAGTGTTCTGAATGTTTTTTTCATGACCTTTTCCTTCTCTTTGTCACAGAGGTGATAGTCCACATGGATTTGCTGAGCGTGGTCATGGGGCGTTACAGAGGAGAGCTCTCATCTCCTGCTTCTTTGTCGCTGTGCTGGCACCACTTATGTTCCCAATAGTGTGGTGCCTCTCCAGTTTCCTGTCTCTACATGCCAGATCATGGGAGTTAGACAGTCAGCAGTGCTGTACTGGGGCCAGAGCCAAAGAAGAAGAGCAAAAGACGTGAGCAAAATTCTTTCCTTGGGTGAAGCTCTGGACTAGGGGTCTTAGGTTATTGGCTTGGAATGACTGACCTAAGTCTTTCTATCAATTTGAAGGTGGGGCTTGTAACTAGAAGCCCGCCTGTCCCCTTCTTTTTTACACTATCCTATTCCAACAGTGTTGCCATTTGCACTGGGTTTGAATTCTGTGGAGTCCTCAAAGCTGTGAAGAAAATCCTGGAACTCCTGTCTTGCTGTCCTGGTGATCCACTGTTCACTCAGATTTCCCTGTTTGTTTGCCAACTCAATCTGAGACCAAAACTAACATAAAGATCCAGAATGTTCCATGTAAATGCTCAGATCCTTCAGAAAAAAAGTTCTGCAAAGCAATATGAATGATAATAAGAATGATGGCTTATTCTGGGATTTAAGAGACACTCAGAAGTAATTTGGAGATTATGAAAGTCTGAGACTGCTAGCACTGAATTAGCAGTAGCCATACAAGGCTCTCTGCAGAGTTGCAGTTCTGGCCAGGTGAACCCTTATGTAAGTGGAAACAAACCATGGAGTAGAGATTGCAGTGGCAGAATTTCGTTTTTATTAATGGAAGTGATCCGTTTTGTGATGCAGAAAGCACTAGTTGTGCTGCCTGCAGTTTTTGAAACTCCCTTTACAAGATCAGCAACCACTACAGAGAGCTGCTTTCCAGTTATCATGGCACAGGCAAACTGCTCTGTTTCCAGTTCTTATCCTTGAGGTTTTTTCCAGATCCTGCCTGGTCTCTGCAGGTCTCCCTTAATGGCTTGCCTTTTATTTGATGACTGTCACCAGATCCCTAATCTCAAATCCATCAAAGGAGTAGCAAAACCCAGATCACTCACAAAGATTTCTCCATCCTTTCTTTTGTGACCTGACTTGAACCAGAGTTTTCACTATGGAAGACTGGTTAGCAGTTTTTTTAATGCCATGGGAATGCTTGTCTGAGAATAGGTTTGTAGTTACTCTCTTATGAACCAAAACAGACAGAAACATGGATATATGTGCATCTGGTTGTGAGAGAAGGCTGTAGGGCTTTTGGTTCATTTCGGTTTGGGTAGCGTGGTTGGTTTTGTTTTACTTTGAGATGTCGCTTGAAAAGATATTTGTTCTATTTAACAGTAGTCTATGATCTGGAGGTAATTTATGTTTGCTGATGCCCTAGTGTTTATAGAATGATTAGGTCTTTTATATTTGGCGGGTATTTCTTGTGATAGGATCTGTGCTTTGGGGCTGTACTCTTTGCAAAACTGAGAATGAAGCTCTACAGGGCTTAAGATAAATCAGTCTTTTTTCTCTTGCCTCCCATGGTGAATTTGCTCCTGTGGTGGTTGCATAAGGGAACCCAGCTGAGCAAAGCCGCAATAAAAGAGAAGCAGCTTGCTACTCGCTTTCTGTCAAGTTGCCACGCTCCTTCTGTACATGCTGCTCTACACCAGTTGCAGATTACTGCAGCAAATAGCTTCCAAAACTCCAGCAGTTGTTTCTCCCATGTGCCTTTGCTTGTTAGTATGGCCAAAAGGCTTTTGTGCTACTGCTGCACAGCTTGTCCACTGATGTGACATGATAGAAACCAGCTTATTATCAGTGTCCTTTTTTATACTATGATAGCCCTGGCTGGCCACACATTTCTGCTCCTGGAAAAGGACTGAATTGAGTTTCTGGAAATGTGAGCGATCATGGTCTTGAAGTTGGGCAGCCTCACTTGAGGCATTTCCACTGAGGGCCAGATTCAGGACTTGGAAGTCTTTGGGAGGAATCTGGAAATTCTTTGCTGGAAGGGCATGCACAAATCCAAAGCAACATTATTTTTCCAGGGCACTGGATACAAGTAGCCTGTCAGAATAAGGAACTTGCCACCAATCCTCATTTACCTGATGTTCAGAAATCAAGACTGTACTTTAACATTTTGTAAATGAGCAGGTTTTAAGCAACTTGAATCAGGTGGTGTGCAAAGCTCACTGTATCAGTGGCACGGTCCCTCTTCCAAGTAGGACTGACTGGCAGCTGCCCAGCTTCTCCATTATATAGGGTGCAGGTGTCCTGCTGTCCCACACTGGAGGTAGGAGGGAGTATGCCAGAGTGTGACAGCTCTGTCTTGCAAAGAGCTACCTTTTTACTGTTTCTACATTTTTTGTCTTCATCTAAGTTAGTGAGATACCTGTTTATTGTGGTGGGGTACAGAACGAGCCTCCACTGGCATGTGCTAGCTACCTTCCTACATAGTTGCTTTCATCCAAGTTGTACAGTATGAGGAAAGACTTGGCATTGTCATCCTGACTTACCAAATTTTGTATTAGTCATGTCTTTGGGAGATGGTGGCAGTTCTTCACCTCCCACGCATAGCCTACTTACAGTCTTTTACCAGGCTCAATATGGATTTTTTTTTTTTAAAAAATCTAATTCTTCTTCTTCTTTAACTGCAAATGCCTGTAATTCATAAATGTTACAGTTTTGTTTGTCTGATGAGAACTGTAGCCTGTGCTATCAACGGTATTTTTTGCTTCCCTTCCCCCTCTTGCTGTTGCGGTAGGGCAAATTGCATCATTGTTAATAAGATTACAGCTATTTGCATTTTAAGGTGTTCAGGGTATTAGCTGGCAGTGTGTCAGTTTAGTCTGTCTGAGCTGGCTTTGGTCACCTCCCATAAAGGTTAGAGAGTTCAAAAATATTGTGCCTGGTTGAACTGAGAGTCTAGACATGTCTGGAGAGATCCTTAGTTTTCAGGGTTTGTCTAAGCTTTGTTTCAATAGGTGTGTGAAAGCTACCAAAAAAATGACAAGCTAACACAAAGGTTTGAAAGTCATTTGAGTACTGTGTGGGTGAGAAATGCCTGTATCTGTACTCTTAGTCAAAGAACAGTAAAGGGCACAGGCTGGAAAAATAAAGAGCATTGTCAAGCAAATAAAAGACCCTTTATTTGTGTGTAGAGATGGAGAAGGAGTTTGGGGTTGCTCCTGGTTTAAACTGTAGAAACTTAGGTGTGCCATTCAGACCTCTGTGTGCCAGGCTGTGGTCTTCTGCATTTGGCCTGATCGATGCAACCTTTCCTGGATGTGAGCCAGGCAACAACCTTCCCTAAGGCTTTGAGAGTGAAAGAAAAGAGGAATACATATGCAAAGTATTATTCCTGCAGGACTGTACACTTTGCCACTCTTGGAGACTCAGCTACTGGAAGTGGCCCTGTGCTCCATGCAGTCATGGCCATACCTCTGGCCTGCTTCCCTGTGTGCCACCTTTTGGCTCAAGAGAGCTTTCCCTGAAGACTCTCAGTTCTGTGCCTTGAAAAGGCCCATTTCATTTTCTCCGCCTATTCCAGTGAACCTCTTTCACCCTTTGAGGGGAGAAAAACATACTGTCCAAGAACATGGTTTTCATGGGAAGATCTCAAAACAAGAATCAGTATTGCTTCTATACTGAAAGCTGTCCTGAATCGTGGAGAGTTTAATGGGTCTTGACAGAAGCTGGACAGTTGCCTGAGCCTTGACTGATGCCACTGTGTATCTGGAGGAGTCACTATATAGTAGGGTCACTGTACCTTTTGGTACTTTGAAGTGGGAATGCTAAGGATGGGCCATGAAGACTGCCTTTGCAGTTGATGACAGATAGACAAAATACTGGAGCTACACACTGGAATTTTTCCCCCCAAGCTTGACATTTCTCAACTAGCAGATGAAGTAACCTGGGAGAAGGACAAAGGAACAGTAACATAAACTAAATATGCCTGCTGAGGTTTCCTAGAGAGGAACTAATGAGAGCAGAAGCTATTTGCTTCTGCAAGTTTCTACAGGCAAATTATATTCTTGACCACTCTTCAGTTCTCATGATAGTTGGAGTATTTTAAAACTCTGATTCCTGGAACTGTACAAATGAGAATGTCAAGTTTCATTTAAAAATTACAGCAAAGCATGTTTCTAGCCTTTCTGACTGCAGCCCAAATCTTTAGGGTATGGTGTGAGTAAACTCAAATATTTCTGAACAACAGAAGACAACAGACATTTATTTTTTTAGTCTTGGGATTAACTTCAAGTGGGTAATACTAGAATTATCAAACCATCATCAGTAGTGCTAAAGGCTCTTGAAGGATTTAACCACCTCAGCAGTTATGTTTAATTTGAAGTGTGGAAAAGAGAGCAGCCAGTTCATTTCCCTAGTTATTTAGGCACCATTGGTGATATATTTGTGGGTTTGTATATTCAATACAGGCTTTGATGTTTTCCCTTATGCATCTTTTTATTATATAAATAATGTCCTTGTTTCTTGTTGTTGTTAGTGTGTGCAAATACATTCATCTTTTGTTTCACCCTTCCCTAGTGACCTGTTACATTTAGTTATAGGATATGCAGAAAGGAAATAATTAGTCTAACTTTGATCTGTCCTTGAAATTGCATTGTGCTTTTAAACCACTGTAGAAGAACAGTAAGTTTGTTTCTGCTCTCCTCAGCAACAAAGCACAGAGTGAATCTAAGCACTGTAAATTATTGCACTATGATAGCCTAAAGAGCCACTTTTTAATAAATGAGTTGTAGATGGAAACTTTTCTTTCCAGCATAGAGATGCTGCAGATAGGGCAGCAGTGTGCCAGGAGCTCCTGAACTGTGAAATCAGAAGAGACCATTGGATCATAACTTCTGAGTATCTGTGCTCCATCTCACCTACTTACTTTCATATAGCCCCTCACCTTAATTTGTTTTTCCACTTTTTAACATTGAAGCTTAGTTTGTAGATGATTCTTTCCTCTGCCAGAAGTTATTTGAAATGAGCTGTGAAATCTGCAAACTTTTATGGGAAACCCAGGTATAGTTTTTTGTTCCTGGTCTGCATAGCCTGGAAACAAAGCAAAGTTTGGGTGATAGAACAAAAATTAAATAGCTTTGAGATTTGTCTTTTTCCAGCTGCTGGTGGTGACAGAGAGTCTTGAGTAGTATGGTCATAAAATTTGAACTGTGTGTCCATCTAGTTAATTTACTTTTACTTGGCCTTTGGGTTTTTTTTAATCTTCTGTTATTTCCTAGTGTGAGTTGTTTTTTAAGACACCAAAAATATTAAAAGTTAGGTAATAGGACAATAGGAAATAGTTTTATTTCTGTTAGTATCTGGACCTTGTTTTTCAGTTTCTTTTACTTCTCAGAAAAACAGAGAATAGAGATCATTTGGAATACAGAAAATACAATGGTTGCTAATTTCTCCTGCTACTCCCCTTAGTCACTGTATGTGTCTTGGTGGGAGACTGTCCTAGTGCAATGTAAAACTGTCTAGGGGCTTCAGTAAATGGTCCCCTGATCTATGGGAAATACTGTTTGCTGTCAAAGTCCTAAAAAGGCTTTCCTTGGAGTGTTTTTTTTTTTGAGTTTTGGAATTTTTTTGTTTGGGTTTTGTGTTTTTTGGTGGTTTTTTGTGGCTTTTTTTGGTGTGTTTTTTGTTTGTTTGTTTGTGGGTTGTGTTTTTTTTTAATTTTATTTTATTTTGGCTAGGCAGCTGTTGAGCTAAGAATACCCAAAATTTTATATAGTGGATGTGAGCATTTTACTCTGTAATCTCACTTCCTGTTTCATAAGTAATTCATCTTTTCATAGATCCAGACCTCAAGATCATAGGACTGTCTTTTTTTTACTTATGCAGTGCTCAGGCCACTTCAATTGTGATTCTTGATTGAAGGTTCTTTTTGTTCATGTAATACAAATAATTGATGAAAGTGCACTAATTTTACCAAGATGTTTAACCAGCATGGGCAAAATGTGAAACCAAGGCCTTTGTAGTTACTCATAATTAAAGATTCCACCATATAGTTTGTATTATTTTTTGTTATTATTTTTATTTGATTATCTGTTATTCCTGAGTGACGTTTTCCTGTCCAGTGCAAGTATTCTTGTTCCCGTTATCTGTTAGCTGTGTTTTCTGCCCAAAGCCATCATGTGTTGTTCTTTTAAGATGACATCTCCTGTGCTGTACCCCAGAGCTAGATGCAGTAGTATATAAAAGTGTGTTAACACACTTCCCACTATCATGATGCTAAATTATTTAGGTTTTTCAAAAGGCATTTAGGCCTTTGCTGAAAGAGGAGTCAAATGTGTACAGCAGTAGTGGTTATTACTCAGTGTATGTTTGTCCAGAAATACATATGAAAGGTAGAGATGTTAATTTTAGTTTCACTGAGTCTCTCAGGCTGGAAACTGAATGTAAATCTGAGTATGTATCCCTCTCTTGTGTTTTGCCTCTAGCAGCTTTTAGAATCACAAATGCACATTTTTAATGACTAAATGTAACATTAACAGAGAGCCATTCTGCCCCAGTTGTTTCATCAGAGAATGGACTTGCAAGAGATTGCTTTTAAATAGCCACATCTATCTAATCAAGGTTTCCCTCTTCTCTCTGGAAAAGAAATATTAAAAAAAGCAGAGAAAATAAGATGATTCATTTCTGTGCAAGCTTCGGAGAGGGAGCTGAAATGTGAAGTAGAAGTAAGAGGTCATGGTGTGTGGCTGCACAATAGTCACTTTCCTCCAGAAGGTGGTATTTTTGTTCAGCCCTATCAGAAGTGGGCAGGAGGTTGCACAGTGCCCCTGGGGCTGGGACCCAGCATTGGTGTCTCAGTGGGTAACCTGCTGCATTCTCTGGGCATGGTTGGAAAACACCAGCAGAGGTGGAATATTACAAAGGATGAAGAGGTACCTGTAGGTTATTAGATTTTTTTCTTCCAGTTTTTAAATAAAACTCTGCACCATTTTAGGAAATTAACAATGAAACAAAAATATTTTGGAGAGCTACCAGAGCCTTTCCCCTCCATTTTGCATTTCTACACTCCCTAAACAGGGAGTTCTGCTTTGCTGGACTTTAGGGCTGGGAGTATAGGCTTGGCAGTGTTGCTGCTGCATGCATGCTCCTTGCAGCTGAAATTTGGAGCAGGCCCAGATGGTGGGACCAGCCTTGTGCTGAGGCACGTGCAGGATGAGCAGCTTCCCCATGTGGGGATGGTGGTCCAGCATCACTTTTCTTCCCTAATGTGCCGCAGCAGGGAGCTTGTGGCTTGCAAAGAGAAGGAGGATATTTGGTGTTATCCTGCATGTACCTCCTGGCAATTTCTGCAAAGAGCTAGCCTATGGCATCTTGCTCCTGTGTGAAGAATGTGTATCTGAGCCCTCTTGGGCAGACGATGGGGTATGGGGGAGTTCATAAGGGCAAATGGAGCTTGGCCATGTGACATCAGCTCCTGGCACCTTCCTGTTCCCTTTTCTTTCCCAGTAATGTGAAACTGATTATATTAAATGAAGTGGTTAATATACATGATTAGAAAAAAAAAGTACACTGCAAGATTGATGTGAGGCAAGGCAGAGAAGCTCTTGACTGACTGGAGAACAAGGTTCAATTCAGAAAGCCATGCAGCCAGCTGGTGATGATATAAAGTGCAAGGGATTGTCTCTTCTCCATCCCACCTCTGCTGGCAGGCTGGAATGTTTTTGCTGGAAGGCTGTCCTGCTGTGTCGTTGAAAGGAAGGCTTTCCAGGTGGTCAGGGCTTTCACACTGCTGCACCTTCTGACCACGCTCATGTGGGGAAGAGAGGAGACCTGGGGTGAGAGGCAGCACAACAGCTTTTAAGGGTATGACCTTAAAGGAATAGGAGTTGAAAAAGCCAAGATAAAGACAGCCCAGAACATCCTTAAGGCTGCCAAACCTAAAATTAGATGCAGGCTAGGCTTTGTTTTCCTCGCAGGCTCACATGCCACATGCGTCTTCCCCCAGTTGGCCTACTCCGAGGGGACAGCGAGTGCTGACGTCGAGGAGCACTTGACTCCCTGGGAATAGTTTCTTGTGACTTTCTGTACTCCCCATCATCACACGATGGGAGCAGGTGGGCGCCACGGCAGAGCTGCTGTCACATGCGGGCACACGCAGTGTGGTGCTGCTGACAGCAGCTATCCTGGGACTGTTGCTATTGACAGCCAAAGCGTTGTTGACTCCAGGGAGAATCAAAATTATTATTGGTGACCACATGAGGTATCAAGTGCAGAGTTGACGTGACCACATGAGGTATTAAGTGCAAAGTTGACGTTAGGAGTCCATGCAAAGAACACAATTCACCGTATCACTTACACAGTGGTTTAAAGTGTGGGTGGTGGATTGGGTACAGGCAGCAGAGAGATGCTGGATACCACATCCCAAATGCATGCTATAACCCATCCCTCAAAGGCTGTCACTTAATGTTTTGGCAGAGCACCTATTAACAGTTACAACCAAAAAAAATCCACTTTTGCCGGATGAAAAACAAACAAACAAAACTAAACAGTTTGGGAATAGCTTGGCCATTCAGGGTGGGCCAAAACAACACTGGGAGCTTGTACTTGGGGCTGTACTTTGGTGCAGAAATGGTCTGATTTTCATGTCAGCACATTAAAATTGAGTAGCATGACCATATAGTCACTGCTGTTTGAGATGGTGTATCTCTTAAGCAGACATGCTGTTAAACCAGACTTACTCTGTGAGCTCTGGAACAGGCTATCTTAATTTTATTCAGAATTCACTTAGCACTGTTGTATCCACATTATGCAGCAGAAAAGCCGGTTAAGATATGTGCTCGCCAGGGAGCCCTGTGACTGAGCAAGAGCCTTTCTGATCTCTCTGCCAGGTTGCTACCAACTCTGCATGCAATTTGGGCAGTTCTGGAGTGGAGTAGTACAGGTAAACCAGACTGTGATGGTACTTTTGACATCTCTGCTAGCTGCCATGCAAGGCACTGATCAGCCCAGGGCTTCTCAAGTATGCAGAATTTCATTTTTCTTCTCCCTATTTGTCCTTCTGTTTCATCCAGCTGCTTAGGGAAAGCAGTGGTTTTCCAGCTGCCTTCTTTAATCCCCTTTGACTGAACTGCAATTTTAGCCAAGCTGTACCTATGTTGTAAGGGGGGAGAGCCACCGAGTATAATGCTGCACTAAGGGTTTTACGCTTGTCTCCTTGCTTGCTGCATACCCAGGATAAGTCCTAACCGTTTCTCCAAATCCCTGTGAGTTTTTCTTCAAAATGAAGTGATTAACTTCTGCTGTAAACTTCCCCTTGTCTAGGGCATCCAGGCCTTGCGCTGAGCTTGACAGCATTCAAGATCTCCTGTCCACATAGACTATTAGGTTCTGCTTATCCTTCGTTTCCACTGCCTGGTGAAATATTAGATAAGGGGGAAAGAGCTTATCTTACATGCGTCTGAACTGACAAATATGGCAGCCTTTCAGTAAAAAGGCTAATGCAGACGAGGCCTTTTTCCTGGCTAGAATAAGAATGAGGCCGGCGCTTGTCTTCTGCCGCTGACAACGGTCAGATGCGTGCGGCATGATTTCCATAGCATCCAGACAGTCGGAGCACCTAATATCTACCTGTCTAGTCAATACATCAGCTTTGCTGGAGCGGGGAGCTGAAGTTTGTCATTGAGGCGGGTTTCTAATGAAGCAGGAATAGATCTTTCAGCTGTACTCCAGGGTAAACATTGTAAGCCGTGCAAATTTATTTACCAGCAGTGACAAATAACTGTGTCAGTCACTTTTGTTTTCTTCTCTAAATAAGATATTCTTTATAAATGCCCTTATGGATTTAATTTTTGCAGCTTTATGCATGGGGAGGTGGGGGAAACAGGAGGATTTCTTGCTGTTTGAACAGATTAATATTAGTGTTTATTTCCCTCTGTGTTTCTGCACATGAAAAATTAGTTTGTGTTTGGAATCAATAATCTTAAAGGTCTTTTCCAACCTAAATGGATACAAATAACTTTCAGAGGGACCCATTTTAAGATTTAACAACTTGAGGATAGCAGCTGGGAAACACTGTCCTGATGTTGAGGGGAGTTTGGCTTAATAGCACAGCTGAGAAATTTTGCTTTGCTGTGCCAGGGCTACCTGGAGGGGGAAGAGGAGCAGGAAGGAGGAGGCTGCTTTGCATGCAGGGTGCTGAGCAAGGCCTGTTACTCATTTCAGAAGTTTCTTGGCTCATCTCAGGCATAGAGCTGTGCTCGAAATTTAACACTTCCATTTTGAGAAAGAATACTCAGTGTTATAATGTGGCATATTTCTGCATTGCATTCATACAGATATTTTGGGAAATTGTTTTCCCAGCTGTAAATTCTAAACTGTACATTTGCTTTTGAATTCTAAACCACCAGCTAAACCCCAAAGTGTCTGACAGCCCAAAAAGCTGGGGATCTAGTGGGACAAACTGGTAGCCTTTTTAGAAATGAGGGAATGGAAGTTAATGGGTGGTTTGCTGCAGTATGGTGAAACACAAGTGTGCTCTGCATGGAGGAAGTGGAGAGTTGTTAGTTGGGCAAGCCAGCCACACCTAGACAGCATCCTGAGCTGCTGCCAACCCACACGGGGGGTTTGGATCTTTTCCAGGCTTTGTTCCTGAAAATAAATTGTTCAATATGGGAAACTTTGAAGATTGCATTGACCAGTGAGCTGTGCTTCTGGGTGTGACCTTTAAGGGAGAGAACTCAAGCTTTGGATTTAGGCTAGAGGCTCACAGAGAAGAAGCTGTGATCAAAGTTTACCCTACATGTTATTTCTTTGCAGGAGGTGGTTTGCAATTTTATTGTTGTTTCTCTTTATAAATCTATTTATAGGATCTATTTTGACCTCAGAAATTTGAGAATGGGCTGCTGATCTGATTATTTAGTTTAACTATTGACTTGCTTTGTAGCCGTCATTCATATAAAATGATCACCTCTGTATCTATTTCATAGGAGTGAAGAAATTAGGTAACATCTATAAACCATGCAGAATATGTAAAACAATGGATATATGTTAATATTATGTTATTTATTTAGTGCTTTGATAGCTGTGTTGCAAAACAAATGAGGAGGTGGGGATATCTTTTGGAACAGAATATACTGCAGTGCCCGCCTTGATCTGCATTAGACATCTGCACTGTGAAGTACAAGTGATGCTCAAAGAAGCACTGAGAAAACAAATGGGTTACAGAACTGTCGTGTTGGAAATGACAAAATGTGTAGGCAATAGAGAAACTTCTGTTTCAGGCAGAATTTTAAAGTATTAACTGAAGAAATAGCAGATTATAGCAGAAAAGATAAAATACGAACATTTTGGAAACTGGGACTCAGTTCTTTATATGACAGAAATTCACACTGTGCTAAGAAGTAAAAAAAGAGCAATTTTTTTTCTTCAACAGAAAAACAGACCCTCAAAATTTTGTGATTTAACACTGGGAACTACAACTGTTACCTCTAAAAGTAAAAAACAAAACAAAACAAAAAACAAACGAAAAACCACCAAAACCCCAAACCAAATTAAAAAAAAAAAACCCAAACTTAAACAAAAAACCACTTTCCTGAAAATTTTTAGAGCTGTTCAGGTTTAGGTTGGCTTTGAGGAATACACCTACAATGAACAAAAAGTCCTAGTCTGAGCTTTCAGAGCAAGAAATATTAGAGGACATGGAAAAAATTGCCAGAGTATTTTAAAATTCAAAATGTCTAAGCTGTCTGCCCCAAAAAAAGATAGATTCAAGCTGAAAGCCAGTTTGGATTGTATGACAGATTCATGTTCCTTTTATGCACAACCTTGGCTTGAGCAATTCCCTTCTTTTCATCTTAGGTGTGTAAACTGGAAACCAGGTACATTGACAGCAAGGTAAAGTTATTTGGTGCGTCTTAAAAAAAACAAACAAGATAAGCACTGGAAAGGGTGTGCCTTTTCTAATTCATTTATCAAAACTGTGCTAATATGATGACAGGCAACTTCCAAGGCAGGAAATACACCAAGTAAGGTATCAGCTGCAACTCAGCCTCACCATCCTGAGTGTCATAGGGCAATTTTTCTCACACTTGATCCATGAGCCATCAGTGGTGGGTGCACTGAAACTTCTCCTGTGAGACCCTTCTGTGTACCTACCACAGCCAGGAGATTGGATCCCTGAGGACAAAGGTGGGCCAGGAAGTAAACTTTATGAGGGAGGTGACTGCAAGTTTGTGCTGCGTTTGGTTGAGACTACAGAAAATAGAAATGGTGCAGGATGTCAGGGGGAGTATATATTGCCCTGCCTGAGGGCAGAAGCTGCGTGGCCAGGTCTTTCCAACATGCCACATGTGTGGTCCTCATGGTCTGTTTGCCCAGGCATTGTGCACACATGCACATAGGTGTTCAATGAAGTCCAGCACGCAGTGTGTGGGGTAGGCTGGGATCCTGTGTGCATGTGGCCAGCACATGCCTCCGATGTCAGACACATCCCAGACGCCGCATGCTCGCTGAATATGCGCTCTGCTGGCAAGCTGCACACTCTCACGAATCATTTGTCTGGGACTTATGAATGGCAAAAAGCCTGGTTTAAGCTGCTATGCAGCTCAGGATGCCGGTGTCCTGAAATCCTGGACAAATCCCCTTAGTGCTTTTGGTAAATCTGCAACTGGGATTTAACATTGTGACAGCATATCCTAAGTGTGGTAAAAATAGCCTGTGTCCCAGCACTGCAAACCTGACTTGCGCCCCACAGTTAATGGGTGAGCAGTCAAGGCTGTTTCTTGAATCATTGCACGAATGCATGAAGTGGCCCTGGTGGCAGGGGATCACAGAGCAGCACTGCAAAACCCTTCCCTGGCTCAGGTCGATTCTCTGCAGCTTTGACTTAAAACTCAGCGGATCAGAAGTGTGGCAGAGACCCCTGATCTCAGACTGAAAGGGATGGTGGAGAGATCTCTCTGCCCTTTGCTTCTCCAGAAGGCTTTGTCTGCTCAATGTTTGCCTGGAGGCAGTCCGCAAGGTGTGCTGTGTGGGCAGTGTCCCCTCCTAGGCTGGAGAGAAACCTCAGCCCTTTCCCTGGCGGCTGCAGAAGAACTTGGGTTGATTTGTTTGTAACCCTTTACCTTAATCCTAATGAAAACCATGTTCTTTATTAAAAATTAGGACAGCACCAAATGTGAAGCATCAGTACTTTTGCTGCCCCAGTGGGGTAACATGAAGAAGAGAGAGGCAGTGGATGTGCTTTTCCCACTCTGTGTGCATGCATGCATGGGAGAGCACAGTTTCTCTGTGACCCTGAAAACAAGTATCTTACTCTCAAACCTTCCACTCTAACAAGGAGATTCACCCAGAAAGTCTTGCCCCACCCAAACAGGGTGTAGTGGTATCTCTTCAGTGGGCTGCACAAAAATGCTACTGGTGAGTCAGTACAATGCCGGATATGCAGTTGTACAGAGTGGGAACACAGGATGAAATAGTTTGAAATGCAGCCTCCTGTCCAAAAATACCAGCCAACCAACTGTAAGATGCATTAGCTGTCAGTTCTCAGTGTGTCTGGTGAGATTTCAAACAAATTTTGGTTTTTTTGCTGTCATACAGAGGAAAATGCCATTGCAGGCACTTAGGAGCAGCCTCTTGCTCACTGGGAAAGGCCATCCATCCATTTACCACTGGGCAGATTTTGAAAATGCATCTTTGTGATTTAGGTGCTGACATGTCATCTTCAAAAGCATCTTATTAGTTCAAATTACATATGGTATTTGTATTGGACAGTGTGTAAAGGCTGAAGTGAGTGAGGTTGTGCTCTGTGGAAGTGCTATGGTACTGAGAGAGAAAAATGAAGATGACAGGCAGGAAGAGCTGAAGGGACTTGCCTTACGTCACTAGCAGGTCTGTGATGGAGCTAAGGAGAGAGAGAAGCTCAATCTCAGTCTGATCTTGTAGCTAGTAGACCACATATCTCCTTAAGTATTCATGCCATATCTTTGGGGCAGTCGTGTATATTCTGTATGCAGGGTAATTTTGCTTTTCTTACTTCCTAAAGTCCTCATATAAGATACTTCAAGTTTAATTGTACCCTACCTGATCCAGTATTCTGTTAGGAGTACAGGGAAAAGAAATGGATGGAGGAGCAGTGTTAGAAAGCACCTCTCAGCCATCCTTGAGACCCCAGCTCTGTCCTGGAATCTCTTCAGAAACATCCATTCCTCGACTGCCTGGGCTCAGTAACATCACAGCAGCAGTGGGACTCTGCTGTTCCACATATGAAGCAGCACTGCATTGTCTGTACCATTAGGCTGCTGGTTTTGTTTCTTGGCTTCCGCCCTGAAATGAACATCATCGGAACTTACTAGAGTTACCCCAGCCTTACACAGGGTACAAAGAGGTTGGTGGTCTTCATGGTAAACAGTCAAGCTGCCTTCATGTGCAGTGTCTCAGAAGTGGCTTGAGTTTGTATATACCATTAACTCTTCTGAAAGCAAGAATACTGTCATTGCATTGGGGACAACTGGCCTCATTTTATGTAAAGTAGATGCAGATTTAAGGTTGGTATCGAGTTGCTAGGGTGCTGTCCATCAAGTGATGTTTGGAAATCGTTTTTTAGAAGCTATGCCAGTTTTGACATGCTGCTTTAATATTTTTCTGGCTGCAATAGGGCAAGACATAGAAATCTTATGTTGTCATCACACAGAGCTGTTAAGTGTTCTTTTTTCCCTTTTTTTTTTTTTTGCTTTCTCTCTCTTGCACTGTGTCATATGGAAACCAGATCAAGATTATAAAATTATTGCCCACAAACTGTGATCTTTCTTCCCTTTTGTGGTGAGAACTGACAAGTCAGTGATGGCTTGGTGCTGTTGGTACTAGCTGTTCATGCCGCACACATTTGTATGTATCGGGAAGTGCCAAACTTGGCATTCTTCTCAGTTGGCACACAGGATAGTGAAACGTCAGATTTTTAATTGTGATAAAGTTCACGAAAGAAAAAATTATGGCAGATGTTTCCTTTTGTCAGAGCTGAACTGAATCATTAAAATGTGATATGATGTACTATGAACGAGTCAGTGTAAACACCATCCCTGTGAACATGTCAGAAGACTGAAGAACTTAGACCATTCATGATAATATTATAAACCATGTGGTCTGAATGCTGTATTACCAAGCTTTTCTCTTAAAATGCAGAGCATGAATCTTATGAATTTTTATTGCCTTTCTACAAAATGAAAAGATAACATATTCTGCTTTGGTAAAAATAGCCTGGTAGCTTCTGCAATGTGGTTGTCGTTTCGCTAGTGGTTTACTCAGAGGTCTGCTTTTCACAAGCGACAGTGAGGTATCCCATTCCCATTGAGTGCTGAGCTTGCTCGCCTAATTCCCTCTTTTCTCGAAGATATATTTTTGGGAAGTCTTACTCCTTTGCCAGTCTGAAGGAAGTGACAGAAACGCTGCTGCTTGCTGAGGAATGCCTGTGATGATGCGTTAAAACTGGCTCCTTGGTAAGTGGTTATGGAAAAAACTGCAGGAAGCATCCAACAACTGACATTCTCAGTGGACTTTCCTGTCTCCTTCTCACATCTCCTGTGTGAGGATTATTGTCCACACACTCACTTAGGCCATTAATCAGAAAAGAAGTGCATTAGGAACTTCCTGATGCTCCCCTGTGAGCTGAGGATGTTTTATCTGCAGTTATTCTCATTCTTGATGGCCTAGAAAGTCTTGACTAGATTCTGATGCTTATTCCCAGTGTTGTCATTTCTCAAGCTTTTGCCATAAATTAAGAGATTTTCTTAAAGCTTCTAGAATCTGGCTGCTGGAGTCAAGCATGAGTGAATACCTTCACTTTGACATAAAGGTCAAAGAAACTCTGAAAAGATATGGTCAAGGTGGTATTCCAAAGGGTTGTTTTATGTCACTTTTCTGATTTTTGATTTGAGGGAGCCTGACTTTACAGTGTTGGAATGATGCAGATTAGGAACAGATTACTCTGTTATATCGTAAAGGGGGTTTTTAACTATAGCAAATCTAAATAATTTTGCACATGAGAAATCTCAGTTCTCATCTGTTTTAGGAGTGCTCTGCAAGTGAGGTGAATGTGTTTTGCAGATGCATTTTAAATACTCTTAAACTGTGGCGCCTTTCTCCAGATCAATTACATTGATTTATTGTGGAAAATTTGCGTTTCTGTGCGTGAACGATATATTTAATTTTAAGTGGGGCTGCAGAAGCCGGAAATAATGAACTAAGTAATGTGATAACAGTTGTTAATGGCAGATCATCTGTAGTTTTTTCACTATGGCATTTGTGGAAATGCAGTGTGCTTTTCTAAATTAGTATAAGTTTTTACACCTCCCTTGCACTATAGGATCTTAATTCATCATGAAACCTCATTAGAAGCTGCACCATTGTATCCTGAGGCAGATGTGAAATTTGTGTGAGTCACCAATTTGCGATCAAGCTGAAGGAAACTGAGTCTACAATTCTTAAGAAAGAAGCCGCCCATTTGGGATGCATTTACACAGCTCCTTTTGTATAAATCATTAGTGCTATAAACTATCCATTATTGTTAGGAGAAGAAATTTAACAATGCAAATAAAACAAAATACTGTGGCAGAGCAATTTTATGCTTGATTGTAATGTTTAATGGCATGTTCTCATAAAGAGATTTTTCCCATCCTTCAGACCTATCGTGTCTCTGACTCACTTGATTTTCAATGGTTTGAACATCCTTCTTTTTATTCCTAGAGTTGTTTTCTCTAGAGCAATTTCTGTAAACGTGCTGCAGCATTGGGGTTATCCAGGGTTAATTTCCCTTATGATTACACATCCAGACAGCGTGTATGTAAATGCTGCAAGACAAATGATAAGAAAACTGCAGGATGAAAGAAAACAAATAAAATTTCTTTGCTTTGCATATAGATCCATTTTTCAGCATCGAAGTCTTTCCCTTGCTCACTTTTAAATGTTAACACTAGGTTATTATGGGCATTGTAGTTCTTTAAAAGCAGCATTTTTCTGTCATCAGCGACCTCAGATTTTGCATTCTGTTGATTCGCTTTTTCCCCATATCGCTTCAGGTACTTTTTCCAGGTTCGCTTTTCATCCTTTACTTTCAGGTACTAGACAGCACCATCAGTGAGGCAGAGCTTTGTATCTCTAAACTAGCTGATTATATTAATGTCAGAAATAAAATACAGCTCTTCACATTCTGGTTGTATTTTTAGTACCGTATTGTAATCCTGGTTCTCCTTTACCTTCTTATCTCTGTTCTGTGTCTTGCCCTTAGACTTCTTTTTTAGACCAGAGTTGCTGGGTTTTCTTGTGATCTCGAAAGATCTCTGCACCGTCCAGCTTTCTGAAGTCATTCCATACACTTTAGTCAGAAAGTACTAAAATATCTTGATAGTCTGTTAATCTGCAGTCAAGTGCCCATTGTTTTCTTTTCCTGTCTGCCAGAGAGTTTGTTGGCAATTAAGATTTATGGAGCGAATAATCCACCTGGCAGGAGACTCTGTAACTCCAAAGATTGTTCTTTAGTGGAAGAATGAACCTTCCTGTGTGTAAAATACCACTAATAGCTTATTTAGCAAGCTATATTTCTATGACAGGACCTTCAGTTTTGTGTTGGAGGTGGATTCTTGCATATGCATAATTCTAGCACCCATGCTAATTCTGTCCCTCATTTAACTTTCATCCGATCCTGCGGTAGGATAATGCATGATGTGATCTCTCAGCTTTTTAATGTGGTCCTTAGAGCATCTCTTCTAGCTCCTGCTTGAATGGGGAAGAAAAAAGATATTAATAATGAGGGATGATTCTTTCCTGTACTTGCTGAGAATTGCCTGGAAACCACAGGGAGCTTAGGCAGGGTAGTCATGCTGCAACCACTGAGACTCAACAGAATCCAGTATCAGGTATTAATTGCAAGTACTGCTGGAAGAACTCTGAATAACAACAGGATAAAAAAACCCCAAACCAACATTGTGATCCCTTCTCACCTTTTGTCTTACTTAAATGCTTATTTTTACAACCACTTAGTAGATTTGAGCTCAAAATACCCCAAAAGCTATGAAATGTAATCAAAATGAAGGATGGAAGGGTTTGCAGTATTTTCAGGGCAGCTGGTCTTGTTCTCAGGTTTTGGATAGAACTAAATGGAGGATTGAATTAGTCAGTGACTAAAAAATGTGGAAGCCCCTGTATCACAGTATTTACCCTAATGGATACCTGTGTGAAATTTTGATTTCTCACCCACCTGGTTGCTTTGTCTCTTTAGGGATATTTCCATGGTCTGAGTAGCCTGGGTTGATTATCTCCCTCAGATTTACAGCCACCTTTCCCTGCCCAGAGTTTCTCATTCCTCATGCATTAGCACGAGGAAATTCTGTACCTGTTTTTCAGCAGTGGCAGGGGAGCATCGAAGTTACCAGCAGTGTAATCTCCAGGGTAAACAGGGCCAGGGTATTATGCTCACTGTACCATTTAACCCTGCTGGAGGAGACGACTGTAAATTGCCTGTGTCGAGCCAACATGCGAGGACTAATAGAACTGCAGTGGGGATAATTCATAAGTAGATTTTCTCACTCGCCAGTGTAAACAGAGCCAGGGCTAGTCAGGTCTGAAACAGTGATTACTTTTAAATCAGCATGTTATAATTCAGTGTCCCTGATTGAACCCTCCTTCCAGCACAGGAAAACAAACCACCACATGCGTGGCCAGCACATGGACCACTCAGGCTGTATACCTAACTGTGCATATGGAGGACTGCTTCAATATCCTAATCCTTCCTATTCACGCAGAGTAAAGAACATCTTTAACAGGGAGTTAATTTAGAGGCCTTAAACACTGCCTTCTTACCTCCACCAAACTTAAGTCTTTTGGGTTGTTTTGTTAATCTCTCCACACTGCTCCTGTCTGCTTGTTCCTTGCACCTAATCACCTTAAACACAACACAATATATCTAGATACATATCTGCTGGCAAATAAGATATTTGAATTTGCTGCCTATGAGAGAAACACTTTTCCCTTGGGTGGTGCCGTTCTTCTGCAAATGAGTTAAGTTCTGACAAACTTAAGGTATAAACTCCAGATTTAACCAAAAAGATAAAAATTTAGCCCAGAAGGTGGCAGTTTGAGAGATGGGGGCATGGGACTCTCAGTAGGTGCATATGCAGTTGCTGGAAGCTTGTCCAGATCCAGAAATGGAGAATGGTCTTGGTCTCCTGCTCCCTGGCCATTGCCTGCATCTTTTTTTTTTTTGTGTTGGCATCAGCAAGCAATTTGACTTTTTCCCCTGTGAGCAGAAACCTGGTCTGGCTTGTTTGTGCCTCAGCCATGTTGCTGTCTGCATGTGCTGTGGGGTGGCAGGAAGGAGCTGGGGCCATGCTCCCATGGCTGGTAGCTTGACAGAGGACTGAGACTGGATCAGGCAGTGACTATCTGGGTAATCCCAAAGACCCACAGGGCTGCTGTGTGGGACTCCCCAGCCTGGCTGGCCAGGGAGTGAAAGCATGGCTTCACCATAGCAGGCGTGTGTCACCCCAGCATGGATTTGACCATGAAGCATTGTCTTGGTGCTGGCTGGAAGAGTCAGGACACATGGGCCTGCATGAAGTGTTAATGCCCAGATGGTTTTTGGGCTGAAGTTACACATGTGCCTCCGAGCTGCATCACAGTGCAGGGAGGGGAAAGCACCTCTGCACGCACACGTGCTATCTGGGTTCCCACGTGAGTGATCCCAAGGGGTTGACTGCAGGCAGGAGGAAACAGTCCCTTATTTTGCAGATACAGGACTGTGGTTTTTCTCTTACTCTTCAAAGTAAGGGCTATCCAAGCGCCTGCACACAGTCAGTAATGTCTTCAGAGAAGCAAAGAAAAAAGGCATAAGTAGTGGAAATGCAAAACTCATATTGAGAAGCAGCATCTGTCCAGTTTTGGTCACCAAAGCATGTCCATGTTTCCTTACACTTGAGATTAACATCTTTACTAATAGCAAAATAAAAAAAAATACCAGGTTTTGTTCTCGCAGGCTCCAGAGTGAGGTTTTTTGTTTTCTCAGTACTGATCTGAGGAGACAGGTCAGTGAACACACCTTTTATAAAATTTCATCTAAATGTTACCAAGTTTAACTAGCCTTTGGCTTTATCATTAATATGCTAGACTTCTAATGGCTTGTGGCGGAGCATTATGACTCTGTGTGCCAGAGCCTGCTTAAGGAGCTTCAACCCTGTCGCCAGAGCAGCCATCCTGCTCAGAGGTCATGGTGGAACCTGCTACTGGGAGGGGAATTTTAGCAGGAAGCCAATCCCCCATTCTGTTGACAAAGCAGCTTTTTATGGGCTGTCTGGCTCTTGCTGCACAGTTGTTCAGTCCTTAGAGGGCTGGATTCACATTAAGAAGTTCATGATAAATTCTTAATAAATGTGTGATGGGCCAAATATTATTCTGAAGATGTTCTTGAGGATGCTTATCAGGTGCACTACTTATGGATACAGAAGTCTGTAACCATTTTGCAGTCATTGTGCCTGCAGTTGTACAATAATATTGAATAAATTTTGGTGGGTAGGGAAGTAGTGGGCTAGAGAGGGAATAAAGCATGTTGTTTATTGGCCTATGTGCCAAATCCCCAGTCTTGCCAAAGCAATTGTTTTATGCCGTAGGTTAATGCCCTTCAGGAACTGAAAAGATAAGCATCCATGCTTCAGTTATAGGAGACCAAAGTACAGCACTAATACCAATATATTAATTTGTTTTGTTTTCTGCTTTCTTTGTAGTCTTTAAACTACACTCATCTGAAACCAACTTCTCATTTTAAACATGAGGCTGGGGAACGATGTATGTGGGTCAGTCTCTGGCTCAGAAACTTTGTTTTACAATGTCCTTGACAACAAAGAGTTTGCAACAGTCAGTTTAGAAGGCCCTTCTGCTGAATTAATTGTGTTCAAAGTAGTCTAGGGACAATGAGATTGTAGTTTTGAAGGTGCTCCATATCTGCTATCTGTACTGATTTACTTCTCTCTGCTGGTAACAGTGCTGTAGTTGGTTAATACTCCACTTGCACAAAAACATTCCATCGACATATAATTTAAACTCATTCTGCTCTTCTAGGAACTCTCAAAGGATATTTATTTACAGTCCACAATCAGTGTCCCCCAGCATGACTGTTCTGTTTGGATTGAGGCCTTAGACCTTGCAGTATTGAGCTAAACGTCAACAACAGTTTAATAAATCCAGACAGTGGGGATAGCCTGTAACCAATTGAGAGGGCCCTGCTGTGTGCCGTGGATATATATAGCAGGATATGTCTCCCTAATATTTTTAACCCCCTGGCTCTTCATAGTGCTAGCTTGATAGGTGCCTGCAAGCAGGCCCACTCAGCCTCTTTCCCCTCCTGGCTCTTGCTCCTTGACTTTGAGTTAGGATATTTTTTTTTTTTTTTGAGGCCAGTCCATGGGATTTGCAAATATGAAAGGCATGGGGAGCATTGTGTCTGCCTCCATGGTCAGCCCCAGAGTGTGTCCTGGGGGCTTGGGCCCTGTGTGTGGGGGAGAGCAGTGATGGTGTGAAGCTGAGCTGAGCCAGCCCAAGCCTGCTGGGAGAGGGGCTGGAGCCTTGCCAGCGTTCCTCCAGTTTCAGGAGCTCACAGGTCCTGGCCAAGTGCGGACCAGAGGGTGAACTCTCTTTTCTTGCTCATGTAGACACACACTAGTCTTACCTGGTGCTTTGGGGATGCCACTGTAATCCACAGAAGTAACTAGAAACAGTGGGGGGCTTGCCTTGCCAGTGTAAGAGTTGCATCCTGGGAGTTGAGGGACATGGCGTTAATGAGGGAGTGGGAATGATGGTGCTTCCCAGTGTGGCAGGGACACTGTAGGATTGTGCTGCTCCTGTAAGCAGCAGCAGCCAGGACAGCCTTAAGGGCCTGCTACCGGCTCTGAGTGTGAACACAGGTGGGGACAGGGATGGGGAACCCATCTGCCTGTGTTCATCAGCCACAAGGGCATCAGAAAGGCCGGCTTAGTGTCAGGGCAGGGCAAGCACAGGGTTTCAGGGGAGGCAGACGGGTTCGGGGGCAGGCAGGCCCTGCTGGAGCTGGGAGTTTCGCAGAGTTGGTCAGGTTGGCAGGGACCACAGTGGGTCATCTGATCCAACCTCCCTGCTTAAGCAGGGTCATCCCAGAGCATGTGGCACAGGATTGAATGCAGACAGTTCTTGAATATGTGCAGTGAGGGAAACTTGACAATCTCTCTGGCCTCTGTTCCAGTGCTTNTTGTGCCTGCAGTTGTACAATAATATTGAATAAATTTTGGTGGGTAGGGAAGTAGTGGGCTAGAGAGGGAATAAAGCATGTTGTTTATTGGCCTATGTGCCAAATCCCCAGTCTTGCCAAAGCAATTGTTTTATGCCATAGGTTAATGCCCTTCAGGAACTGAAAAGATAAGCATCCATGCTTCAGTTATAGGAGACCAAAGTACAGCACTAATACCAATATATTAATTTGTTTTGTTTTCTGCTTTCTTTGTAGTCTTTAAACTACACTCATCTGAAACCAACTTCTCATTTTAAACATGAGGCTGGGGAACGATGTATGTGGGTCAGTCTCTGGCTCAGAAACTTTGTTTTACAATGTCCTTGACAACAAAGAGTTTGCAACAGTCAGTTTAGAAGGCCCTTCTGCTGAATTAATTGTGTTCAAAGTAGTCTAGGGACAATGAGATTGTAGTTTTGAAGGTGCTCCATATCTGCTATCTGTACTGATTTACTTCTCTCTGCTGGTAACAGTGCTGTAGTTGGTTAATACTCCACTTGCACAAAAACATTCCATCGACATATAATTTAAACTCATTCTGCTCTTCTAGGAACTCTCAAAGGATATTTATTTACAGTCCACAATCAGTGTCCCCCAGCATGACTGTTCTGTTTGGATTGAGGCCTTAGACCTTGCAGTATTGAGCTAAACGTCAACAACAGTTTAATAAATCCAGACAGTGGGGATAGCCTGTAACCAATTGAGAGGGCCCTGCTGTGTGCCGTGGATATATATAGCAGGATATGTCTCCCTAATATTTTTAACCCCCTGGCTCTTCATAGTGCTAGCTTGATAGGTGCCTGCAAGCAGGCCCACTCAGCCTCTTTCCCCTCCTGGCTCTTGCTCCTTGACTTTGAGTTAGGATATTTTTTTTTTTTTTTGAGGCCAGTCCATGGGATTTGCAAATATGAAAGGCATGGGGAGCATTGTGTCTGCCTCCATGGTCAGCCCCAGAGTGTGTCCTGGGGGCTTGGGCCCTGTGTGTGGGGGAGAGCAGTGATGGTGTGAAGCTGAGCTGAGCCAGCCCAAGCCTGCTGGGAGAGGGGCTGGAGCCTTGCCAGCGTTCCTCCAGTTTCAGGAGCTCACAGGTCCTGGCCAAGTGCGGACCAGAGGGTGAACTCTCTTTTCTTGCTCATGTAGACACACACTAGTCTTACCTGGTGCTTTGGGGATGCCACTGTAATCCACAGAAGTAACTAGAAACAGTGGGGGGCTTGCCTTGCCAGTGTAAGAGTTGCATCCTGGGAGTTGAGGGACATGGCGTTAATGAGGGAGTGGGAATGATGGTGCTTCCCAGTGTGGCAGGGACACTGTAGGATTGTGCTGCTCCTGTAAGCAGCAGCAGCCAGGACAGCCTTAAGGGCCTGCTACCGGCTCTGAGTGTGAACACAGGTGGGGACAGGGATGGGGAACCCATCTGCCTGTGTTCATCAGCCACAAGGGCATCAGAAAGGCCGGCTTAGTGTCAGGGCAGGGCAAGCACAGGGTTTCAGGGGAGGCAGACGGGTTCGGGGGCAGGCAGGCCCCGCTGGAGCTGGGAGGTTCGCAGAGTTGGTCAGGTTGGCAGGGACCACAGTGGGTCATCTG
>VWZF01001525.1:1567307-1596403 GCA_013396755.1 Sclerurus mexicanus | reverse complement strand
TATGTTTACGTATTTATTTATTTATAGATGGATATTTAGATACTGATACACCTTGATGAGTTCTGCCGAAGAACCCCCTGTGCGGCTGGAGTCTCCTTTTCTCCTCTTCTGCCGTGTTTCTCGTATAACCCGATGCCAGCGATCGCCGTGGCCGGCCGCGTGACGCTGGGGGCGACCTTCGCCGGCCGGTGCGCGGCGGGGGTCGGNCCCGCGCCCCTCGCCGCATGGAGCGCGGCGCCGCCGGGGATGCGGCGCCCGCGGCGGGGGCTGGCGGAGCGGCGTGAGCCCCGCGCCCGCCCTTGGCGAGCATGTCCAGCGAGCGGCTTAACAGGACAGCGGTGAAGGATGCGCGGTTAAAAGACCTGTTGTTGGAAAGAGGTACCCGCGAGGCGGCGGCGGTGCCGCGGGATGCGGCGCCGGGTCCCCGGGCAGGATCCCCCCGGCCTGGCGGGGAGGGCTCGGGGCGACGGGCTTGTGTCGTAGGGTCTCGCAGGGTTGCTGCTCGTGGGGTCGTAAATTATTTCTCTCTTTCCATGCGCCTCGGGGAAGGTGTTTTCCTTCAGCGAGCAGTTGCCTTTTCCGTGTTGGGCGTTTACTCTGGAACGTCGTTTTTTTGGGTTTGGTGGTTTTTTTGTTTTGTTTTGGTTTTTTTTGTTGGTTTAGTTTTTATTCCCCAGGAGAATTTTTATTAGGAATGTTGTTTCTTGCGCGTAAAGAAACGGATACGTGTGAGTGTGCCAGACTTGGGGAGGTAAAACCATACCACTTCTCTTCCTGGAGCTCTCCCCTGTCTCTTTCCCGAAAGGAAAAGTAGGCAGGAGGAGATGTCTGGCTGGATGGCGGCGGCACTTCGCGCCTGGCAGGTGTCGGGCAGCGGAGCAGGGGACGCCGTGGGGGCCGGGGTGACCCAGTGCCTGTCAGCAGCCGCCAGGCACTATTTAAATGGCCTGATCAGTGCCAGCAAATACAGGCTGCTGCTGCACTTGTCTCTTTGCTTTTTCCGGTTAATAACCTAATGAGCAGCAGGAGGGTCAGTCAGGAGAAAGAAGAGATAAAAAATTACCTTTCTTTTCCCCGTGCTTTCCCATGAGGAAATCCTCCTGAGCATCGCTAAGGTGTTTTGTTGTGGTTTAGTGTTTGCAGTGTAAAACTGGACTTGGAGAATCTTATGTGCTCACACCTGTGTGCTCTGGTTTTTATTTTCTTTGTTGTATGGCTGTGTTTTAGTCAAACGTTTTCATGTGATTCCCTCCCAAACCAAATCATTTATTTTTAAAGGAGAGGTACTGTCCCTTGCCCCTGAAACGCAAGGGCCTTGATAAATTTAGAAGACTCTGCCCTTGGCACATAGAGAAGTAACATGTCATTCCAGTGATCTTTGCATTCTAGGAAAGCCTAAATCAACATTGCTTGTTTTGCATGTTGCCCTTTAGCAGCAGTCTCTCGATTTCCAGTCTAAAGTATGACCTGGACCCCCCCTCCCCAAAAAAAAAAAAAAAGGTTTTGGATGAAGAAACCATTTAGTACTTCTGTAACCACAGAATGTGAATTGCGGCAGTTGTCAACTGTGTCAAGTCTCTTTTCTGTGCTTTGTAGCTGAGAAAAACTGACTTTTTACTTAAATGTGGTTTTGGTGGGTTTCTTGTTTAATTATTTTTGTGCTTCCTGCTATTTGATGTTTTGGTGCTGACACTGTTTAGCTTCCAGTGACATAAGAGAGGGGGAAAAAGACTGCTGCACTGCGTATGGGGTTGATAGCAAAAGCAGAGCACAAAATGCTGACTAATCAAATTCTTTGAAAATGTTGGTGGTCTTTATGATGAGTGGATGGTACTTAACAGCAAAGAGAAATTAAGTGATAGACATATTTTTGCTCTTTACTCTTTCATTAGCTTCAAGTAGGCTTAGTTACTCCTACTGAAACAATTGTAGACCCTCAGCACTTAAATGGTGCGTGGCTGTGCCTGCTGGTAGCTTGTGATAGACAGCTGGATCTTGGCACCAGCCTGGACTGGACCCTTGCACACTTGCAGCTCTTGTAATCTGAAGTTTTGTTTGCAAGAGATCTTAGAATAATGCAACGGCCTTGAATTTCCTTTAGTTTCACCCCAGGTTCATCATGGATTTTATGTGTGAACCGCATTTTTCTAGCTCAGCTTCATAGTTGCATCGTGTCTGCACAAGTGTGCTGCTGTCACAGGGAAGGCTGAGGGGGACTACAGATTACAGATGGGAAGGGGGGGAGCTTGTTTTCTGATATTTGCTTTGTATTTTCATTTTCATATGTCATTACCTCTCTTTCCTTGTTAGCTTTTTAAAACAGGAATTTAATATTAGTTCCCCAAAGTTGATGTTTTTTTCATTCAAGTAGTAGTGTCCTTTTTGGCAAGTACTGAAACTGAAGCAACTTGTGCTGCTGCTTTGCTTCTTCTACAGGCCTAGCAACCAAAGACTTCCTCCCGTTAACTGGAGATGTCTTCCAAGATGAGAGCATTCCCTGTGAGCAATACAGTTTCCATAGAAATATCAGCAACTCATTTACTCCAAAGGGCAATTTTTCACCTTATGTTGCTCATCCTTGCTGCTCTAGTGTAGCCAAAAGGGTGCAAGAGTGACTCATTTCTAAGTATACTTAATATTTGTGGTATAGGCAGGGCTTCAGATAAGATGATGGGCTCTGACGGAGTTCCTTGTAATTGTATCTCTTGCAACAACCAAGGACCAGGTTTCATTTTTAGCCATAATGGAACATATCTTGTTTTCAGAGTACCAGATCTCTTTTTAGATTTTTGCCTGAATGGGAAGGTCCTAGAAAAGTTAACTTTACACTAGTCGAAAAGAAGTTAGTAACTGAAAAAGACATTGTGTGTAGATTCAATAGGATAAAAGTTTTTTCCACTATACTAGATAGCTTTCATGCTTTTTAGTTGATAAAAAATTAAGGGTAGTGTACTAGATACAGTGTCCTGATTCCACTCTCCATGACCTCTGCATTGAAGCTTATGGAGCCCTCTGGACTCTGTTGGCATTGCAAGTGGCTATTAAAATAGTCGGCTTTGTGATTTGTTGATTTGTTTCCCCTCCCACAGAGAAATTGTATTATCCAAAAGGCTTGTCTGTAGTGTTTGTGCTGAAGAGTTTATTACCTGAGAAGACTGCAGAGAAGGATCACCAGAAAGCTTCTTAGTTTTGATCTGCAGCTGCTCATACCAACTGATTTGCTCTGATTAGCAAATTAGATAATTTTCATGGTTCTTAGAACAGCTTTCTTCACAAAACTTTGCAGAATGGACAGCAGTAGTATCATATGCCAGTTCAATCTTGATGAAATCATGAGGGTATTTTTGGATTATTGCTTTGATGATTAACATTCTGTGTGCTAATGACACATTTACCTCTTTTTTTTTTCCCCTCTCTTTTAGCTGAACTGGAGTTTGTTCAAATCATCATTATAATCGTGGTTATAACTGTTATGGTGGTAGTGATTGTCTGCTTGCTGAACCATTACAAACTCTCGACACGCTCCTTTATCAACCGACAGAGCCAAAGCAGAAGACAGGAAGAAACTTTGCATACGGTGAGTATGAGCCCCTTGCACCAAATTCCTTCTCCTTGTGCTGTATGAGCTTGCAACAAAGCCTCCTGGAGAGCTCCAGTACAGGCAACTGTTTGAAAAACTTTTGATATCACTTGTAATGCTCCCTATAGTTAGATCTTTCACTGGGGTTGTTTTTGTCAGTAGAAACCAAAATTAATACATAAATTTAAGGTATACTGTCTTAGATTGTTTTTAGACCCTGCTATGTTTTATGTAGTCTATATTCATTTTGCATTTGAAGGCTCAGGTGTGACATCCTGTGTGCTGCTGTCATAATTTGAAAGGGGAGTGGAGGGGTAATGAGTGGACATTACCTGGGTTACAGAGGTTTGAAATACACCTTGTGACTTTCCATATATTTACTGATACCCTGGAGTTTTATTGCTGTTACTGTTTTGTGAAGCTGTAGTAGCTGTTTTCTGGATCAAAAACACTGTTCCTGTAAGGGCCCAGGAAAATGTACTGTTTGTTTCACTCAAACAGCAAGAAGAGACTAGAAAAAGGATCCCTCTAAGGACCTCGAGTGTTTAAGGTGTGTTTGTTACAGAGTCTGAGCCTTAAGATGGAATCTCAGGCAAGACTTTTTAGGGCTGTATTTAGTCAACCCAACAGTAAATGAGCACCTAACTTGCCTTGTGAGCCAGGAGTTTTCTGGGTGGGATGCTCTGCTCCCTTGTGAAGGTCCCTGACCTTGGGACATCCCCCCAAAGCCGTGCAGTGTCCTGTGGTGTTGCAGGGAGGTCCTTTCTTCTGATGTGCTTTTCAGTGTTCCCAGAACGGTGCCCGTGGCCTCTTTGCTGACAGCAGAGGG
The DNA here is from genome assembly GCA_013396755.1 of Sclerurus mexicanus. Lineage (NCBI taxonomy): Eukaryota > Metazoa > Chordata > Aves > Passeriformes > Furnariidae > Sclerurus > Sclerurus mexicanus. The sequence continues at coordinate 1,591,994 of VWZF01001525.1, read as the reverse complement.
CAAGAGGACCTTTGTGAGGATCGCCTTTTGATCATTGAATTCCTGGTAACAGCATTGGGTTCACACCTTCATTTTGCCGTAAAAAAAATAAATAAATGATTGTAACTGAGAGATGTAATTCCATAATGATTTACCCCTCTTCTTACTCCACAGTCTTGCCTGAACACTAATTGCCTTTCCTTTTTTTTTTTTTCTTTAATTGACTTACAGTTATATTTCAGCCAGATCAGTGAGGAAAGTGCCCAGGCAGGGGAGGAAGCACTGACAGGGGAGGAGTCAGGGATGCCACAGCCAGGGCTGGACCTGAGTGGCTGCTGTGGAGCTGCCTCTCTGGCAGTCTTGGCAATTGGCAGCTTCCTCCTGAAAGCCAGCTGTAAAACAGGGTGATGCAGGATTCCCGAAGCTCTTGCTTAGCGCATCACTTGTGCCCTGTTGCTGAGGTGAATATCTTTTACCTTGAAGGCTGTGGAGGGGAGGAAAGGAACTGCCTCTGCAAGGAGAGGTTGTCTCATTTCCTAACACTTTGATGGTGTAGGAATGCTTAGCTCTAATTTGGTTACAGATGAAACTGGAACTTGTTGAACCTTACCACTGTGGACTTCAGAGCTGGAAAAATTGACTAGATTAATTTGAATGTTGCTTTGAAATGGACCCTGTAATTCAAGAACCACACTTCTGTCTGAAAAATGTTAGCTGTAATTGCTACAAATGCCTAAAATGAAATAGTTTGAGATAAATGAAATGCATTTTCATCTTCACAAATCTTTTAAAACTGTAGTAAGCTGTCAAATGCATGAAGTAACCTATTATTTCCTTTGTATGGTTCATTAGTATTGTCTGTTACCAGAGCCAGTGGTGTTTTTTCCTCTTGGGCACAAGGGAGAAAATATCACCTTCTTGTGAAGAAGAACATGCAGTTTGGCAGCAGGAACTTCAGAGCTGCTTTTGTATCCAGAACTGCTCTGAAATAATTTTTAAAACTGACTCAGTTTCAGTTTGATGGCACGCTTTAAAGTAATGATAATCATAGCTAAGTGAGCACTTCATGGGAATTGATGATTGGATAGCAAGAACCAGTTGCTAATTCTTCTGAAAACCTTTTGGTATAGGTTTGTCATCACTGTTACTCATCTGAATTTCTGGTAAGCTGAAGCTGTTCTTAGAAGGTCATACTTGTGGAGGATGGGGCTTTAGAGGTCTTGGAGTTCAGATGTCAAAAACTTTGGATTTTCCTTTGTCTTGGGTGTTAGAAGGAAATTCTGATAGAAACTGGCTGTACAGTACAAACCTATAAAAGCAGTGTGTGGTACATGAGGGTCAGAAAACCTCTGTGATTAAAACTGAAAATGACTAGTCTGTTCTTGTTGTCCACAGTGGAGTAAGATAGTGTGAGTGGTAAGATGCAGGTTAGGTTATACACTTCTGAAATATATTTATTTTTTTCAACAGGCAGGCTTTGTTCTGTGTGCTTGCACTATCCATGAGCAGATTCTCTTCCAAGGGAATATTTTTTTAATGGTCTATAGACTGTGAAAACAGATGAAATGTTTGTTAACTACTAACATCTGAAGAAAGTATTATTCTGATTCAGGCCTTCTGTTGGTGGCGAAACAGTGCATGGAAACAGAGGAAATTCAGACTTTTTCTTGAAAGAAGATGGTAAAGCAAATTATTTGACTATCGGATGGTTTCTGTAGCAAACTATGAAGTGAATGCCCCTTCTTGTAACTGAGGTAGAAGTGTATCGAGGTGCCGAATCCAGCCTTTCTTGTTCAGACGGGGCTTTTTTTTGTTTGTTCTTTCGTTGCCTTCAATTTTGCTTTCTTCAAGCCTATCCTATTTCTAGATAATCATGCCTTCCAGCAAGCTAAGTGGTGGCTGAATTGCACAGGTTTCTGGCTGGGTAAAGACCAGTTATTGAACAGGTGTCTCACTTATTCTGGTTCATCTACAGAGTGTAATGGAAGTGATCAGATAAATTATCTGCTGTCTTTATTGCTGGCTTCACACCTGTAAAACTCATGGGTCAGGCTCAGATATAATAAAAGGCACTTGTAGGTTTCTTTTTCTGGTTGAACTTCCTTAATGTTTAAAAAACCAAACCAAAAGGCCTAAACAAATATTCCCAAACAAAACAAATAATCATTAAAAGAAGCAGGATGATAATGAGAATTTCAACTTCCAGGCCAAGTTGGAAATTAGAGTATTAAAAAGATGAAATATCACTTCAATCACAACTGTTAGTAACCTTTGAAGGACAGAAAAGGGACCAATCATAGAAAAAAGTTTCTCCTTGACAAGCACATGCTGTAAAGTTGTTGTTTTGTACCTGTCCTATAAATATGATTTTCTGTGTAACAGCCAGTTAATTTTTTTTATTATTTATTTCTTATTTTTCATCTCCTCTGAAGTCTCATCTTTACTTGTTTTATTACCTTTGTTACTGTGCTGAGGCCTTAGAGATCACAGCCAAGGGCAGGAAGAAACACTGCTTGGGAGTACTGGATGCTTCTGCAGCAGTGCTGCTGAGGATGCTACCTGTGACAAACCCTGCCCTTTCCTAGTAAGGCTATTAAACTCTCCAACCCTGTTTTAGCATGGGCAGAAGTAAGAGTTTTGGGGTCCTAACTGTGAGAGGTGGAATGATGCCAAGTGACAGCCATTGTTGGTGTGAGCAGCAGCCTGAAGTTTGCCTGCAAGGTGCTAAGTGGTGTCTCTATCACAGTGGGTAAAACACTGAATGTTCTCCCCCTGCTTTGGCTTCACAGCTGGGAGCAAGCCAAGATTTGCAGAACACCTGAGAGGGATAGGAAGGCTGTATGCTCAGGGCTGCTTTACTAGGACAACACAACCTCTTGTGTGGGAGCAACTGATGCTACTGGCAGTGCTAGGGAGTTTTGGGGCAGAGCCATGTGGCAGTCTTGGAAAGGCATCTGTGTGCCTGATATCCCAGGGGAGATATGTATTGCAGCATTGCTGGCTGTGCCTTGGAAGGATTGACACTGTATTGGGAGGGCAGTGTTGCTGGTAACCAAAAGCATCCTGCTGGAATGTAGGTAGCCACAGCTGAGCTGCTGCTGTGGCACTCTGCTGTTTGCTGGGACGAAACAAAGATAAATCTTGCTTCCTGATGATTAACTCAATGTCATCACTAGCGATTTCCAGGGGGACATTGAGGGGAAAGAGATTAACTAAGTGACTTACAGGGAGGTACTTAATGAGCTTCTGATGTTCCTAAATTCATTTCTTCTCTCCCTCCTGATGGCTTCTGTCTTTGCATCTTCTTTTAAGAAGTGGATATTAAAGGAGTACTGAACACTTGGACTGCCCCAGGCCTACTCCTGCCAGCAAAGTCCCTGCATCCGTCACACAAGATGCTCACCCTGGCCAGCCCCTGCCTCTCAGCACTGAGGGCAGCACTGCTGCTAGGGCTAGTCAGCTTGCATTAGAACCTGCATTGATAATGCTGGTCTCGAATGCCAAGCTCCAGGAGCACAGCTTAAGAAATGTTTCCCTCTGTCCTGTATCAGCTATTTCAGAATAAAAGGGGAACGTCAGGAGGGTGACAGAAAATACTCAATAATATTGACAGCTCAGGGATTTTTGCCTTTCTTCAAATGTTAGTCCTTCCTGTTGGTCTCTTCAATTACTTCCTACTGGTTTTGGCATTATTCCTTTTGTTCCCTGCTGGTGTCCCTGGGCCACTCATTCTCATTTTCTTACTGACATATGCAAAAGAAAGAAGATCCCACTGGGAACAGGAACCCAGTCTACAGCCAGGAAAGAGTGTGAGTGCTGTAGACTTACCCTGCTTTGCCAAATATTTTTGTTTGTAGCAGTCATCAGTTGGCAGGGCTGGATGTGTACTATATTTTCCTGCTGTCTCCTTCAGGGACATAGGCTTGCCTTTCATTAGGGAGTGCTGCCAGGAGGGACAGTGTGTGTGACTGCCACTCTTTGAAGTCTACCACGTAAAGTCAATGTGTCTGTAATAAGGGCAGGATCATCTAGGAAATCTGCAGGTAGGACTAGAAGTGAGGAGCCCTGACTTTGGGTGGCTCCTGACTCAGTGTGTCATCCTGAGCAACTTGCTTCATCTCCAAACAAAGGAGGAAGGGATAATAGTACTTATTCCCTTCAGTTGAATGAAATGAAGATTACTTAAAGGGGTGAAGTGCTGTGAAGTTGAGGAAATAAAAGTTTTAAAGCATTAAGTAACAGAAATAATTGCAGTAAATGGAGGGAGGCAGATTACGCATGAGAGATTTGGCACTCTCCATAATTCTTTAGTACTTCTCCTTGGTACTGTGAACTGCTCTTCCAGACACTGTCACCTTTCCTTGAGGAAACACAGCTTTTAAAGGAACAAGCAGTCCTTCTGAAATATTTGTCATTCTGTTGGGGACAGCACAATAGTTTGTTTTGCTTGTGTTTGGCAGGGAAAATATTGCAGTCTTCAAAGCTGCGATGGTCTGTATCACCCAGGAAGAGACAGGGAGGAACTAGCCTCTGTGGCTTCCTGGATCATTTTCAGCAAGCCACTGCTTTAATGTGGTGTAATGTACCACCTAGGGCCAAAATTGGAAACTACACTGCTGCCTAAAACATTTCATTTGCAAAAGAAGCATATATGTTTTTGTATGTGTGTACATTTATATATAAAAAAAATAAAAACCTGAGTTCAGGAGAAAACAGGCACCTTCTTAATTGTAATACGTTTTAGAAAGTGAAAAATTGACTTTTGTTTCTCAGGAAATAAAATTTCAGGCAGAGTTCTATTCCTCAGAAACTTTAAAGTGAAGAAAGCCTGAAACTCTCCTTAATAGTCAGTAAACAAAAGAAAAGTTTGGATTATATAGGATTGCCATGGTTTAACCCTAGGTAGCAACTAAGCACCACACAGCCACCTGCTCCCAGCAGAATGGGGGAAAGAATCAATAAGGTAAAAGGGAGAAAAATCGTGGGTTGAGATAAGGACGGCTTAATAGGTAAAGCAGAAGCAAAGAAGAACAAGGAATTCAGCTACCACTTTCCATGGGCAGACAGGTGTTTGTCCATCTCCAGGACAGCAAGGCTATATGATGTGTAGTGGTGACTTGGGAAACAAATGCTGTTACTCCCGAAGTCCCTCCCTTCCTTCTTCCCCCAGCTCTATATGCTGAGCATGACACCATATGGTGTGGAATGTTCCTTTGGTTACTTGGGGTCAGCTGTCCTGGCTGTGTCCCCTCCCAACTCCTTGTACACCTCAGCCTCCTTGCTGGCAGGGTGGGGGGATGAGCAGAAAAGGCGTTTACACTGTGTAAATGCTGTTCAGCAATAGCAAACATATTCCTGTGTTATCAACAGTTTTCCTCACAAATCTAAAACATGACCTCATACTTAAAAGTATGAAGAAAAGTAACTCTATCACAGCTGAAATAATGGATCCTTTTGCATTATTACAGTTTGAGGAAATCTTACTGAGTGTGTATTTTTACCTATAATTTCTCCTGAGTTACAAATTAATCTTCTGTTAGATATCTTTCAATGTACTGATGCTCAGCTGAGGCAGTTAGCTGACACTGTGTGCTCCAGTGTTTTAAAATGTCCTCAAAAAGTCATCTTCCTCCAGTGTTTAATTCTAGAGGCTCTAAACCTTTTGTAAAATGCAAAATAGCAAATTATCTTAGGCTCATGCAGTCTCCTAAGCTGTAAATATTGAGTTAAATAATCATCACCGTAAGATAATTCACCATAAGATAATTAAGTAATCACTCAGCTGGATTTATTAAATGATGCTGTTATTTCAAAACCTAATCGCAAAATTAATTTCTGTAAATTGTTGTGAAACCCAAAAATTATAAAGGTCAGCGAAAGACATAGGTGGATTCTTAAGATTTTTTCTTGCTTGGTGTTATTTGTAGGTGCTAGGATTTTTATTCCTAAGTCTAACAATGTTAAAAATTAATACTATATAGGGAATGAATGTATAAGTTTTTTTCTCCCTGTTACTTTTAAGTATTGAAACTTGCTCCTTAACACCTTTAGTCTCATTGAGGAGGGCTAGCTATTGAGTACCTATAGGAAGCCGGTAAAAGAGATACTGCCCACATCAAAAAAATGGGTAAATTGGTTTTGTTCAGGTTTAGCCTTGTTTGTGCATGCCTGAGAGCTACTTGTACAAATCCCTGGGCATTTGGTATGAGGGGCCATCGTGTAGGATTGCCAGCACTGGATGCGGTAGCTGGGAAGTGCCTTGTGGGTACTGGGGCTGTGAGCTGGTGCCAGGCCTGGTGACTGGTTAGCTGTTGTGCTGAGTCATATTGTCTGCACCTGGTTTTGCCTTGCTCATAGGGTGAGAAGTGGAATGAGGAAGCTGGAAAGAAGTTGAAGACAGTTCTGTTTTGTTTTTTATTTTTTTAGTCCTTAGACCAGTCTACCTTGGTATTTTGAAAGATAAAGAGAGAAATAATATGAAGAAATATAAATACAAATTCTGTCAGTTCTCATCTGTTTTTCACTGATCTGAGCACAGGGAAGCATTTTAGCTGTCTAAAGAGGGTTTGTAAGTAGAGGGACAAGGAGAGCAAGAAATAGCACTTCCCCTCAGTGTAAGTCACCCCAGATTGTTCACAGCAGTCGCATCATGTTATTTCTTAAACTTGCATCTTGGGGGAAAAAATGTCAGGGGGATATTTTCCTTCTGCAACACTGTCTGCTCTCAATGCCTTGCTATCATCCCAAGAACAGGAGTAGGTGGGCACCAACCCTTGGGTTAGGTTGTATCTACCAAGGGCAGAGGATGGAGGATTTCACTGAAATGAAGGCTTGAGAAAGGTAGGTAGTAAGTCTTCTGTGGGGGTGCAGCAGTTTCAGGAGGACAGAAATTCCTGCGTTGGGTCAGTTAGTCTGGACGTGGTGATGAAAGAATCCTGTGCCGTGGCACTGGACCAACCATGCCTATGTGGAGAGGTTGGTCTGCACGTGCTGTGTGAGCCTGGTATTTTTGAAGTGTGGGCATGATAAGCACATGTTACCCAGCCATCTGCTTGGGGAGTTCTTCCCTCTCCTGGGACAGAGATCTTGCTGGGGGTTGGCTGCTGCCAAATGATTTATTCAGCCTGCTGCTCTATGCAGAGGAACCCTTGGGAAAGGGCTAGCTGCAGGTGGACTGTGTGACATACTGTCACAGAAACCATGCTGTTGCACATCCTTGCATCCTAAGGATCTCACAGCCTTGGAGTTCAACTGCATTCCAAGTTGTTTACCTTCTCAAGGAGTTATTTCAGAGTGGAGAGAGCCTTGGGCTCCTTTGGTCTCATCATCTTGGTGTGACTATTCCAGTACCCTGGGCACACTCTGTGGGGTCCCTGTAGCAGTTGCAGTGCCTCCAAACAGGGCTTCTTACTGCACTGGGACTCGGGCATCAGCAGTAGAAGTAACAGGCAACTCCTCACTTCTAGCAAGTTGTTCTCTTAGGTGTGTGTGGTACCAGGTCTGGATGCCTTGAGTCAGTGAGCAGACCTGGTTCCATCTCTGTACAGGGAGTTTTTCTCCATATGCTGTGCCATCTCCCTTGGCTCTTCTTACTCTCCTGTCTTTGTGGACATGGGCCCTAGGATGAGAGTTGTCATTTCCACTTCCACATCAGGAAGGAACTCCTTATCATAAAGGAGTTTTAAGTAATGTGAGTGGTGGGGATAGATTTTATTTCTTTCTGTGTTGAGTGATTGATTTTTATTTTATTCTGTCTTCTGAGCCTGAATATGTTAAAGGTGACACCGAGACAGTTGGACTAAGCATAAAGCTACACACTGTCATATTTTTCAAACCATCACTCAGGAATCTGCTGCTGGGCGGTGTATGGCCTGTAATTCATGAGCAGTTAATCAAGAACTTTAGCTTTGACTAATATGTCTTAGGCTTGGAGCCTGTTGGGTCAACTGCTGATAACCTGATTGTCTTTAATTGTGCAGACATACCCTCAGGTATTTCAAAATGAGGGCATCTGGGTGATGGAGGAATGGACAGGAAGGTGGGTAAGAGTATGTATATACATGTATATATACAGTTGCACAGTTACAAGTTTCTTCATTGACAGAACCTTATCTAGGCACTGAAATACATGAATCTCCATAAGATCTGTCTTTCATATCAGGCCCTTTGCAAAGGGGGATACTTGGGGAAGTTGTAAATAATTGTAATTGTCAGCCTCCCTCTGTCTTTGCTCTCTAAAGCTACAGAAGGGTACCAGCTTTGTTATTCAAAGCATTTCCCTTAACAGCTGAATCCTGTGGGAGATGCCTCTTAGAGCAGCTTTCCTCTGCAGTGGACTCTCCTGACAAGATCACAGACTGCTTTTGGTCTCCGAGTGTCATGCTGAACATCTAGTTGAGTCTATTTTTATATCTGAAATATGTTGAAAGAAGCTATGGTGAGAAGAAACAGTACAGTAAGATTCGAAAGTACTCTATACATGGTAACACTTTTGGGGACAGTATGCATTTTCCTTCCAGCTCCTGAAATTTTGAATTAGCATCAAGAAAATAGTCATGACCATATAATATTTTGATTTTTATCTTGGTGCACCAAGATTGAAGTTCTGTGCTTTGTAGGTGCTCTGATGTCTCCTTTTCAGCTTCAAAATTTTCCAGTAAAAAGAAATTTTTGTGGGAGTTACTGCTACACTAAACAATTAATGGAGAAAAATAATGATACACCTTAAGCTGTTTGCCTTTATTTGACATACTGTTCTTCACCCTTTTATTCTGCCCTGAGTGCTGCTATGGTGTGGGAACAGCGTTTCAAGACATGAGAGAGAAAATACTTAGGCCTGAGAATGTGGTTGAAGAGGGCAACTGGTGACTGAAACCTCAGCTGCTCAACTACCCTTTATAGTGGGAATTGGGCAACTGAGAGTTTTACCGGATTATACCTGGTTTTAGTGTGACTGTCACTTCTGTGAGATTATAGACGCCAGGTTTTGTTGTGAACTGTTTTGCCTCTGGTGTGTAATTCAGATCCTGGCTGGCAGGTCAGCTTCGTCAGATCTGCCAACCTTGCTGATGTGGCCTTATCATGGGTTGGGAGGTGACAGGTACCCACTCATCACGCAGGTGGTGAAGTATCTCCTGTCACCTCCACTCGTTGCCACACTCTCGTAGCTGTGACCAGCTTGGTGCATCCTTATGGCCCATGAGGCTGAATGCTGTGGGTGGCATTTTGGCACGTGCAAAATGGACCAAGCTTGACTTGCTTGGGAGCAAAGCTGCTCTTTGCTCTAGTTTTGGAAGGAAAGAGATGGGATGTTGCTTGTTTACTGCCTCTGAGTAGAGACAGCCAGTCCTTAGAAGCTGACTGCTGGTAAGAGCTGTCGTATTGATGCAGGATGGTGATGTGATCTACTAATTTTTCCTCTCTTGTTTTCTTCCACATTTCAGGAAGGGTGCTTGTGGCCTTCAGAAAGCTCAGTTTCGCGCCAGGGTGCTTCAGAGGTACTGACGGATTTCTGACTATCTTCACCAATGTGTTTTCCTTTTTTTCTGTAGTGTGTATTTGGTTCCTTTCAAAAACATACATCTGTTTTGTAAAGAAAGCTTTTTTGGTGTAGTTCACATGGTCATCTGAGCCTGCTTTAACTCCCATTTCATAAATGCCTGAGACTTTTCCATTAAAAGAATGAAGTATTGCCTACCTGACACCTCATCTCCATCAGCAGCTCCCTGTGTCATAGTAGGGATTCATAAGCAAGTGGTGGAGGTGTGTCTGTTTCATGCAGTGGCTCAGCAATCTGTCCATCCATTGAAAGCTGGGAGACCAGTTGCTCTTGCCCCTGAATTTTTCTTGTATTTACAACATGTATCCTATCACCAGTGTTCCTCATCTTCCAGCTAGCACAGGTCCCTGGTCTATGTAATAATGTGTGGGTGTATTGTTCTGAGTGGTCCAGCTGTCCTATGACAAACAGCGGACCTCCTCATGGTTGGCCCTGCATCTGTGAAGAGTAGGGGTTGAGGATCTGCATGGATCCAAAAAAGAGAAGAGCAGTTAGATAAATCTAGATTTGAGAAGCTGATGTGTCTGTATAAATCTGGGATAGACCAAGTGAGGAGCAATAGCACCTCTAAGAGTATCTTGAACTCTTCTTTTTTTTAAAGCCTGACCTTCTCCAGAGTTCAGTATACCAGGGACATTTTTTGCATTCACAGTGCAGAAGCTTTGTAGGTCCTCCCCAGAGGCTGAGTTCTGGCTGAGAATTGAGGGGGAGGAGGACACCTGATACACTGTGGTAGTGAAGGCATGAGGTATGCTGGGCCTTTACAAAATGTACTAAAATGACCATCTGAATTCTTTGGGTGATATATAGGGTATTGCATTAACTCTGAGTAGGAGGGGAAAGCTCAGACTGCAGCTGAAATCCAGTATTGGGACATTGTTGTAGAAGTAGTCAATTGTCAAGCCTAGAGTGAATTCATCTCCTGTGTTCAAAAACAGAATCATTTGCTTTTCCTCCGAGTGCCTAAGTGTCAGAAGGAGCTTGGGGGTCTTGGTCTTCCTTTGTGAAGCTGTTCTCGTGGGTTAGATCCTTCCCGCACCTCCCACCTGCTCACATGCACATATGTGGGAGCACACTTGAGCAGTATCTGTTGGGTTTAATCTCTAAGACAGGTGGCAAAGAGAAGCATTGTGTTGCGTTGGTTCTTTGTGAATATGGAGCAGGCCACAGTGCTTTGCTCAGGTGTGGAGTCACCTGTGTCTCTCTTCCTGTTTCAGATCATGTATGCTCCAAGGTCCAGGGACAGGTTTACCACCCCATCTTTTATGCAGCGGGACCGTTTCAGTCGCTTCCAGCCCACCTACCCTTACATGCAGCATGAGATTGACCTTCCTCCGACCATCTCCCTCTCTGATGGGGAAGAGCCGCCACCGTACCAAGGCCCCTGCACCCTGCAGCTCCGGGACCCAGAACAGCAGATGGAGCTCAACCGGGAATCCGTCAGGGCACCGCCCAACCGAACCATTTTTGATAGCGACTTGATAGACATCTCGATGTACAATGGGGGCCCCTGCCCACCGAGCAGCAATTCGGGCATAAGTGCAACCAACTATAGCAGTAATGGAAGGATGGAGGGACCACCCCCAACGTACAGCGAGGTCATGGGGCATTACCCAGGCTCCTCTTTTTTCCATCACCAGCACAGCAACGTGCCTCCTTCCTCACAGAGGGGGAGCAGACTTCAGTTTCAGCAGAACAATTCAGAGAGCACAATAGTCCCCAGCAAAGGCCAAGACCGGAAACCAGGAAACCTGGTCTAAAGTTACTCGCCCAGCTGCATTTGAACTGAAGACAGGAGATTCAAGCAGGGCGGTGGAGGAAGACCCCCATGCTCTGGTGCACAATGTTGTTACGTTTCACGTGGTACAACTTAGTAAAACCAAACGTGCAAACCAGTTCTTTGTTTCTGATTCCTTTCAGGGGAATTGCATGCAAAGCAGATTGAAAGAAATACAAACTTCCATTCAGTTTGTCTATGAGCAGTGTTTCAGGGGAGAGGGGGGGAATATATTATTTTTTTTTAATAAACTATTTCAATTATTTAATTCTAGAAGTTAACTTAGCACAGAAATGAGGCTTGTACAGCCTGTTTTATACTCACTGAATGGCGGAGGAAAGAAGGTGGTTTTGCTAGATAAATGGGGGAAGAATTGGCCAGTTTGCTTTTTTTTTTCTCCCAAGGTGTGGATTTTTTTTAATATGAAACAAAATTCCTGTTCTGTGTGCCAAGGTATAAAGTTGAGAACTTAGATGAATGCAAGGAATTAATTTGTGTTGTGATAAATGTGTTTTAAAAAGTTGCACTATCTTAATGTTTTAAAAAAATATATATGAGGGAACTGTTTTACGTGAAGTTCTTCTATATGTTGTTGTTTCACCTGTGGAATAATGGTAGAGCCCCAGAACTAATCTGGAGGAGTTTGTCCTCCTACCCCCGGGTTTGCTAGAAAATGGGGACAGAACTTAGCCTAACATCTCTTGACTTACAAATCAAGAAATACAGGGACAGTTGTCTTTGCAATAATTTGCATTCAAATAACAGTGCATCAATGAAGTGTCTTGGAGACTTTTGGATGGAAGAAGGCAAATGTGAAATCCCAGCATTTTCCCTCACTAAAGGTTTAGCTGTTTTGCAGCATAGACTATTTGTTTCATAAATGGCAAAAGAAAAAACCCAGATGTGTTAATTTGTATTGATTCTAACTAAGTGCTGCCATTCTTTTCCTTTTCATGATGCAGTATCGCCAGTACTTAACCGTTTTAGAGATTTTTGTCCTCACTGTAGCCTGAAATGTATTTAGTCACATATCATGACATTATGCAATAAATTGTTTGAAAATGCAGGGTGTTTTTTTTTTCCCCCTGCAATGCTGTTAAAATATGTGAGACTGTTGTGCTTTTTGCTCTCCATTTCATCCTTTTAGTTCCTGAAGTTCAGTCCTGGAGATCCATCCTGTTGAAGGGAAGGGGGACTTTGTAGCTAAAACTCCCCACGTTGTTTCTGCAGCAGCACCAAGAGCCTGCATGACAGTGGTGCCAGTTCCTGTGGCATCCCTGGCAGTGACGTGGGAGCACCAGTTATTCTCACTGCAAACTGCTTTGCTCTGGGCCCTGTTGTGGAAACCCTTCTCCGTGTGTGTCATCTGTCTGACGCCAGCAGGACTACACTCATGGGTAAAGATGACTCACATATTAACCAAGTGTCTGTAAGCCCTGGTTTTGCTATATTGGTCTGAAGAGTAGTTGAAAAATGTTACCTTGCTTGTGTCGTGGAATGTGGGGTATTCCTTCACTTGCTGTTTGTGTGGAAGCACACGCAGCGCCAGAAGTCAGTTGATAAATGGTGATAGTGGCATCACAAGCACATGAAAAAGCACAAATTGCACTTAAAATGCATTTTGGAAATGGACTTAAAGTAAGAATCTTTAGAGTCTTAGACTGAACAGTTTTTAATACATAGGTGTATGTGTGTCATAGACCTTTTCACTTTAAGATCTTTCACTTTTTTCTATTTTCCTAAGCCTTGTGCTTGGTTTTGGGCAGCAGCTGCTGAGTGCCCTGAGGGCACCATGGATGAGTGGAGGAGTACTGTGCCCTGGCCCCATGGCTGGAGGCTGGATTTCTGCAGGACTTCTGTACACTGGGGGCTCTGATAACTGAAGTGCATCTTTGATCTATGCAGAGTTTTAATGCCAAAACAGTGTGTGTGTCTCTGTGTGTGTGTGTGTCTTATGGGCCTCAGTGTAGATTTGTTTTCCTCATAAGGTAATTTGGTTTTGTTCTACTTTACATTTGTGTAACTGAATATGCACCCCATTTGTCTCTGTAATTGTTCTTCTGGTATGAGTCATGCTGGTAATGCAGAGTAAAGCTGCCATTTAATGTATGTATTATTTGAAGGGAGAGAGAGAGATTGTGTGATGGGATTCACCTATTTCTACTCAGACCCACAGGACAGGTGTTTTGAAGATGACCAGGTGGCGGTCAGTCAGCTAGGGCTCTCATCATGTCTGATTCTGGGGAATAAAAGCTGTGAAATTAGATTTTTGCAAACAACCTATAAACATAATTCTTAGTTAAAAATAAATGAAACCAACCAAACAAACAAAAAGGAAAAAACCCAACAAACGAACAGAAGACAAAACCAGCAAATGTTGGTTTTGGTCTTCAGTGACTTGTCATTTCAGAAGTGAGCCTTTAAGTCAGAGAATGTGTGTGCCTAGACAGATACTGTGCTGTTGCCTAAATGAGGATTATTTAGTCAAGAAGCCTTCAGGTGAGAACAGCTGGAACTCAGTTGTGGTGGCAGAGGACACCTGGACTGGACCCTGGGCTTGGGCTGGTTGAGTACCAACTTTTCCCAATGTGCAGATCTCAGCAAAATGAGCCTTGAGGGTGCCTTCAAAAGTCACCTCTTGGGAATGTACTTTCTTTAAGGACAGTCCTTTGCCATCTCTGCATGCTAGTGGTTTTATGCACTTCCCGTTAATGTTGTCCAGTATGCTGTCTTTGTTTTTCTTGGCTGTGAAAATTTTTCTTTGCATGGAAAACATAACCTGTTCCATGTTCTGTAGAAAAGATTTGTTTAAAAATAGCTTAGTATTTGCTCACCTGGTAGTAGCATTTCCTCTTGCATCTTCATATTGTCATCATAGAATATGCTGGGTTGGAAGGGACCCATCAGGATCATCAAGTCCAGCTCTTGCCCCTTCACTGGGCACACCAGAGTCACACCATGTGCCTGAGAGCGTTGTCCAAACACTTCTTGAACTCACTCAGGCTTGGTGCTGAGACCACTTCCCTGGGGAGCCTGTTTCAATGTTCAGCCACTCTCTGAGTGAAAAAGCTTTCTTTGATATCCAGCCTAACCCTCCCCTGACTCAGCTTCATGCCATTTCATTGTGTCCTGTCACTGGTCATGAGAGTGAAGTGATCAGTGTCTGCCCCTCTGCATCCCCTCATGAGGATGACTGTGATGAGGTCTCCCCTCAGTCTCCTCCAGGCTGAACAGACCAAATGCCCTCAGCTGCTCCTCATATGGCTTCCCCTCGAGGCCCTTCACCACCTTCATTTCCCTTCTTTGAGTACTCTCTGATAGCTTGATGTCATATTCTGTTTTTCCAGATGTAATGTACAGACAGTATACCTCTCAGCTCTAGAAGTGTAGTCACTTGTTGACTTGCTATAGGTGAGCTTGCAACCTGCTACTTCTGTTTGGAGCCTCTTATATTATAGGAGTAAATATGCTATTTTCTGATGAATATTAGTGCTCTCCAGTGGGAGGGTTGTCAGTCACGTAACATTAAAACAGTGTGTGTTTTTGTTATTTCCTCAATTGCAGTGGGAGAGAATCTGCCTTTGCTAACAGAATGGTAAAAGGAATATCAGAATTAGATAGCACTATCGGTCTTTACAGGTTTAGAAATTGGTGAGCTCTGCAGATAGGTAATTCTGTGAAGCATTTACAGAGACACCCTTTGAAAATGTCCTGAGTTAATATATGGTATTTCAGAGCCCCTCAAATGAAACTTTGTATAAATAGATTTCTGCGAACATTGTAGTATTAATTGTGTAGATCTTACCTCCATACAGGTTTTCGGTTTGTGTCTCATGCACAAAACCTACATAATATGTGTGTGGAGTTTTCTGTGTGTTGGATCTTATTTGCCTGAATTCTGTTTCCATCTTCTGGCTTTCGCCCAGTAACCCATGTTCCCAAAATTCAGTACAATGATGTCCCAGCTTTAGAAATTTTGAGGTTAAAAGATTATTTTTTCTTTTAAATGTACCTTTATGAAATAAAGCATTGTGACCTCTATCCTACTGTAAAGGTTAATTTTTCCCTTTTGTGGCTTGGCATGGCTCCCTTCTTGATGCTAAATATGCCCTGTGTTTGATATTTTTCATACGATCCTTCAGAGCTAGAAAAGGCAGGGGGTTTAGCAACAGGGAAAAATAAAATGGTTTCTCTCCTGGTTTACCGATGGAGCACTTGGCACTTAGCTCTAATTCTGTATATATGTTTAGCATGGTTGTGGTTGGGTTCATCTCAGTGCTGTGCAAGCAGACTATATGTATGTGATGCTGCTTAAAAGATGTGAGTGAGGGATGTGAAGGGTGGAACCCAGCCAACAGTGCAGTGTTTAGATCCCTATCTTGTAGTGTGGCACATGCAGAATTGGTGGTACTTTGCATAGCAGGATGTTTGTGTCAGGGAGAATTTACTTAAGCTACTCCTGGTCTTGTCACTGATGAACTCTGCACTTAACCCAGTCTCAGCCCAATGGGACTTTATTACAACATGATTTTTTCTTTTAAGTATGAAAACTCAAACACATGCTCCATGTACAGGTTCTTGACCACTGCTGAGGAAGAGATTTGCATTTCTGCAGTCATGGAATCTGCAGGAACCATGGGTCAAGCTGTGCTTCATTTGAATCTTTATTATTGCTTGCCCACTTCTCCAACCAGCTTGTCCCAGCTGGAAGCTGCTTCTGTTATGCCAAATCTCTGAATGTTCATGTTACAGAGTTAACATTTTTAAGAACTGTTGCTGAGATTTATTTTTTTTTTCTTCTGTGAATGTGGTGCAAGGAAGGGTAAGGAGGGAAATTACCTTGTTTATCAAAGAATGCGCTTTCTTTGCAATAGGGAAGAAAGCCTTGTGCTGCTGGAGAGCCCCATGCATAGGTGGCTGGAACAGTGCTGTCTGAAGCAGTTGTTTCTAACCCTGCCAGGTAGTGAGATGTTGGACCTTAAAACTGGCACTCTGATCTGCAAGCAATGTTTGAATGGTTCAGAGAAGATTGATTGCTAACTTTTCTCTGACTTTGGAGTCCTGAATGCTCATGTAACTAAGATAACCTGATTTTGTAGGAAACTTTGTAGTAAAAAGAAAATAGTATACTAGTAAAAATAGATATGCACCAAAATATTTTTTCCTTCCCCCAAGGATAAACAATAGGCTTGCTGGCACATTTGAAAGTATTTAGGGTTATACACAAGTTCTCTCTGGTAGTTACCATTAAATTATGTCCATGCACATATGTGTGTATACATACATATCTGCATGCAAAGTTTGATGATCATCTCTGATCTCTGTACTAGTTGCTATTCCATAATCACCTTCCAGAAGTGCTAAATGGCTAGATATGGTGCTCTCAGGAACAACAAAGGTCATTTGTCAAAACAGCTGGAAGCATGAGAAATATTTGCTTTTTGGTCCTGTAAATGTCATGATCTATGTTTTTATCAATAGGGAAGTTTCTTGCTGCACCCGTTCTTGCCTGTAACCTGGTGCACTAGTGCATCTTCCATCCAACAGCTTGTTGCTTTTGGGTGAGCTTTGAAAAATCCTCATCCTTTGTGATAACCCTAATGTAGACCTGATGTATTGATGTACAGAAAGGAATGGTACTTAATGTAGTCTAAATTTAAGAAGCGTGTTCTTTTAAACCTAGCTAATGCTGAGAACCAAGTGATGCTTCTGTGTAGTGGGTTCACATGAAGGCTGGCTTTTGATTACGTTTGCTTTTTAGATAAAGGCTGTTGCACATAATTTAATTACATATTCTGGTCTTTTCCTGCTTGCCAACCAGTGCAATTGTAACTTTTCTCCTAAACTAGCCCCAAAAGTGTCAATCATTTCAGTCCTTGGAAAGAGGCACTCTTACTGAGTTGTCTTGAGACCCACTGAGGCCTTTCAGAGCATAGAGAAGTTGCTTGTGAGGATTTGTTAAACTTAGAGAGATTTCCTGTCCGAAGACTGTTCTGTATGTTTTGTTAGGAAATTCAAGTTTTGAGACTGTGCTGACTGAAAATATTGGTTTGTAAGTTTTTTGATATACTTAATATATTGTTTGCCAGCCTGTGCTCAGTAGTCAGGGGTGTAAATTACCCTTTGACCCACCTCTGATTGCCGTTGTTGTGCTGGCAAAAGCCCCATTGGGCACATTGCACCAGCAATAAAAGGAATAATGTTCTTGGTACAGCTCTGGGTAATTAACAGCAGCTGTACCTCTTAAGTTCATCCTCCAAAGCTAACATCACACCTGCATTGCCTCTTCCCAACAAACTGTAGCGTAGGTGTTTTGATCGTGTGCTTTGCCACACTAGTAAGTACCACAGGCACATGGTAGAAGAGCCTACTGGTGTTTCCTTGAAATCACAACCACTGGCATTAAATGTATTTCAGGGCTGCTTGAGAGGGAAAACCAAGGATGATTTTGTATTGAAAAGTATCGCAAACTCTCCTGGCTCTTACTTCTGCCTTGCTGGAGTCTCTTCCCTTTTCAGACTGAACACAAGCAACCCGGGCATTGCTAGAATTGCTTTCCTGCTATAAAAGAGCTTACCTTTTTATGTTGGTTAACAATAAAAAAGCAAAAGTGTAACTTAGGTATACTTCCCCTTCCCTCTGACAGCTGTGTGCTTTACTGCCAGAGATGACACTGTCATTTCTTTGCTATCTTGCTGCTGCTGCTGTTTTAAGTGGTTTGGTGTGTGAGCTTTCTGAAACAACATGGTGTGTGTAGGATCTTGTGGGTGACAAGTTGTCTCTTTTCTTCTTTCCTTCTCTTCTTGGTTTGTGCTTGTCTGTCTGCTGTGGTAGGTTTATTAATAAATGATATGTGTCCTTATTAGATATAATTTTGAGGAGGTTTGCATGTCTGTAGTTTGTAAGCAACTAAGGTGCCTCATGTTCAGGTCTGAGCAGATAGGAATCCCCTTGCACTTGAGAGGGCCTGATCCAAAGCTGGCTGAAGTTGGTAGAAGACTCTTGCCAACTTCAGGGGGCTTTGAATGAGGCCTTATGCTCCCACCTTTGTTGTGCCTCACTTAAAATGGTGCTTTTTCAGTTGTCTGTCTCTTTTCTGGTTTGTTTTTTTTTTCTTTGTATGGTGCTGTGTATACCTTGAATATATTATGCACATATCCTACCCAATGGGTAGAACAAACAAGCATACAAAAACAATTGGATGTTGTTAATACTGTAAGATAATGTATAGATTATACCAATTTTAACAACAAAAAATGGCATAAACTTTGTGAATGCCAACTTCTGTGCTTGGTCCTTTTTTTGTAAGAAAATTTGCAAATGAATGCATACAAATGACAAAGTCTATGTATTTTCCTATTAAATATCAATATAATATCGTAGGGGAAAAAGGCTGAACAAATCCTTTTTTGACTAGCTTGTGTATAGTGATTGGTCATTTGATGCATCTTTGCTGTGAAGATTTTTTTTTAATGTGCCACTTTAAAAGAAAAAAAAGGAAAAAACACAAAACAAAACCTCCACAGCTTTAACCTTGCAAATAGATGCTTCTCATATTGGTTGTTGCCTTGCTATTGCTGAGTTGGATCAGTATTAATTACTACTTCTTCAGCAGATGTGTTATTTATTACTATCAGTGATCACCTTTTATTTTTAATGTAGAGATCTTTTTATCCACATCCTAGATTTGAAGTGAAGCTCAGACATGTGGGAACTGACCCAAACCATGCCTGCAAAACCAAAAGTAGGCCAGTGAGAGTTTTGTGACAACAGCCAGCCCTTGCTCTGTGCCCACGACTGGTATGTGATCCTGCCACTACAGACTGTCTTCAGGCTTGGTGTATAGCTGTGAATTGTGCTGTTGCAGTGTGTGAGCCGCAAGGGTGGACAGGAACAGCTGCAGTTGGTAGCAAGCTGGATGCAGGGTTTTAGTGTGAGCTTTGAGTTGGCAGCTCTGCTGCTGTGTTGGCCTCTGACAGCAATGGCTTAACCCAGGTTCGTGTTTAAGATTACAGAGAAATGCTTAAACCTGTTCAGACCCAACCTGGGAAGTGGTGTGGAAAGCAATGTAACACTTCAGCTTTCTGCCAGGCTCCCTTGGCAGTTTGGTTCTCCCCCAGCATGTCCCTGCATCTGGCTGTCCTCCCCGTGTCCCCTCACGCTCTTCGGTAAAGCAAATACCTCAGGAAAACTCAACATGAAGTTCTAGTTTAGAGACTTGCAGAAGCTGTACTTATTTTTCTAAACTGTTTGTTCTAACTATCCCAGGACAGTAGGTGATATAAGAGTTTATCAGTCCAAGACAGACTAGTCCTCTCACAGATGGATACTGACTAATCTTTCATAGATACTTGTGTCTGTATGTAGCTTTTTTATACTTGTCAGGCTTTAACCACAGATGTAAGGTAGCAGCGCATTGGGATACATTTGAGATGCCACTTTTGTTTGGTTTTTCAGATGACTAGCTAAATGCTATGCTAAAACTCAGGGGGCCTTACCTGGGCCCAGTGGAGTCAATGGTGAGGCTTCCTCTGCTTTGAGTGGGCTTTCAGTCTGGTCTGTAATGCTGGAGGATGGTGCCTTGGAGCACAGTCCTTCACTGCTTCCCTGTCAGCCTGAAACATCAGCTACACCTTTGTCTGTAAATATCTTTTTAAAAGCCCTCACAGAAGTCCTGTATCTGAATGTTGATCATGGTTGTTTTGGGTTTTTTGTTTTAAAGAAGTGTGTAAATTTTTTATGGCCAGTTCTGCATCATTCATCCCTTACAGGTAACTTGTATCCATCCTTCTGTATGTTGACCTGTTCTGTCAGTAAGCATGTACCATAGGTAAATATGCATATTTCATGATTGTCACTTGTTAATTCATTTATTGTTTGTCAGGGCATGGAGTAATTGTTTTGGAAGTATGCCTTGCCTGGCCACCTTCATGTTTCTGTTTGCACTGCAGTACCACTTCTGTGCATGAAGGAAGCAAAACAAAAAGAAAACCCCTGGCCTTGACTAGGAAGACTGTACAGAGCAAACCTCCTGCTGGAGGAAATCCAGAGTAAGATTATCATAACAAAACTTGCATATTGAGTGGACCAAACACAAGCATGTCTCCTTTTAGAGGCACTAATTTGCTTTGAAGCTGCAGTGAAAAGAGCAGACTATCTCTTACGTGTATACACAGCTGTGTTCACACTTTTCCATTTACCACAAAGCACAGCAGGCAGCCAAGATTTTAAAAGAACTGTAAGCAGCAGTTATGAGAGCCTCAGGCATCATAGACATGGACAGTAAAAATAATAATAATTTTAAAAAAATCACTTTAATATCCTTTAACAAAGCTTTTCTACTTATAGTATAAAGACTACATAAGCATTGATAGGGGTTTTATCTTTGTGTAACTATCAACTGCCCAATGCTGCTGTGCTCAGAGCATTTCATGATGGTATGTACATCAGTAAGGCTGTTACACTCAAAATTAACCATCAGATGCCTGTTTTAGAGTGTTACCCTTTGTTGTTTCTTGCTAGTTATTTTACAGTGTAAAATGCTTTATTGCTGTATGGATTATCTCTTTTTTTTTTTCTCCTGTATTTCCAGCATTGTGGCTTTCAAGATCACATTTTCAACACATCTCTTATTTTTGTCCATTTTCTTTCAAGCTATTCTGAAATATGTACAGCACTATCAACAGTATTTAATCTTTCTTTTAAATTTTATTGTAAAAACAAAGCTATTAAAAAGTCTTTTTATAACTGTATTGGAATTTCTCAATAGCTGTTCATGTGATGCTATGACAAACCTGGCTTGCTTTATTTTTTTTAATTTTTTCTGTTTAACACAATTAATTTGTTGCTTATTTTCCACTGTAACTCCCAGTTACGTACAGGAAAAGATTTCAACTGTTGTGTATCTGACTCTTTTAATTGAGCAAATGGTGATGTCCTAGTTTTTAGACCTAAGGTCTGTTCATTGCAATACTTTTAAAGGAAGATGTTGCTCTAAGTGCTGTTGTTAGTTTTAAATACAGATTTTATGCTTGTTCTTAATATGCTGTGGTTAAACCATGGCACAAAATTATTAAAAATTATTAAATGCATTTGTCTCCTGTTGAATTTATTTTCTCTTTGAAGTGCAAAACCAAAAAGATTGAAACACTAGAGTGGCCTTCTGTAAAATAAGTGCTTGTCTTTTTACCTTGCTGGTTTGCTGCTGGCAACCCAGGTAGCTGATCATTAAGGAATCAGAGGGTGGGCTCAGTCCTTGGAGCATATGTGAGAGCCCTGGGAAACTGATGTGTGATGAAAGTTTTATATCAGTATTCTGCCCCGCAGCCTTAGGTGATTAATGCTGGGGTGGTTTCAGGTATTTTCTGCCCTACCTCTCTGCCAGGGGATGGGCTATAGCAGAAGGCAGCTTGTTACTCATGGTTAAATCTAGGCACTTAATCCTAAGCCACTCCTAATTTCAATTCCTTTAAGATAACAACCCCACCTCAATCTCATTTAAAGCCCTGGCTATCAGTGATTGCCTCTGGTACAGCTGTGCTGACTGACCAGCTGGGGGATAAGTGGTGGCCCCAAATCATTTGAGTTGCAAAAATTCATGAAGAAATGAAGATGCAAAATATGATGTGGGAGGGGGATTCACAACCTGGCTTAAGAAACCTGGAGCATGCTTTGGCCAGTGCTTAAAAAGAGTGGTTGTGGTCCAGTAATGGGAGGGAGACAGAGATGATGCAGTTAGTAAGAAACTAGATAAAAGGGACCTGTGAAACACCCAAAGACTTGTCTTTGGTAATACAGATCTTTGCAATGTAGATTAAATTATCCCTGGCTGGTACCTGTCACTTTTCCATAATAAAGCTTAACAAAACTGGGAAAGAGCAGGTGATTTCTGTTCATAAGTCTAAAGTGATGCTTTATTTAGCATGATAACTAATTAAATAATTATCTTGTTTTATATTTTATACCTGTGCTTGCTGGAGTTTGATCTCTCTGTTAGTGAGGTGTAATGCTGAGTGGGAGAACTTCAGACCTGGGGCTTCTTGCTGATCTTTTCCAGGAAGAGGTCTGCTGTGGGAGCCATGGTCCCAGCCCACTTCTGACACCCTGCTATGGAGCAGCCTTTGTATTACACTCAGATGGGAACCCGTGGGGTTCTCCTTGCTGCTGTTCTTTCAAAAGCCTTAGTTCTTTAAATGTTCCAGTACTTATTTTTGGTTCAAAAGTAACCACTTTCTTTTCCTATAACCACTGTGAGTTCCCTCTCCCCAATCTACAGCATTTTAATTCTTCTTTAGTATTTAGAAAATTGCTAGTTCCTTAGTTCTTAGAAGTGCTCCAAATCTCCACGCTTCTGCTCCTCCTCTATGGTCTGAACCCTAAACTCCCTGGAAACTGCATTTTTTGAGCCTGCTTTGATCTTTTACTTAATCTGGTTTTAATTGTATTTACATTTGGTTTATAATATGCCATTCTGTTTGATTGTGTTTTAATATCTCTGCCAATGCTTGCAACTCAGAGCCCAGCTATAAATGGGATGTCTCATCTCAGTAGGGTTACTTTTTTCTGCTAAAAGATTAATATAGTGGCTGCTGCAGTCCTGTGAAACCTCTAGGTCTGGCTTCCAGACTCCCAGCAGTATCGAGTCTCATTACAAACACCCTGTTTTTAACATCCCAAACACTTTTCTTCCAAAGACCCCTCTGTAATGAGACTTCGTTACTTAGACAAAAATTAATTAGGCTTCTCTCATTATCACTGTTTTGATCGGTTGTGTTTTAAATGAGTTCTAATTAAAATGCACATTTAAAACCCCTTACTGCTGAACCCTGCTCTAATAGCTCGCTTCTACTGCTGGGATGCCTTGCTTTTGTGCAGTTTGCATTGTGCTGCTTTTGCAGAAGTCCAGCATTGACTAAGATAAAAACTTGCATGATTTTTTTTTGCCTTGTTTTCTACATTTTTTTTCCAGACTGACTGCCAAATGATTGCTCCTGAGAGCCTGAGAGTGAGGATTAGAGCTGAAATACTGAATGTGGTATGTATTTGGCATGCAAATACTTTGCATGTGGTAAAATTGATGAGTTTCTCAATGTCCTGTATAGTCAGTAACACTACTTGTCCCCAGAATGTTCCAAAATATAAGAGAGAAACCAAATGCTGTACTTGCTACTACTTAGCTGCAAATTTCTGCTTGCCTTAGGTGTTTCAAGTTGCCTTTAATACATAATTTAAGTTGGCAGGACTGTATGATCTGTCTCAGTGATAACCAGCACATGCTAATGTGGAAGCGGCTTTACTAGGATGCAAGTGGATGTCCTACTGTGGCTAGAGGGGGGAGCATGTTGAAGGCTGGTTCTCCCTAATAAAGGGACTAATGTATAAACCAGAAGATGCTTAGAATAAAATATTTTGTGTTCTTTAATGGGTTCCACTATGAAGTGTGTTGCAGAACAGCAGCAGAAAGGTGCTAAAACTATTTTAAAGATGACGAAACGTGCGTTAAGAAGTACGTGCCAGGTCTCGGTGCAGCCTATGGCGATGCTGGCAATAACCTTTCCATTGCCACTGTTCTCAATTGTTCCTCCACCTGTGAGGTGTAGTTTCCTC
This sequence comes from Sclerurus mexicanus, assembly GCA_013396755.1. Lineage (NCBI taxonomy): Eukaryota > Metazoa > Chordata > Aves > Passeriformes > Furnariidae > Sclerurus > Sclerurus mexicanus. The sequence continues at coordinate 1,568,073 of VWZF01001525.1, read as the reverse complement.
CTGCTCACTTCTAATATGCACATACCCCTGTCTCATACAGAGCTATTTTTCTGTGTTTGGCTGGCAGTCGCAGGGCTTTAAGCAAGCAGCCGGGATATAGCCACCTCTTGTCCAGAGAAAGAGGGCACCTTTTTCATGGAGGCCGAAATGCCACCCTTGAGCCCCAGAAGCTCCTGTCAATGCCAACACCAGATCACTCCAGATTAATTTAACATTTGCAGACATTACAGTGATTGACAGTCGAGTTGAGTGGAAAATTCCAGTTTAATCCTGCTCTGTGTGCCACAGACATGGGCTCAGACAGCTTGACCTACATTTAACCCTGGGCAGCCAGAAACTTAGGGGAAAAGAAAAAAAGTCGTTTTCATCTCAAAGCACTGAGAATGTTCCCACTTATTACATATCCCTGTGTATATGCATACATGTGTAATTGTGTTACAATGCTGTGAATATTTCATTAGCTGGGCCAAGTTTGCCCTAGTTGGCTTTACTTGGTGAAGAAGACATAAGTCAAATTAAAAACATGAATATACTTGCATAGCCATTCAGCAGGGTTTATGGCAACAGCAGAATGCATAGGAGCTAGTTCTTTCCTGACAATGGGGTTAGGATTGTAAGTGCTATAAATTTGCTTACAGATGCAAACATTATAGCTTTCAGGGGGAAAAGCTGATGAGCTGGTAAGTTCCACTAATGTTTTGACAGGAAAAGGCTCACAGGTAAGACTTGACTGAGGACTGCATAGTCAGTCTGGTTCCTTTGCCGT
>VWZF01001525.1:1542334-1567274 GCA_013396755.1 Sclerurus mexicanus | reverse complement strand
CCCCCCCCCCCCCCGCCTTCTGCAGATCGAAGGTGCTGATAGCGACTTTGACTGTATTTGTTTTGGGAAGTCACTGGTGCAGTATTGGGTGTCACGGCCTTTCAGCAGGGCTGAATTGGCAAACACTGAAAGCCCTGTTACTGAGTGATAACTACATTAACTACTCAACATGCAAGCCCACTCACCTTTTAAAATTATGCTGCATATTCTGCTGATACTATAGATAAGATAATATGCAAGCTATCTCCAGCCATATGCTAGGGCAAACAGGCACTTCACTGTAAAATTGTGCTCTATCAGGTATGCTAAAATCGCCATGTGACAGTAGCACAGGAGAAGTAAAATGCCTGTCTGCAGTAAAACCATACTTGAGAGTAAATGGTGCAGCTGTAGTTTGAGTGCTGCTTGTGCACTGGCGGTTTGACTTCTTTTTTGAAGGAGATTGGCTGTTTGTGGGTACATAGTGTGCAGAGGTGTGCAAATCACTTAAATAGAGGACTAGTGCGCAATAATCCAGTAACAGAAAATACAGTTAGTGACAATAGGCAGAACTTTGAGTACTTCTTGTATAAAATTATACTGCATTATTTTTATTTTCATGGCTTTTCTAATTGAGGATCAAAATCAATTGCAGGTCTTTGGCGAACTGAATCATTAGTCATCAGCCAGCTGAGGCTGAGAAATTTCCCTTCCTCCACTAAAATTCGTACGAAGTGTCTCCTGCATTAAAACACAGCTGCCACATTTGGGAGGTGGCTGAAGGCCGCAGCTGCGTGCAGGCACCTGCTTTTTTGGGGGAAAGGTGCTCCAAGCCGGCACTTAGGGAGTGCCTGGATAAAAAGCAGCACTGTGGGTACAAATTCACTGGTGGGAGGTGCTTGTCAGTGCCAGCTGAGGGTACTTGGCAATGATTACCACAGAGTCTATTAAGCCTGAAGGGCAAGTGAAGCATCACTTCTCTCTAACTTCTCTCACTTTCTCTCAGATGTCCTTACAAGATCTCTGGCAACTCTTTTGGCATTTATGGACTTGCAGCTTGTGTGTTTAGAACCTAAAGCTGGATCTGCATTTTTGTCTCCATCTGCTTTGAGACCCCAGATGGGAGGTCATCAGTAAGCACAAAGGCTAGGTCAAGGCAGAGTTCACAAGGAGCCTGTTCTGTCTCTCCATGCCTCTTTAGGTCACAGAGGCTTTGCAGATAGCCCACTGAAATTACCAGTGCTGTATCTGTTTCACTACTAGCCACCCAGCAGTTTTGATTCATATGATATGTAGGAGCACAACTGCATTTCAGATGGATTCAAGCACAGCATCTCAAGTGAAACTATGTCAGTTTTATGACTTTAGTCTGATTGCAAGAGTACATAAAATCCTTGATTCATCATGAGATTAAAAGAAGGAGTACACAGACTATTTGATACTATAATGAGTCAGACTGACACTGGAGTTGACTCAAAAACTGTAGCATATTCCAGCATTATGAGACCATACTGCATTGTACATGTTACAAAGCCATGGGACATGTAATCTGGTACTAAGTATGCTAAACCTGGATTTACTGCATTGGAGAACCAACATTAACGAAACAGTGTTTGGCAGCAGTCTACCCCTTCACCTACTCAACAGAGCAATATCAACGTGCAGTTCATGAGTTACTCTTAGAATAGAATTATTTAGTTTGGAAAAACTTCTAAGATCATCAAGTCCAACTATTAACACTTCCAAGTCCACCACTAAACCATGTCCTTAAGTGCCACATCTACATAACATTTAAATACTTCCAGGGTTGGTGACTCCACCACTTCCCTGAGCAGCCTGTTCTATTGTAGGGAATTCTGAAGCCCTGAGGTTACAAATGAGATCTTGGCAGCATCACCTATTGCTCTCTCCCTGAGCTCATCAGTACTACTTTCTCAGAGCACTGGGACACAGGAGATTGCCTGAACCTTTGTTTTCGTATATTGGACTGTTCTTTACGGCAGCAGACAAGGCTTAGAGAAGTGGGGCCCCACCTCCAGAGGTGGACTTTGTCACAACCACCATTACCCTGGGCAGAGAGAGCTGCACTTGCTGCTGTATCAATGAGGAGCAAGTCCTCTCTGAACACTCACAGAGCTCAGAGAAGCTCATGACTCATGTCACAAGGATGTCTTCTGTCTGGCACCTGCAAAGCACAAAGCAGTTTCAGTTATAGCAATTCTGCACAGAAGAAGCAGCAGCAGATCTGCAGGCTGTTTTTTTTGTTGTTGTTGGTTTGTGTGTTTTGGTTTTTTTTTTTTACAGTATCTTAAAAACAAAACACAAGTTTAAGAAAACTTTTTTGAAACAATGCTGGAGAATTTAACAGATGTAAGGTCTCCTCTGCTTTGCAGTTTAGTCTCTTTCTGACCCCTTGGTCAGACTCAGAAGCAGCTAGAAATCTTTCTTTGAATGCATCTCTTTATGAAAGTCTTCCCCTGTTGTATTAAGTATTTTTTGTTTGTGATTTTTGTTTTGGTTTTTTGGGGTTTTGGTTGGTTTCATTTTTTTTTCATTCCCAGACAAGGCTGAATATTCTCCTCTGTGTTCCCTCTTCTATGACTGTCCAATCAACTCATCAAACTCAAACCCAAACTTAACACTACATGTTGCCCTGCAGGCTTATGAAGTGAAGGTGTATTCTTTCTACTTAAGAAGATCATGAAAACAGCAGCTAATTGCTATGGGATAATTGCAATTCTCTAATTATTATTGTTGCTGATGGTAAGTGATGAACAGGGATGAATACAGTGCAATGCTCTAAGCTGACACCCTGAATAGGACACAATCAAAAGAATGTGTTTCAGCTTTGGCTCCAGCCTCATCTTGGGCCACTATTTTGCCTCTGCCCTGTTATCGAGTCACAGCTTTGGCTCCAGCATGGTTTGGAAGGCTCAGCTTCACCTTCAGCTTGGGCATGAATTTCAACTGTGACTGGCTCTTTCTTCAGGCCATTATTTTGACAGGACCTGTTTTTACCCGCTGCTTCAGCTCCAGCTATTGCTCAGGCCAGAATTTCAGTTCATGGTTATGCTGGGCAGAGACTTCAGCTCCAGCCTGATGCCAGGCCATGACTTCAGCACTGTGTCCCTGACTTTGATTCTGACCCCATCTCCATCTCGGGCCACAATTTTAACTGTGTCCTTCTCAGGTTGTAAATTCAGCTCTGGCCCAATATTGGGCTGTTGTTTCGGCTCAGCTCCATCTTGGTCTTCAACTTTTGCTCCTGTCTGTTTGGCACTAGTACTTGGGCTTCAGCTTTGGCTCTGGCTGTGTATCATGCCGTGAGTTCAGCTCTAGCCCCTGCTCCAGCCCTGTCTTGGGCCACAGCTTCAGTTCCAAGTTGATAGCAGGCTGTAACTTCAGCTCTGGCTCTTGGTTGGGTTGTGATTTTGGCTCTGGTTCCATCTCAGGCTGTGACTTCAGGTCTGACCTCTGTTCAGGCGGTTAGTAAAGATCAAAGCTCTCTGCGGCCATCACCATGTCTCCTGCCCCATCTTCAGCAATCACCACAGACCCATCCTGAGCCAGAACTTTGATTCTGGCCCCATCTTGGGACAGGAACTTGTCCTCAGCCTGATACTGGGCTGTGACTTTAGCTCCAGCTCAGGCTCCCATGTCTCTTTTGCCCTGGCTGGTCCTTGGCTCTGCTCTGCCTTGTCTTGGTCTATGACTTTGGGTGTCCTGCCTGATATCGGGCAGCGATTTTGGCTCTGGCCCCTACTTGGGGTGTAACTTCAGGCCTTGTGCCAAATTGAGCCATTTACCTCAGTTTTGTAGAGATATCAGAGTGAGACTTTATCTCCTGCCCCATCTCGAGCAGCAATTTCAGCTCTGGGCTACCTCAGGCTGCTACTGCAGCTCTGACTAAATACTGGGCCAAGATTTTTACTTAGCCCCATCTTGGACTGAAACTTGGCTTCAGCCTCATCTTTGGCCACAACTTTGGTTTGGGTCATTGCTCAGGTGGCTTCTTTGGCTCTGTTCAGACTTTGGGTCTGACCCCTCCTCAGGAGACTACTGTGACTTGGCCACTGTTTGGGCGATGGCTTTGGCTCTGGCCCTATCTTGGCTTGTGACTGTCTCCAGCCACATCTTCATCCACAACTTTGGCTCCAGCTCAGGCCACAAATTTGGCTTCATTCACATGTAGGGTTGCTGCTTTGGCTCCAGACAGAAATCTGATTGCAGTTTTGGTTCTGGCCCCAGAAATTTGGGCTGTGACTTAATCACTGGCCTGATATTGGTCAGATACTCTGTCCGCAACTTGATAATAGATGACAACTTTGGCTCTGACCCTGCTTGGAAGGCTATTGCAGCTCTTGTTTTGGCTGCTGTTTCAGCTCCAGTCCCATACCAAGATGTGGCTTTGACTCTGGTCACCGCACGATCCACATCTTTGTCTCTGGTTCGATACTGGGTAACAGCTTTGGCTTTGTTCCCTGCTTGGTTCATGACTTCTGCTTTAACCCACTTCAGGCTACAACTTTGGCTCTGACCCCTTGTTGGGCAATGATTTCATCCCTGTTCCATGTTCAATCAATAGTGGCTATTTTTGAGCCACATCTTCAACTCCTGTCTAATGTGAGGCCACTTAGGCTCTGGTCCAGTTTTTGGATCAGGGCTTCAGCTCTGGTTCCCACTCCTGCCCCTATTTGAGTCAGGAGTCCAGCTCCAGTCCCATATAGGGACATCCTGACCTATCTTGGCCACTACTTGCCTCCAACTCAAATTTGGCTCTGGTCCCTGCTTGGGCAGCAAGTGCCACTCTGGCTGCTGTCTGGGCAGCAGTGTAGGCTCTGGCTGCCACCTCTGGCCACAGCTTTGGTAGTAGTCCATCATAGGTTATTATTTTGGCTCTGGCACTACCTCAGGTGGCAACTGCTGCTTTGGCTTGATATAGAGGCATCATTTTTGTTCCAGTCCCTGTTGGGATGTTACTTTGGGCCCATCTTCTGCTGCTCTGGACATTGCTTAGGATGTGGTTTTGTCTATCTTAAGCCACAACTTAGGCTTCAGCGACATAGTGCGTTCTGATGTTGGTTCTGACTCCACTGGTTTGCAACTTCAGCTCCAGCCCCATCTCAGGATGTGATACCACGTCTGGCCTCTGCTCAGACCTTGACTAGATATCTAGTTCCATCCTGTGGCCCAATTTTGGCACTGATTCCCTGCTCTGACCACAGCATGTACTTCATCTTGGGTTGCAACTTTGCCTCTAGCCCAATTGTGGGCCCAGCCTGCTCAGGCTTACATTTGAGTGCTGTCCCAGTTTCAGGTCCAGCCCCATCGCAAGTTGTACCTTCGTTGACTCTCAGCCGTAACTTTGGTTCCAGGTCCTGCTTGGGCACTATTTCAGCTTCTGCTTGTTTTGGTTGGTTTCATGGCTGCCTCAGTGCCAGCTCGAGGTGCTGTAGCCAAACTGTTTTCCCAGGCCATAATATAGCACCTGCTCCTCTGTTCCATTTCCTGTGTTGCCAAGGACACTTGCTGATGGTGCTCCAGCTTGAGGGACATTGCTGCCACAAGTATGCCAACTGTGCTGGCTGGGCACCAGTAAGAAGAGACCCTGTGTTGTTCCCAGGTACCCTCTCGCTTGCCCCAGCCTGTCAGCACAGCCTGGGCACCCTGCCTCTCCAAAGTGTGGTGGATCCTGTATTCCAGCCATGCAGCATGATGCTAAGTCTTACTGTGAAGAACTGCACCCTACTATTGTGGCAAGACCTATGGAAATTAATTTATAAGTGAGATACAGGATGAAAGTGAACTTTATCCTACAATTACAACTGCAGTGTAGCCAGGTACCTGCTGGGCACCGAATGGACTAACATTCATTCACTGGGAGGCCAAAGAACCCCCCACCAGTCTCTGTGCTAATGAGGTAATGCATTGATTGCACCTGAGGCAAATTTGAAACAAGGTCACCAGTACAACCAAGCATTTGACTAATTGTCACAAAAGCTCTCCAGGTCAGATTTTCAAAGCCTTGAAGATTTTCCCTCCTGCTTTGTATAGAACAATCCACGTAATTGTGTGCTTTGTTAATTGACAGCCTGGGTGGAGGATGTGGCTGTCCCAGAAACTTCTCAAGCTTGTTCATGCTGCAAAATTAACCAAACACTACACAGAGGAGGCACCTGCCAATAGTCACTATGAGCTGTTTCTGTAGATGCAGAAGTGGTCACATAGAAGAGTGAACTGCATATAGCTTTTGTACTTTGCATTAGTAGTGATGGATCATGTAAACACTGGAGTGATCACTGGCCAGCTGGACAAGGGGAAGGCCAAGAAAGGAGTACCGTGTGTAATGAACAAGTTCTAACATGCCTGAGGGCTACAAACTCATCATAGGACACCAAAGTGCTCCTGTGCAATCCCTGCCACATGCAAAGAAGAGATGGATCCTCTGAGCTGCCTTAGGAGGGTCCCACATCTGGCCCCAGACTGAGAATGACCATGCAGTATTTGAGGCAGACTTTGGGCTTTGCAGGATGCTGCAGACACCGGTAACACCAAAAGTGGAAAACCAGAATAACTGCCAACATCAAAAGAATGCGTACATGAAGACAGTAAGGACAAGTACAGTAGAATTTAAACATAAAATAGCATCTCTTAATTCCAATCCTACAGCAGTATTTATCTCAGCAGCATTAAGAGTTCACAGAAATATTTTTTTAATAATGTTTATCAGAAACATGGCACTTTACATCTTCAGGTCACTGAATATACAATGATTATTCCTCACAACATCCCTGTGAGGTAGGCATTAGATTGCAGTTACTATTTGACATGTGGACAGAGACAGAGAAGTATGTAATCAATCCTGCACAATTCAGTTAATGAAGCTCAACTCACTTAAACATGGAGAGGCCCTCAGTGACTTGAATGAAAACTGGAAAGTGGGACAGAACTGATACTTCATCACCTATATTCTTTTACTCCAGTCAATTATAATGGTCAGGGTCTAACTCTGTTGCTTCCCCATCTCCCCCTGCAAAAAAGCACCTTTGTTAAACAACATACACATGCAGAGTTGCTACAAAGTGAGACCTATAGTAGAAATAGGAAAAACACACTTCAATTTAGCCTACATTTGAGTAAGACAGAGAAATTTGCCTGCCCAGTCAAATAAAAGTTTCAACTTTAGTCCTTTGTGACATCTCTGAGGCAGCATTTCAGCCTTCAGCTATGAATAACTGTTTGCTTGACTTAAGAAAATCTAGGGGAAGAAAAGTTTGGTAGACTGTGATCACTATCTCAAAAATCATGCTGATTTCAGTCATATTGTTCTACTGAAGTCTGAGGAACTTCTGAATAGCAGGAGGAACTTTTGGGGTTTAACTCTAACTTTCTATGTGTTTAAAAAGCCCCGTAAGTACACCAATTTCTCAAATAAATTTCTCTTTCAAGTTCTTTCTTTGTCTCAAAACCGAAATAGAGCAGGTTCGTAAACTAACACAATAAACAAATCCTAATTTTTAATATACAATTATTGATTGACTTCATTTAGTGACTTTCTACTGTAAATCAACTTTAGGAAACAAAGTATACTTGACAGTATGGCTAATGTGATTAACTCATCTTCCTGTAGCTTTCAGTTGAGATTTCTGAAAACATGCACTGTCCAAGAAAGATTCATAGTCTCAACCCGTAAACTATTGCAGCCCAGCTGAAGTCAATGCAGCCATTGTAATTCATTCCATCTGAGTATCTAATCCATCGATTCCTTCATGTGCAGTATTAGTGACAACGGTCTGTCTCCAAGTTGAGAGATGATCACGATTGAAGAAGCTTGGGTCCACATACTCTAAAAACCTAAATATGTTGCCCTTCCCATTTTCATTTAATGGAAAGTTCAGTTTAGTGGAATAATGGCTGTGCACTACGATGGAAGAAGAATAAAGCAATGGCTTTTGGCAGAAACCATCTTCATTTTGAGGAGGAGGGTGAGAAAAAAAAAAAGAGGGAAGAGTTAACACTATGACCAATGGACATGTTAACTTTTAATATGAGACTGACATCTCCTGTAAACTGAGATTTTGTCACAACCTCTCCCCCAGGGAACTTTAAATCCACATAGCAATTGTAGTCACCAGACAAAGGAAAAAAAACTAAAGAAAAAAGCTCAGAAGTGCACTTTGCATATCCTGCCTCAAAGGGTTAAAGTGCTAAGTTTGATATATCCAAAAATTAAGCATCTCTCCTACTCCTTTATTTTTTTAAATGAAACTTTATCTTTGGTTTCTTGTATCTTCTCTGTAATTTTATCCTTTGTTTCCTCCATCTTCTCTGTAATTTTATCCTTTGTTTCCTCCATCTTCTCCGTAATTTTATCCTTTGTTTCCTCCATCCTGTCTTGCAGATATTCCTTTACTGGTGGTGGTGTGGACATGTAGCCACTCTTACGCAGATATTTAACAGTGATGGATGTTCCTCCCAAAGTCACAGTGTATCTGGCAGGAGTTGCAATCTTAAAAAAACCAAAGAACACACTGCATAAATAAAACAGACAATAATATAAACCAAAAGGTAATTTTAATGTTGAAATTCTATTTTGACCAGTGTCAGATTCTAAAGATATCTTCAAATTATAAGGAAATAAGCCAATTTGCAGTGTATCCCCCAGAAATGCATACCATCTACTTAAAAGTATCATTTTGACAGAGCCAACATGGGCATTAAACTTCCATAAAAACAGCCAAAACAAGTAACATCACACAAACCCTTCCTGTGCAGTTTGTGGGACAAGCATTAGGCATCTCAGAATGCAATTCAGAACAGACAGTATGTGAACACTGAGTTTCTTCCAACACTGTCAGATCTTCCAGCCATAACAATATGGCTGGAATAACAATAACATTTATTTATTGGTCTTTTTTAGGCACCAGAATATTTGGTAAGAGTAGCACTTTCACATTTTATTTGGGAAAACAGCCCCTTTAAATAACAGGTAAGAAGCACATCACATTTGTAAACAAAACAAATAGCGGCATGTACAGCAAATACAATACCTTGTTTTTGCATGAATTGACTTGATTTAAGTTTCCCAAACACAGACTGTGCACATATAAAGCAATAAAAAGAAACCCAAACGTGAATGTAAGTTATTGATTCAAATGGACAATGAAAACACTTGACAGTGATGGACAACTAAGGTAGGAAGACAAACTAGAGAATTCTCTAGGATAAAAATAACTGTACTTCTGTCTGGAATTCAGTGAATTTAGACTTCACCTCTTTGTCCCCGTTAATTATGTCAGGGATACAGAAGAATAACTTAGTGGTAATTAAATCTCAGAGGGCAGACAATAGTTCTGCAGCAAAGAAGTTGTTTTAGAAATACAGATAGACTCCTTCAAGCACAAAGAACACATATCAACTTGCATGCAACTATTTTTACTACAAAAATGAATGCTCAAGTATGTGTAACTATCTAAGAAAGATAATTAATTCTTTCTGCTATAAACAAATAAACCCTGTTTAGTTCACCAGGCAAGATTTACAGCTTATTTACAAATTATAATTATACTTACTTTATACAATGCATATGCAGTTAGTGCATTTCCACTCTGGGAATTTTTCAGGATGTTTGTTACGCTGTCTGGTAAGCCAACCAACTCTAGAAATGGAACCACATTTACCCCACTATAAAAGAGAAAAAAATTGGTAAATTGAATTGGAATTTGAAATCTGAATAGTTATTTAGAGCACTATTTTCATTCTTTATTATACCAACCTTGTAATTTGAGAGCAAAGAGGCTTTTTCATCTAAGCAATATATTTACAGGATGTGTATTTCTCAACATATAAGCAAATTAATATTCTTTTCAGCATTCCCAAAGGTGACCCATTTATCCCTGTTGGGTTAAGTAGCTTCTAACTCACCTGTGTACCAGTTTATGTTTGAAGGTAAGTAGATATAAAGGTGGTAAGACAGCTACTCAGGCTCCAGCTGTGCAGGTTCAATTTTATGTTCTGTTTTGCCTAAAATTACTTTCTTTTTTCTTTTAAAAATTTCAGATAATGTTCTCCATCGACTTCCAAATATATCAAATAAATGGATGTGGCAAAAGAAGAGGAAACAACATGCTATATGGACAAGACTTCAGGGGCTTTGTGCTTAGTTGCTCTACAATATTAGGTGTCAAGACGGGTGAAGGGAGCACCTGTCACAGTTTCTTTCTGTATGTTAGCCAGGGAGGCTAACATCAGCACCAAAGGAAAAAGGAAAGCCCACCTTTATACTACAGTAGAAAACTACACACAGTTGCAGAAGATCTGACTTTCCAATATTTAGAGATGTTGTATTACTAGTATCATTATCCATTTCTACCTAATAATTTAAGCATTCTTCTGAGAATGTGGTCACTTTAGCATTAGGAACAATAACAGGCACTAATTTACTAACAGTTAGTAGAACCTACAATCTAAAGGCCTATTCCCAGAATAGAAAATGGAGACCTAGTAAGATCTGACAGACAGCACTAACTGCACTGTTTCATAAACCACTGTTGTTTAGTCTTGTATCATGAGCAGTTATTCTGAAAGTTACTTTTCCACTTCAAGAGGATGCTGTTCTTGTGGCATGACAAACTGAAACTTTGTTATAATTAGTTTCTAGTTAAATATTTCAGTTTTCATCTGCCAAATACCTACTTTGGCAGCTAGCTTTAGAGTTTCAAGAAAAGTAATCTTCATTTAATCTGAAATGTCTGCATGTAAGCATCAACCTGAATTCATTCAAAGCAAAATACTTTTATAGCTCAAGACCTTTATTCCTCTGACATGAACTAAAATTAGAATGACATTTGGATCTATAGCTCCCAGAAAGGGCAATTATGCCAGCTGGTTAGAGTAACTAAAACAAACACTTGTGCAGAAAGGCATTCTGATGTCAGTCCCATCCTTGCCACCACAAACTGTCCTTGTTTCATTCTTTCTATTATTAAATATACAGCGCTAGCAGACCAGAGATAAACATTTGCTCATATTTAGCAAATTTAGCAAAGCTATTTGCAGATAAATAAAATGTCTTTCATCTGAACTAGCAAACTAGCAGCTCATAGTTGATGTAGTAGTTTTTTTCTAATAAAGCCATTTTCCAGAACAGTATCTGGTTCATGCTATAACTAAAAGAAACTAAAATTTGAATACTTCATTTATATTTTTTTTTTAACCACACACACAAATATTTAATTTCCAATTAAAAAGTCTGGCGCATTGTAGCAATTTTTTCAGGGGATGGCAGGAAAGACAGAAAACAAATAAAAAAGGAAAGGATATACATAGCTTGTGAGCAGCTAAGTGAGGTGAATGATATGAAACTCCAATGATGAAGGAGGACTGGGGATAAAACAGGGAAGAAGTGGTGAAATACCCCCAAGTCCAACAGCAAAAAAAAAGGTCTATAAAGATCTCACCTAGTAATTCATAACCAGGATTTCAAATCCCTATCTTTACCTTTTGTGAGGTTACTAATGAGATTTCAGTGCTGTTTACATCCATACATAATTTTGGGGGGATGAGCATTCCTTCAAATGCTAGCAAAATACCTGGTACACAGCAATAACCAGACAACAGCAGTGTGTACATGATACTCTCATGCAAACTATATACTTACAATATTAATCTTATGCTTTAGTTAAAAATGTACCCACATTTCCTTACTACATATAAGGGCACTTTTTAACATGCAATAATAATTTATATGTCCTTTCACCTGTGGAAGTCAGACTAAATTCAAGCATGGTATTGGGCACTGCAACAAAATATCAACTTACTTCATGGCTGCATAGTAAAAGGATCCAAACCAGACAGTGGAAGTCAGAATATGCACTGGAATCATGACTTTTCCATACTGTTTAAAAGTTTTCTTGAATCTCTGAACAAGACTGATTGATTTGTCTTGTAATGGATCAGGATCTGAAGGATCTGATTCTGCAGGACTCTGCTTGGGTGTATCAGTGGCCGAAGGCAAAGGATTTCCCTCTTCTTTGTGAGAAGTGTCTGCTGGCTGTGATGGAAAAGCAGTTTTCTTTGAGGAAAAGTGTGCTGCACCTGCATGAAGACATCGTTTAGGAGGGTCCAGTGCCAAAATCACTTTGCATCCCACATTAGACAACATGGATTGTCCTTTTAAGCACTGAAAGATACTAGTGTGAGGAAAAAACCAACACATCCCATGCACGAGCTGAGATGCACCATGTAATAGACTCCGCTGCATTTTGATGAAGCGTGAATGAAGTTCCTATAGAGAAGAAACAAAAATAAACAAGTTGCAGTTCAATCATCTGATTTCTATTTGCTTCAATGCCACCTGAAATTCTCAAATTTTAAATGGTTTTCTATTCTTTTCCTTTAAAAGGTTTTGCTAATCTTTCTTTGCAGACATTGTTACTTACCAGAATCAAGGAAATAATCTTATAACTCACTTCTTTAGTGTTCTGAACTAAAATGGCCCCTTCACGTAACATACTCCTCACTGCTAAAATGCTCATTCTACTCTCTAGAAACACTTCTAGGTGTTAAGTGCTATCTACTGCTTCTATCTACAAAATCTGGCACAGTTATTGAAAAGTTATGGAAAAGTTATCCTTGAAACTTCACTTAGAGTAGCAACTGATAGCTTGAGTGATACTTTGAGCCTAATAAATACCATATAAACTCACTGAAGTGAGTGCAATCAAAATTAATTTTTGGTGTCAATACATTCTTAGTTTTGGTACAATTTTTCAGGTTCCATATTATTTTGAACTTAAAGTTCATAGAGTTAAATAAACACAATTAAAATAATTACTAATAATCAATCAATAACCTAAATAGTAACACCCTAACTGTAACAATCTGCTGTGAGCAAACATGAGCAAAACTGAACTGTGATTTTCCACATATTACTATGCAAAGAATATTTTAAGATGGTGGAAACCCAGTTAACTTTATGATTTTGAATACTTACCAGTTACTCTTGAAAGGTCAAAATAACTATTGAGAACTTCCTCACAAAGAAAAAATGGATTTTGTCATGCACAGACATCAAGAAGTAATTTTTCCCCCCAAAAAATACATGCTTTGAACTAGTGAATTAAATACTCTTTTCCTTTATACAATGACTGCAAATTACAAAACTAACTTTCCTTCCCTCCAAAAAAAGGTGACACTAATTGATGTAACAAATGCTAGTGAAGTTAGTTATATGACAAGTTTTGATTTTTCATTTTCAATTGTCATAAAATTCAAATAATTCAAATTTAATTGAAACTTCATGTCTGCCTCTTCTTCACCTGTAGCCTTAGATATATTTCAGTCACGTGCTTTGATAATGAATTTGTTGAGGCTGCTGAAAAAGATCAATACTTTAGAATATAAGCAGAAGTTTTAAAACCAAACCTGAAACCATACATACCCTTTATTACTTTCCAAGTATGCAACAAGTAAAGTACAGTAAGGTTTGTATCTTCAAAAAGTTGCAACTCTTCCACTAGTTCCCCACCTTTCAAATATATGTCTTCAACACATTGATGACTCTGCTGAAGTTAAAAAAGAACCACATTTAGAGAAACAGTGAAAACAGCAAACTAATACCATGAAGATTTTTGGTTAGCCTGAAACCTTGCTTACAAATTCCTCTTTGAATACTGACATGCTAATGGGAGATTTTTTTCTGTATAATTTAGAAGTTCTTCAGCTATGAATTACTGTTCTCTTCCAAGAGAGGAAAGCTTCATAATCCAAATGCATCTGTTGGAACATTCCTGACTAGGTTTTCTAGGTATTTTTATGTTATTGTTGTGCTTGAATTAATTGCAATTACTAGAAGTAAAATGTTTGATGTGGGAAAAAGAGGAATGGTTTCAAACTCCCTGGGAACTTTTACCTTGTTTGTGAAGCACAGACACCCACTTTTGTTGACCTTGTACTAACAGGAGGTACTGCATCAACAGGGGAAAGAGGAACTCATGTCTCTGTGTAAGGAAGCAGTTACTCAGTCCTGTTGGGTTATGAACTCAGTGGGAATCAAGAAGTGCTGCGGCATATTGAGCAGTAAAATCAGCTACAGGTACTGGCTCTCAGCAAGTCATCTGTAGGACTTCACTGGAAGCAGCAACTGCTTGTGGTATCTCTGGTTTTACAAGCAGCAGAGACTCTTGCTGACTTCTTAAATCCAAATGCAATTGCTTCTCAAAACAAGTAGTGAAAACACTCAGCAAAACTCAAGTGTTCAGATGGCACTCTGTCATGTGCCAACTACTTTTACTGATTTATAGAAATTATAACAACAAACTTGAAAATGACAACTACATTCCTTGCCTATTGCCACTTACACTTCTTTCCTGAAGGATAACACTCTCCACAGAAAAGTGTTCTCTGCTCTCACTAATAGTACACAACACCAAGCATCTGCCTTATGTAGATTTTCACGATGTCCAGCCAGCAGACTCAGCAAAGGATATCCATCTATGGGAACCTGGGAGTTCTTAAGCCAGACTTCTACTGTTCACCTATTTTCAGTGGATGGCACCTTATTGAAAAATACCTGTTCCAAACAAGCTTTAAAAAT
The DNA here is from genome assembly GCA_013396755.1 of Sclerurus mexicanus. Classification (NCBI taxonomy): domain Eukaryota; kingdom Metazoa; phylum Chordata; class Aves; order Passeriformes; family Furnariidae; genus Sclerurus; species Sclerurus mexicanus. The sequence goes on along the minus strand of VWZF01001525.1, from coordinate 1,552,699 downwards.
TGCCACCATACAACATGCTAAGCACTCTGATTTTGAATCATTCATGTTATTAACAGGACACTGCCTTCCAGCAGCCTTGGAAGATGTAATTCTTCTGTACAGGATCAAAAAACTAAACAAGATTTTTTTCCATTCTATAGTACATATACAGTAGCACTTCTCAAAGCACCATTCCTAGGCTTTGCTGTCCAGCACCTACTGAGAGCACAAAATTAACAGTGTAACACCTCTGACTCATTGCAGTGGCTGCAGAACAGTGGGGTATGAAATAGCTTCTATTCTCCTAACTGTGAAGGAGCAATGGGTCACCACTATGTGTCCAGCACTCAGTGGTCAGAACCTAATACAGCTGTGATTAATAAATAAATTTCAAGGTCTTTGCTCGCAGAGTTACATGCACCATATAAGATCCAAAACCAGAATTACATCAATGGCTTTAAAGCAGAGAAACTTCCAGGTCTACTACAAGACTTGTCATGCCACCTTTTTTTTTTTGGTTCCTATACCATTAGATGGACTTGAAAGTTTTTTTTCTCCATGATGTATGATCTGGCTGGTCAAATGGAAGTTTCTTTAACTATCTGCAGTAGATTCTGAAAAGGTTCTTCACCTTGTATGCACAGATAGTACAGATCTAGCTAATATTCTGAAAAACAGCTTATTTTAAAAGTGTGGAGAATCAAAATAGCTTGATATATATAATAACAGGCTAAGCTATGATAGTGCTTGAGAGAATAAAAGAATGCATGTTTTTCAAAACAAGGTTAAAACTTTCCTAATGATCTTGCTGTGTTTCATAGGTACATGCTTTGCTTATCTAAGTTAACAGAGGAAAGAACTTTTGAAATGTCAGTAAACTGAGGATTACGCTATCATCCAGAAAAGCTACAAGACTAAATGAGGCAAGCTGCAGGAAAGACATAGGAACAAAACAATAGATTAATACAACATACACTCTGTAAATTGATTTTAAAGAAACAAATATTTTTAAAGGGGTGATGGGCGCAGCTGCTCATTTGTAATATTTCAATTACTTGGCTCAACAATGCAAACAAATCTTAAACAGGACTAAGTGCACAATAAATTCATTTGGAAATCCAAATAAACAAAAAACTAGATGTTTCATCCCTCTAGAACATGAGGCAGAAGCTTCAGATACCAAGGTGGAAAAGCACCTGGTTTGTGGCATGGAAGTTGTGGAGGCAGGGGGGCGCAGGGGGAAAGATATTTTAAAGCCTCTTAGATTTCTGTATTGGTTTTTTCTTAAAAATGCCACAAAGGAAAAAGAAAATTTGTCTAAAGACAAATATAGCTGTCAGTGACTGAATGGATATTAGTTACACAAATCATGAAATGACATACAAACACTTGTGGGATAAGGTCTCCTCTTCAGCACTATCCTATCTCTGCTAACTATTTAGTAGTATCTCCAGCTGACTGTAAACTGAGCTGTAAAGATTTTGGCTGTTCAGGATAAACTCCTGGTTGGGAATCTTGGACAACCATTTAGTTCCTGAAGTCACCTCTCTGTCTCATGTTTCACAAGGCCTCTGACATAAAGGCAGAGCTCTAGTGGCCTCTTAAGGAAAAGTATAGATCAACTTCACATTACAGTGCTGGAGGATTTGTTTAGCAAACTTCTATACTTCTGCTTTAATTTAGATCAGCTTTGGCATAAATCTGATATATTGCAGGAGCACCCTAGCTCTTGTATTTACTCTACTTTCCAGTGACAACTAGGAGAGATATTAGACTTGCTTTTTGTGACTACTACAGTCATTGGCTTTGGGTGTGTTGGTAACATTTTATCCAAAAAAGAAACAGGCATTTTTTGGAAAACACAAAAGTAACAAGACTGGCCAATATAGGTACAGCAAAGGTTGCTGTAGACCTGCTGTTGGAAAGTGAAATCATATCAGAGATGCTGTCAGATGAAATTTTCATCAGGATAATTTGTATAAAAAGTCACCCTATTACAATTAATGTTTTTTGAACTACCAGATAAATCGAGAATGGGGGTGGATACAAGATAGCAAAAACTTTTGTGTAAATTCTTTTGTAAAACAGGTCAGAAAGCATCTGAGGGAATTGAAGCTATAGTATGTATAGAGAACACTGGTTTATATTCTCAGTTATACCAGAAACACTCTGGACACAGTATGTAAATATGGATGACTTTGAACCATTTTCACTTGCTTTGTGACTATGTAAAAAAGAACATTAATTATACCACGGGAGAGTTCCCAATGAAAATCCATGAGCTTTTTCCACTCCCAGGGCGCCTTTCTGTGGATCTGGAAAATTAATTTACATTCTTGTATTATTAGTATAAAATCATGAAAACTTTGAGGGTTGTGTGTGGCAGACAGAGAAGAATTTTGAAAGGAATCAAATGAAATTTTCAGAAAACCTTTTCAACTCATCTTTCATATTGCATAAAAAGCAAATACACAGAGTTCTCATCCAAGCAGCTCAGTTTAATAACTAACCCCACCATATTGCTTGCATTTTTACTAAAAATAATAAAAAAACAAAGTTTGTTTTCAGATTTAAATTATTCAAGAACTTATTGACATTATATTAAGAAAAAAAAAAGCATCTTGCCAAGCTTATAAAAAAAATAAGAAAACCACAACAGAAATGAAAACACTTGTAGATTGCCTAAAAATCTGGGAACACATTTTAAAATTATTTAATACCGGTGCAATACATGCAAAGTATCATTTTTCTTAAACTCAATGCAAAATATAACTATATTGGTAAATGCAATGTGTTGGCATAGCATGTAGTCACTAACCACAGACAGGAAAATGGCAGTGTACAGGCATTTTTTACGCTTCATATTAGTACTCATATGAGTGCATGAATGAATGTGATGTGCAATTTGTATTTCAACCTTTACTAGTTTTGCAGCATCACTCATACTACCTGCTATTTATTCTAAACTAAGAAACTGGCTCATAATTTGAAGTTTGGGCATCATTAGCTGTGTAGTTTTGTCTACCATTCAGAACTGTCTAAAAAATATAACACCACGTTTTAGGTTAAAGGGAGTAACGCAAAATAAATCATGGTGAAATTTATTTAAATCTTGGTAAAAAATCATGTTAAAAAAAATGACAGAGTAAACCGTTGCAGGCAAATAACGCTAAAACATTAGCTCTACCCCACCTCTCTCATATCTAACCTCTATGATATCTCTACTTAGTAAATGCTGTCCTACAATTATTTAAATTTATCAAATTAATACAACTAAACACAATAGAATTTAATACTGACATAAGTGGAGATAAGCCAACAACTATTTTCCCCTTATTTTATCCAAACTAGTCTTGTTAAAACAAACTTAGCAAAGTCAAGAAAGCAGAATAAACCCTCACAGGATCCTTGTACACAGAGCAATCTTTCCTACTATGATCTTCTGATACTCAAGTATTAAGAAGGACAACAAGAAGTATCACTAAGAAGAATAAAATATCTTGTAGACATGCATAAGCTCTGAACACTGGATTCAGAAGACAAATAAAGCAGAACAACCTAACGCAATGCCTGTGTGTTGAATTCTATATCTGGAATGCCAAACAGGAGCCTTAATGGGTGATCTGCACCGAGTCAGTATGCCAGTGGTAACTCTATTTTCGTGTGTTGGAAAGCATTAGATCTAAGCTTGCATATAGCTAACCATTACATGAAAGTGTAAATGTTCTTTCTCAAATGCTTCAGTCATTTGTAGTGCTTTCTGCTCTTCATAACTATGTTTTTAAGAACTGCAGCTATTCGAACCATTAATTCCAGTTTTCCTGCTCTGCAGGGCTACATTGGTTCCTTCGTTCACAAGTTCCACTCTGCCCTCTACCGAATTTTTACATAAGTACAACTCATGCTAGTACTACAAAAGGTCTCTGCTCTCTATGATCCCTTCCAAAGAGCGTAAATTTGCTGGATCATCTTCTATGTTGGTACCAGAGCTCCTCAAAATATTGGCACATGTCTAGGAAAGGGGAAAAACTTGCCTTGTAAACTGCTATACGATTTGGATGTTTTTTGTTCATTTGTCACTCTACAAACATGTCTGCAATAAGCAAGTTAGAGAAGTTATGCCTATAGACTTTAACTAAGCTTAAAAATAGGCATATCTATCTATGATAAAAAAGGTTAGAAAATAATTTTGTTTGTTCAAAGCAAGGACTATATTCACCTGCTTCTTCACATGACCTTTCAGTTTAGGCTAGTGATCAAAATAAGATCCAATTCTCTCTCCTTTCTGTTCCGCTCTTAGATAGTAACTTTCTCAGTCCTAACAGCCTCTTTCATCCTTGTGTCTCCCAAGGTATCACTAGTTCATTGCTCTCAAAAAACTTGTATTTTTCTGTCAGGTATTCTACCACAGGGCCCTTGACATGGAAGTGTGGTGCTGTAGTTTACAAAGCAGTGGAACATTTCTACTAAATAACTAAAGGGAGCTGCAAAAGGTACTTCATATAAGCAAGCCTCAGGTCTGCGGTTTCCTGCACATGGCTCTGAACTGCCTCAGAAAAAAAAAAATGCAAAACAGCCCACAACTGAACTGATGAGGGGTTAGACACTAAAACATATATACACAGATCAGTTTTCTACACTTCACCAAAACTTTGTTTGAGAATCTCTTAGGATCTTCCCTCTCATCAGTACACTCAATTTTATTTGACAGATTCCCCACCTGTTTCAACAACCTGTGTAACAAGGTTCTGGTAGAGGGTGGGGGCTTACAGGGGTGGCTTCTCTGAAAAGCTGCCAGAAGCTCCATGTTCAAGAGAGCCAGTGCCAGCTGGCTCCAAGACAGACTTGCTGCTGCCCAAGCCTGAGCCCATCAGTGATGGTGGAAGTGCCTCTGGGATAACATGGTTAAGAAGGAAAAAAAAATTATTGTGCAGAAGCAATTGCAGCCAGAGAAGAGCAGAGTGACAATAAGCAAGAGAACAGCACTACAGACACCAAGGTCAGTGAAGGAGGGGAAGGAAGTGCTCCAGGCACTGGAGATAAGATAACCTGGCAGCCTGTGATGCAGACCATGGTGAGGCAGCTGTGCCACTGCAGCCCATGGAGGAGCCCCATGCTGGAGCAGATGGATACCTGAAGGAGGCAGTTACCCAGTGAGAAGCCTACACTGGAGGAGGCTCCTGGCAGAAACTCTGGCGAGAGGAGCCCACACTAGAGCAGATTTGCTGGTGGGACTACTGACCCCATTGGGGATCCATGCTGGAGCAGCCTGTGCCTGAAGGACAGCATCCCGTGGAAAGGGACCTACTGGAGCAGTTCACAAAGGACTTCAGCTCATGAGAAGGATTCATTTTGGAGAAGTTTGTGGAGGACTGTCTGCCACAGGAGGAATCCCATGCTACAGCAGGAGAAGGAGTCCTGCCCCTGCAGAGCAAGCAGTAGCAGAGAATGTGTGAAGAACTGACTGTAACTCCCATTCCCTGTCCTCCTGCACCTCTGGAAGAGGAAGGAAATAGAAAATCAGTTGTAAAGTTAAGCCTGGCAAGGAGGGAGGGGTGGTGGAAAGGTGTTTTTAAAATTTGTTTTACTTCTCATTATCGTATTCTGATTTGATTGGTAATAAATACAATCAATTTTCCCAAGTTTTACCTGTGACAGTAACTGGTGAGTGATCTCTTCCTGCCCTTAAAGGGTTCTTAAATTGTTGTATTTTCTCTCCCTTGCCCAGCTGAGGAGGGCAGTGATAGAGCAGCTTTGGCAGGCATCTGGCATCCAGCTAGGGTCAACCCACCACACCAGATCTTAGAATAAGAGCTCAAGTTAAATATTTTATCTTGACAAACTATAAAAGGCATATATTGGGAATACCCTTAAATTTAGATCTTAGAATCAGCTTTGTACAGCCTTCTGCCTCACCTTCCATGGTGACTACCAAACCTGTTTATTTTCTACCCTTAATAAATGCAATTTTTGCCACCTTGGATCTTTACAGGTCTTGTCTCATTGAGGTTCTTCCCTTCATGACCCAACAGCAATCAACAGTATTGTCTGTAATAGTATATTAAATGCAAATTATATTATGTAACAATTTTAGAAAACACTTAAAACAACAACCTCCACCAAGTACCAAGTCTTTTACTCAGCAAATTCACCCAAAATGCATCTAAGACTTCCAGAACACATCCTCAAGGAAAAACTCTAAAGTCTTACAATTAGAAACAAAGTAGGAATAAGAGTAAACCAGCATGAAACTGGAAAAAACATCCCGACTTCCACAAGAACAGAATTCACAGTGGAAGCAATAGATTCATGATTTTTTTCTTTTATTCTCTCACCACATTTCTTTCACATTTTCAAACACTGAAAAGCTGTCATTTTTACCCCAGCAAAAAATACAAAACGTTCATCTTTCAGCAGAATTGCTGTTGGCAGACATTCACTTTCAGTATAACTCTTTTCTAAATATTCAAAGTAAGTGTTGAATTCTCTGTTGTGAATTCAAACTTCTCCATATGGGGAAATATGTGCAGTATCAATGAGAATATCTTGAAAAATTATGTGTGAAGAGGCTGATCATAACATTTACAGAACATACACACACAAGCTCAAAACCACACTGTTCATCTAATTTTCAGTAAATGCTATTCCAGCATCTCTACAAATGAATGTCAACAGTTCTTATGAAAGAAGTATTAAGTTCTTGATCCCAGAGTGGCTAAAGTTTCTTGTCCAGTATTCAATCTACTGCCTGACACCGCCTTATTCCTTTTGAATACAGGACATGCAAAGAACCAAATGATACCATCTACAAGTGTCCAAAAGTGCATCAGACTCAGAGAGCTGTGTCTTTATACCAGAAGGAGCTTTGTGGTACTTCAATAAGAAGGCAGGACCCTAATAACATTCCTATTCACAATCTGAAGTAACAGCTTTACTACACTGCCATATTCAGATTGAGAAAGGAATCTTGTGACTGCAACTCTGCAACCTTTGAAAGCAAACTGCATTCTGCCAGATGTCATGAACAAAGCCCAAGGCTTGTGTTTTAGCACAGAAACATCCCTCATCAGAAAGTACTATCCTATGGCCTGAGACAGCACGAAGCAAAAGATGCCATCTAATTTTAACATCAGGAAAGCCAGTTTTTAAATCCACAAAATATTAAGAGCAAATAGTTAACTGTCTGGCACATGTTGGGGCTAAGCACTACCACTGCAGTTAAAAGATAAGTTCTGCCATGTCCTACTAAAATCTTCCACCAGCCACTTTTGGAAGAGACTCACAGAACCGCTGTGAAGCCCCTCATGTATTTTTGTTTACAACCAATAAAATTAATCCATTGGAACAAAAGCTACCACTTTGTTTTATAATTTTTCATGAGCACCTGACTATATTAAGCACCATTCCCTTCCCTCACCCCTCTCTTCAAGGACACACTGTGCAAGTTCTGAAGAGCTGCAGGGGATCATCTGCTACAACACTCTACAAAGCCACAATCACAGCCACACAACTTATTGTTTTGTTCATACAAGAACTGTTACACATGGTCAAGGTCAGTTCTTGGACAAGATAAAACAGTAGATCCGGTAATTAAAATTTATAACCCATCATTTTCCAATGTGCACAAAGAGAATAAGACCTAATTATACCATTCAGATGAATTTGTTTAGAAGGAGAAGTGTCATGTCTGGAAACATAGCAAAATATTTTCATTTTTTCTGTTGAATCATACACTGGGTCGGTAGTTTGAAGTGGATGAGTGGAAAACTGAGTGCTGGAAGGCACTGGAGTAGAAAGGATTGGAGACATTTAGAGGAAACACAAAGTTCCAACCAAGGTGAAGCTCTGCTGTATTATCCCAATGTCTCTAAAAGGAGACGTGGTTTCTGTCCTTAACAGACAAAAAGTGGGAGAACAGACATAAATAGGCACAGCAATCTGGCTTGCTAGCACCTGGTTAAACCGTAACTTTCCTGACAGTTTGAAGCAATACCTTCTTGACTTAACATGGACAAAATATGTTGGACTTAACAGACCTATATTGGTACTTTCAAAACTGAAATGCACTTAGGAAGGCAGAATTAAAACAGATCATAATAATTTTTTAACTGAATAATAACTTTTCACTCTTACTGGAACTTTTGTATAGTGCTAGGGACATGAATAATAATCTGCGGTTTTTAGAGGTATCATGGCTCAAGGCTTAAAAATTAAGAAAAAGTCCTGTAACTTCAGCAGTTCTTTTTTTGTTGTTCTTGCCATACTGCACAACCCATTCGTCTCAATTCACAGATCTACCAGAGGGGCATCACAACCATTAAGAATCCCTAACCCCAAGTTTGATCCTTGATCTAAATGGTGGAACTAGGTAATTACCTATCAGAATATCAAGGTAAAACCCTTTTGATCTATTCTGATGACATTTGACGGTCCAGGAAAATTTCAATCATGTTTTGGGCCCAAGCATCAGTTCTTTCCATGATTTTATTCCATTCCTAATACTGAAATATTGATGATTGAAGCTGAATTTGCTTCAGCATCCAATTTTCAAAGTAAATTCATCTTCAATTGTGTAGGTTCACAGTGTATCAACATCATAAAGAACTATGTTGGATCATCTTTCCAATCTGCAAAACCAACTAATTACAAGGAATTTATTGGATTCAACTACAAGTTTTACATTCTAAAAATCAAGCATTTTTCCCACTTCTGTTGTTGAATTTGTTGGGGCCATATCTTCAAGACCAGAAAGAACTCCCAACTGATTCAAAGTGTGCCAAGATGCAAATTGAGGGCTCTTACCTGAGATCAGGGGACATTGAGAACTCCCTGTCTTGCAAAAACTGACTTCTTAGTTTCTTAGTGATACCAACAGGCATACACAGAGCTAGGTCAGTTTACCCGGAGAAAAGATCACCTACAGCAGGAGAATTACACAGAACCTTTTAACAACCAAAACCAATCAAATCCTTTCTTACCAGCTGCCTGTGAAGAAGACCTGCAGACAGTCACATTATACAAATCTTTAACTTTTTACATTCCTTACATGAATTTGCCCACTCAGTTTTTGCCATGTGCCAGCCACTTGATATTCACCTACCCAAATCATCAATTTTATTTTTTTTTCACTCCCTGATGGAAGTGCTTCTCAGACAGCAAGTGCGCTTCAAGAACGTTGCCACAGAGGCCAGTCATACCCTTTTTACCTCAAACAGCCCTTGAACAGAAAAGGAGATAAACACCTGCTGTAAACCCCACAGGAGATGGATGGTGGGGACATATTATCCTCTGTGCATGCAATTCCCACACAGAAGCAGCTGCAAGTCATGTAAGCTAGTAAGCAGTACAGGCAGTAAAACACATTCCAAATGAGGAACCTGCTCCCTATCTCTTACCAAAGCAGCAAAACTTGAGAAAATCATTTTACATTTTTACTTGTAAGAGCGATGACATGTCGGAGATTAGATAAATGAGGGAACGCTTTCAGTTTGAGAACTGGCTTTGGTAAGGAATCGTAGGATACGTCATCTACTACTGTCCAAAGTCATGTTTTTCTCTTTTGGGACAGTTAATAGAGGTCTTTTCAGAAACAGACATATGAGGCTAAACATGCAGTTTGTAATGCCTGACATAAACCCATGTTTCACTTAACAGCCTTAACAAAAATTCTGATGACTTCTCAGTCCGACTCCCTGGATAAAGTTAATTGCCAGAAGCAGACTACTTGTACAGCCACTTTAAGCACTCTAAAAATCCAAGACACAGGCAGGTCTTGGGAGAGAACTGCCTTATGGGGCACAACCCACCTGTGGCCCTTCAGGGGTACCACAGTATCATGGAATAGCCTGAGCTGGAGGAGACCCACAAGGATCATCGAAGTCCAACTCCTGCCCCCGAGCAGCACTCCAAGAATCACTCCACGTGCCTGGGGGCGTTGTCCAAACACTTGTTGAACTCTGCCAGGCTTAGTGCTGTGAGCGCTTCCCTGCGGGGCCACTGTCCAACCACCCTCCAGGTGAAGAACCTTTTCCTAATATCCAGCCTAAACCTCCCGTGACACAGCTCCAGCCGTTCCAGCTCCTGTCACTGATCACCAGCGAGCCCAGATCGGGGCCGCCCCTCCGCTGCCCTTCCTGAGTAAGTCACATAAGGGCCCGAGACCCCCTCCCCAAATCCCTTCCTGTCCACCCTGATGCCGCAGCAGCCCAACACGGAACACCCAGGCCCCTCGGATCTGTATTTACAGCCTCATCTTCCTACGAACAAACCAACCTCCCTCCCCGCTTCTCGTGTCGCGGCCGACATCGCTCAGCGCCGGAGGAGGAACGCAGCCGGGAGGGAGGCGCGGGCAGCCGGGCGGGGGCAGTCCCGCGGGTCCCGTCGCTC